>OZ019976.1:28724010-29324010 GCA_963970395.1 Ephialtes manifestator | reverse complement strand
TTCACGGGCTTTCCAGCACAGGAAGCGTCCATAGTCTTTATCTTCTGGGGGCAACAGTATGAGGGAGAGGGGGAAGGGGGTATAGGGGAAGTTAGAGAGAGAGAGAGAGAGAGACAGCTGGGTTCTTTCGGGGTGAAACTTGCGATTGCAAAAACTTGTCTGGACGGAAAACAATAAAATGAGAAGTTCGCGTATATATAAGCGAAAGAAGAGAAGAAGCCGACAGGAAAGACTTCACGGTTGCAAGTGAGACAGCTTTCAATGTATTCTCAGGATCGCAAAACTTTCTGCGAAAAGAAACATCCACCGTTCCATCCGTATATATACAAGAGTATATAAACATACACCTTTGGAATAAATACTCAAGAACGTACAGATCTGACTTATCATCTTTGTCTCGATAGTTTTGTGTACTCTGATTTGCTGTAGAAGTAAATCTACATTATTCGTAGGTACCAATTTTTTTTTACACCGATTGGGTCGAATTTTTATTTATAATCCATTTAAATTTCGATAATTTTGAATATCGACATTTTTTTTTATCCGTAGGAAAGATTATTTTCGTTTTTCGTGTTTTTTTCATTATTAATTTGTAATATTTTATTAATTGAGTATTTTTCTTTGTACAGTATAAAAAATACAAATGTTGATTTTAGAGATAATTTTTAAAAAATAATAATTTGCCAGGATAGCAAGAATTCTGGCACTTTTATTCATTTTGCTACTTAATATAATTTTCATAATTATATGAACAATTTTTTTACGGTAACCTAATTTTTTTAGATTAACTAAACTAGTTTGCGAAATTTTCTGCGCTTCTTTTGAAATTGCTGTCGGGATTTACTTGTTCTAGAAGTTAATCTACATTTTTTTAAAGTGCCATTTTTATTTGAGACGAATTTCATCGAATATTGATTTATGCTACATTTCATTTTCGATAATAATTATGGATATATTTTTTGTTAGCGGTAGGAAAGATTATTTTATTTTCACTTTCTTTTCCACAGTTAATTTGTAACATTTCATAAACTGAGTATTTTTCTTTGTACAGCATAAAAAATATAAATATTGCTTGGACAGATAATTAAAAAAAATTGAGACAGCAAGAATTCCGTCACTTTTATTTATTTTGCTAGTTGGTATAATTTTTTAAGGTTATTATTATCAGATAAATTTCATCAATTTTTTAAATTTTTATCTCGATGATCTGAAAAAGAATATTCAATAAAAATATGACATCTTTGATTATACGTAAAGCTTGCAAAGTTGCCAGTACACCGAGAGAAAAGATTTCATTGTCGCCAAAGAAATGGGTGGATTGATTTTTTTTTCATTGATTTCAACGAAACATTTCTTTGATTTCAATGAAATAGTGCATTTGAATTTCAAAGAGAACATTTCATTGTCTGTAAATAAAGATTAACTTAGTGATCATATAATAAAGAAACAGTTTCATTGTTTTAAAGAGACGTTTTCATTGGTTCAAAGAAACGTTTTCATTGATCTCTCTCTCGCACCTAACCTCACTTTTTTGTTTTCCGGTTCTCCCGAACGAACGGCTTCGAGTTTCGAGGAGCCAGAAGCTTAGCCTATTTCTGCCGTATTTCCTCACATACTCACAAAATTTGAGCTTTATCTGCCGCGTACTTCAGGAAAAAATAGGTTTCGAAATTTTGAGCTGATAAGAAGAAGGTTTCATTGAATCAGAGACGATATCTTTGAAACCAATGAAAAAGGTTCATTGGTTTAAAGAAATGTTTCTTCGAATCAATGTCACTACTTTTCATTGAGTTTGAGATCATTCAAAGAAAAGATTGTATTGAAACTCAAGTATTTCATTTAATTGGCAAAGATTTCCGTGAATCAATGAAACTTTTTCTCTCGGTGTAATTCTTTTTGTACGAGCGTACGAAAAATCTTGACTCTTGATGTGAGACAGGGTAAAGAAAGTCACCCACTGGTTTGCGAAATTTTCTCCGGTTCTTGTGGAAACTGCTGTCGGGGTTGATGGTAGACCGTTTGTCAAATGGTTGCAGTTAATCCGGTTATGGGCAATCCAGGGTACGAGGACGAAGTCTGAGGAAAGTGATGGAGGGATATATGGTGCGCAGAAAATCCGGCAAGAAGTACTGCTGCGTCGCACACAGAAATACGCGTTCGGTCGTAGGATCGCTGAGCTTTCGGTAGCGGGGCAAGAGGGTGCGAGGATGGCGATGTAGGGTCGTACGGATAGCGGCGCTGATTGCAGCGGGTAATGACAGCGAGGGTGAGCAGTAGCCTGGAAGTAAGTAAAAATTTTAAATTTAGTTACAGCTCGCGTGCAGGCTGCTGCCAGGCGTGTTTGTGATGTGGCCGTGGATGTGGAAAGGACCATTGGTCCGGGGATGAGTCAGCGTAACATAGTTGCCACTACAACAACCTCGATTTCTTATTGGTATCACGTCGATATCACGCTGTCAGTAGCAGTTGTATACGATATTATGCATTTCACATATCACTGACTATAGCTCGTCATCTGAGCTGTGAAAATGGCATTGATCAACAAATATGGACATTTTAGCTGATACAGTATATGCTGTAAAAATAGCTGTACTTATAGATGTAAATTATGATGTAAAAAAAGCTGTATTTAGCTGTAAAAATAATCATGATGGACATTTTTTAATGTTTTCTATTCTTAAGGTAGTCCTTTCATAGTACAATGTGGCCCCATTGAAGATGAAAGAAAATGGCATTGATCAACTAATATGGATATTTTAGCTGATAAAAAAAATCATGATGGATTTTTTTTTTTCTTTTAATTCTTAAGGTAGTCCTTTCATAGTACAGTGTGACCCCACTGTCTATAGTTCGTCATCTGAACTGTGAAAATGACATTGATTAACGGATATTTTCGTTGATAAAGAAAATCATGATGGACATTTTTTTATTTATTTTTAAAGTAGTCCTTTCATACTACAGTGTGACCCCACTGTCTATAGTTCGTCATCTGAACTGTGAAAATGACATTGATCAACAAATATGGATATTTTAGCTGATAAAAAAATCATGTTGGATTTTTTTAAAATTTATTTATTTTTTAAGTGGTCCTTTTATTGTACAGTGTGACCCCACTGATTATAGCTTATCATCTGAGCTGTGAAAATGGCATTGATCAACAAATATGGAAATTTTAGTTGATAAAGAAAATCATGATGGGCATTTTTTATTTTTAAGCTAGTTCTTTTATAGTACAGTATGAACCCACTGATTATAGCTCGTCATCTGAACTGTGAAAATGACATTGATCAATAAAAATGGAAATTTTAGTTGATAAAGACAATCATGATGGGCATTTTTTATTTATTTATTTTTAAGTTAATCCTTTCATAGTGAAATTCAGAGAGAATCAAGAGAATCTAGATGGAATAAAAATATGAAAAAAATCAAGCATACAGAAGGTGCAAAAAAGATTGATCTTGCATAATAATAATTCCAAAATATTATTAAGAAAATAATGAAAAAATAAATGGTTTAAGAAATGATCCGGCAACCACATTTCTTTTTTAATGAAAATAATTTGTTACTTTTTCTGAATACGCATGAATTTTTTAAAAAATTTATGTGATGTTTGAAAATTGTGTTTTTTCAAAGTGTTCAAGCTGTAATATATTATGCCAAATACATATCCAAAATTCGTGACTTTCCAGATATTTTTCAAAATTTTAAAAATACAATTTTCAAACTTTACATAAAATTCTTTAAAAATTCATACGTATTCAGAAAAAGTAACAAATTATTTTTATTTAAAAAAATGTTAGGATAGGATAATTTTTTTTCGTTTAATTGTTAATAAAATTCTGAAATTATTATTATGCAAAATCAATCTTTTGAACACCTTCTATATTCTTGATATTTTTTTTTCAGAGTTTTATTGCAACTTAGTCCTTCAAAAGGACTAAGTTGGTGCAAAAGTACTTGGTACTCTTATTTTTATCTTTTCCATCTCATCATGTAATATTATCGAAGAATTAATTCGACGATAAGGGTTTTCCAATAGCTTCTTCGATAGCTTATAACCAGAGTACAGAGAAAGTCTTTTCTTGAGATAGATTTCGTTGCTTTGCCTTTCACCTCGCGTGCCCTTTTTCCCAAATAGAAATCGTGCCCAGCAGAAAAATAAACTGAAACGAAGAGAGGTTGGGGAAAAAAAAAAGAATCTAAGAAAAAGAGTATAGAGTGAGAGCATAAGGGATATGGCGGGAAAACAGCGGGAAAGGAATGAAGGATGGCAAAAGGAAGTGAGGGAGGCGTGCGGCTGATCGGCTCGAATAAAGTTTGCCTCGATGGCGCGTTTCTTTCGCAAAGCCCGGAATACTATGCTATACGAAGAGCGACTTATACGTCGTACATATTACGACGGGGGTTCCCGATACGCCAGTGAAGCGCGCCACAGCGATCAACAGCCAGATTATTAGAGTATTAGAACTTGTCTCATAACTCACCAGCCTAATGGTCTAAGGTTTTCTGTGCTTGTACAGCCGATATATAGTATATTCTCTATATCCCTGGTAAAACATCCCTTGCAACACCGCTTTTCCGTATTGCGTTTGACACGGGGAAGAATAAGTGGATACAACGTGTAGCTCTCGGAAATGCTCGCCAGCTTTCACTTACAACTTCTTTTCACGTCTCGTCCAATACGATTTTTTTTCGTTTCTACTTTTGTACGAGTTCTAATATTTTTCATACTTTGAGTATTTCGGGAATTAGTTAAATAACAGTCCATTGTAAAATTATTTACACTTAGATAGTACGTCTGAAGATTGAATAATATGATACACGGTTTTATACGATTTTTTTAATATCATTTACTTGAAAAAAAAAATGTAAAGTAGAACCTTGCATATTGCTTCCTTATTATTATTCGCTTCTTACAAAAATGAAGTTATTAGGAAATATGTTAAAATAAGAATTCGATATCTTGAAGAAAAAAAAATTGGAACGGATTTTTCGACCGGAAGTCGCATCTGTGAATTCTGAAATCAGAAACGGACAAAAGTCACTTTTTTAAAAATACAGTAAAAAGGTTTAAAAAGGGTGTTCTCAGTGGAATATGCGACTTAAGAACGATAGTGAAGACCAATATTCGATATCTTGAAGAAAAAATTATCGGGTTGGATTTTCTGACCGGAAGTCTGTGAATTCTGAAATCGAAAACGGACAAAAGTCACTTTTTTTTCAAAACTGCGGTGAAAAGGTTTAAAAAGGGTATTTTCAGTGGTGGAATATGCGACTTAAGAACGATAGTGAAGACAAATATCCGATATCTTGAAGAAAAAATTATCGGGTTGGATTTTCTGACCGGAAGTCTGTGAATTCTGAAATCGGAAACGGACAAAAGTCACTTTTTTTCAAAACTGCGGTGAAAAGGGTGTTTTCAGTGGTGGAATATGCGATTTAAGGACGATAGTGAAGACCAAAATACGATATCTTGAAAAAAAAAATCGAGTCGGATTATCCGACTGCAAGTCGAATCTGTAAATTCTGAAATATGGAACGGACAAAAGTCACTTTTTTCGACACTACGGTAAAAAGGTTTAAAAAGGGTATTTTCTGTGATGGAATATGCGACTTAAGAAAGACAGTGAAGGCCAAAATTTGATATCTTGAAGAAAAAAAAATCGGTTCATATTTTCCGACCGGAAGTCGGATCTGTGAAATCTGAAATCAGAAACGGACAAAGTCACTTTTTTTTCAAATTTACTCTAAAAAGGTTTGAAACGTGTGTTTTCAGTGGTGGAATATGCGACCTGAGAATGATAGCAAAGACCAAAATTCGATATCTTGAAGAAAAAAAAAATCAGGTCATATTTTCCGACCGGAAGTCGGATCTGTGAAATCTGAAATCAGAAACTGACAAGAGTCACTTTTTTTAAAAACCACAGTACAAAGGTTTGAAGCGGTTGTTTTCCTTTGTGTAATATGCGACTTAAGAACGCTAGTGAAGACCAAAATTCGATATCTCAAAGAATTCTCATTTTACAATCTCCCCGAAAACCCGAAGTAATAATTCGAACTATAAAAAATCCTGCATTTAGTAAAAAAAAAGTACTTAAACCTCTTTTTTTTCATTCTAACCATGCCATCCCTGTTAAAGAACAATGAGATGCTGAAAGACGTGTCCTCTGAAGCGAAGAGATCGGCTCAAAAACCTCTAGAAGCGCTCATCGTCTGGTGAACTATAAGAGAACCTAAAGTAAAGCTCGTACTTCGGAGAACCAAAGTGCTCTGCAGAAAAACACATACAAGTACAGCACACACGTACATTCGGATTACAGTACATGCTTATTCTATTCACACATACACACACACATACATATACATACATAATAGTATATAGGCGCGAGCATTCGCAACAGGATTGTTTTAATGCCATTTAAACTAATCGAATTAGCGAATGAACCGATGTGCTGGCGATATACGAAAGCGCGCGAGAGCTACGCGCGCGCGATACAGTTTGGGGTGTCCAGGCGGGGGATTGAACAGAAAGCATCAGGGGGCGCGTGGATGTGCAACCCTCCGTCCCGCAGCCGCGCGCGCCTCAGAATCACCCCCTTGCTCGCGCGCGATCCTTGCCTATATACGTACCCCGCTGGTATAACTCCCCCCTGGCCCCCGTCCCACCCCCCTCTTCTTTTCCCCCGGCCTTCCGCACAAATCCGCAGCTGCCAGGCGCAGCGAGACCGCTCGACCGGAAGTAACGCGACTACTGCCTAGTACACACGTATCTTCTCTTCGTCCCGCAACAGTACTCGTTGTCTAACTCTGTCTGTCATTCTCTCTTTCTCTCTCTCTCTCTCTCTCTCGCTCTTCTACCCTTTATTTCCTTCTGATACGCTCTGTCTCTAGATCAACGACTATACAGTCGTCGCACAGTTTCGCAGCTCATTCTATCGCATTTCTTTTCCGCCTGAACTTTTAACGTCCTTAAGATCCTCTACCTTGTTTTGTTTTAGGCTGTTTTGAGTAACTTATAGAGTAGAATTGTTTGGAGGTTCCGAAATGTACCACATTTGGGATTTCACAGTTTGTTTTTTGGATTATTTATTGGTGATTGATGCGAACAATTGTCAGTATATTTAATAACAAGGTGTTCAACACTTTTTTAATAAGATTTTAATGAAATAAAAGAAATAAGAGCAAATAGAATCGATGCGTTGAAAAATGAATTGAGAATTTTAGTATTTTTTTTATTTCGGCAGTTTCATGTTTGTATAACTCTGTCACTTTCTCTCTCTCTCGCTCTTCTACCCTTTATTTCCTTCTGATACGCTCTGTCTCTAGATCAACGACTATACACTCGTCGCACAGTTTCGCAGCTCATTCTATCGCGTTTCTTTTCCGCCTGAACTTTTAACTTCATAAGATCCTTTACCGTCTTTTGTTTCAGGCTGTTTTGAGTAACTTATTGAGTAGAATTCTTTGGAGGTTCCGAAATGTACCACATTTGGGATTTAACAGTTGGTCATTGGACGAAGAAAAAGGGTTAGTTAGATCAACCAAGGCGCTTGGTTATATATGCGGCAACTAAGTTATTGGTTAGACCCCAACCAATTTATTGGCTACGGCAACTAAATCATTTTGGTTAGTCAATCAGTAACTTGGTTGGTCTAACCAATAACTTAGTTGGCGCATATATAACTAAGCGCTTAGTTGTTCTAACCAAGCCTTTCTTTGCGCGTGATGTAATCATCAATGACCAACAAAAGTTGTAAAATATCTTGATAGATATTTTAATTACAATTTATTTATAATTTATTGGTGATATTTAATAACAACTTTTTTTTTAAACAATCGATACGAAAATAATTTTTTAATAAAGTTACAATAAAATAAAAAAATAAAAGCAAGTAGAATTTATGCATTGAAAAATGAATTGAGAATTTGAATGTTTTTTTTTTTTTAATTTTGGCCGTACCAAGGTTCAAATATTTTTGGTTTATATGAAAATACTGTTGAGATATCATCACTCGTTTTACAAAACAAATTCATAAAATCGTAAAAACATTACGAGTTTGACAAAATTTCGGTTGTAAATTTATCAATTTTATGTTAATACGTAAAATATCATTATTCCAAATTGTTACAAAATAATTGTAATTTCAATCGGCGGAATATAAGAGGTAATAACGAGCTTCGATTTCAGAAAAAAGAAATTGATGAACATGTTAGAATTCATTGTGTGGTTAAGAGGTTGTCACTCACCCTTTTTATTCTTCTTTTTTCTGTATTTGCCCGACTAGCATCAACCAAATCTCCTCGATTTTTCTGGCTCTCCTTCAAGCCCTCTGTATGTCTGTTCAGCATACATCATTCTCCGACCCTTTAACTAGATCCCATTTGCACATCTCATGCAAATTCCCATCCATTTGTATGCTTACGTTCTTCAACGAAGCACCATCTCAATCGTCACGTATTTTTCCGGGAAGTAATGTATCGCAAAAAGGTGTCCACGTGGTCTTCCATAGCCTTGTGGAGCACGAGTCCCGATCTTGGAACCCCTCGGGGGTGAAACTTCCATTTTATGGAAGGTCATCTTGAGAATCGAGCTCGAGAAGATGAGAGGGTAGTTGGCTATAAATAGTCCAATCAATAAAAAATGTGTCATACTTAAGATACGTCCGTTTATCATAATATCATCGATTCTTATTTCAACCCATTGTGGATTTGTTGAAATTCTGGTAATATTTGAAAATCTGGTATCCGATAATATATTTGGTATTACTTATGTAATTCCGAAAAAGGGAGACGACTAAATGTGTTTTTCTGTCGCAAATCGCAAAACGTCAGTTTACTGGATAAATACGAGAGAGGAGTTGACTATAAATAGTTCGATCGATAAAAGATGTGTTGTACTTAAGATAGGTTCGATTATCATGATATTATCGATTCATATTTTGACCCATTGTGAAATTGTTGAAATTCTGGTAATATTTGAAAATGTGGTATTCGATAATATATTTGGTATTACGCATGTAATTCCGAAAAAAGGAGACGACTAAACGTGTATTTCTGTCGCAGATCGCAAAACGTCAGTTTTCTGGATAAATACGAGAGAGAAGTTGACTATAAATAGTTCGATCGATAAAAGATGTGTTGTACTTAAGATAGGTACCATTATCATGATATTATCGATTCATATTTTGACCCATTGTGGATTTGTTGAAATTCTGGTAATATTTGAAAATCTGGTTTCCTATTCTGGTATCTGATAATATAATTAATATTACTTAATATAATTAATTTAATAGATAATATAATTAATTTACTATTAATATTAATATTAATAGTAAATGTGTATTTCTGTTGCAAATCGCCAAATGTCAGTTTTCTGGATAAATACGATAGGGGAGATGACTATAAATGGTCCAATCGATAAAAGATGTGCCATATTTTAGATAGGTTCATTTATCATAATAATCATCGAATCATATTTCGACCCATTATGGAATTGTTGACGTTTTGGTAATATTAAAAAATCTGGTATCCAGTAATATCTTTAGTATTACGTATGTAACTCCGTAAAAGCGAAACGATTAAACGCGTATTTCAATCGCAAATCACAAAACATCAGTTTCCTGGATAAGAAAATTGTTTATAAATAATTAAATCGATAAAAGATGAATCGTACTTAAGATTGGTTCATTTATGATAAAATCATCGATCAATATTTCGACCTGTAATATTACCAGGATTTGTTGAAATCCTAATAATATTTGAAAATCTGGTTCCCCATTCGGGTATCCGATAATATATTTGGTATTACGCATGTAATTCCGGAAAAGCAAGACGAGTAAACATGTATTTCAATCCCAAAACGTCAGTTTCCTGGATAAGGAAATTGTTTATAAATAATTAAATCGATAAAAGATGTATCGTACTTAAGATTGGTTCATTTATGATAAAATCATCAATTAATATTTCGACCTATAATATTACCAGGATTTGTTGAAATGATGATAATATTTGAAAATCTGGTTTCCCATTCGGGTATCCGATAATATATTTGTTATTACGCATGTAATTCCAGAAAAGCGAGACGAGTAAACATATATTTCAATCCCAAAACGTCAGTTTTCTGGATAAGGAAATTGTTTATAAATAATTAAATCGATAAAAGATTAATCCTACTTAAGATTGGTTCATTTATGATAAAATCATCAATTAATATTTCGACCTATAATATTACCAGGATTTGTTGAAATCCTGATAATATTTGAAAATCTGGTTTCCCATTCGGGTATCCGATAATATATTTGGTATTACGCATGTAATTCCAGAAAAGCGAGACGAGTAAACATGTATTTCAATCCCAAAACGTCCGTTTTCTGAATAAGGAAATTGTTTATAAATAATTGAATCGATAAAAGATGTATCGTACTTAAGATTGGTTCATTTATGATACAATCATCGATTAATATTTCGACCTGTAATATTACCAGGATTTGTTGAAATCCTGATAATATTTGAAAATCTGATTCTCCATTCGGGTATCCGATAATATATTTGGTATTACGCATGTAATTCCGGAAAAGCGAGACGAGTAAACATGTATTTCAATCCCAAAACGTCAGTTTCCTGGATAAGAAAATTGTTTATAAATAATTAAATCGATAAAAGATGTATCGTACTTAAGATTGGTTCATTTATGATAAAATCATCGATTAATATTTCGACCTGTAATATTACCGGGATTTGTCGAAATCCTGATAATATTTGAAAATCTGGTTCCCATTCGGGTATCCGATAATATATTTGGTATTACGCATGTAATTCCGGAAAAGCGAGACGAGTAAACATGTATTTCAATCGCAAAACGGCCGTTTTCTGGATAAGGAAATTGGTTATAAATAATTAAATCGATAAAAGATGAATCCTCCTTAAGATTGGTTCATTTATGATAAAATCATCAATTAATATTTCGACCTGTAATATTACCGGGATTTGTTGAAATCCTGATAATATTTGAAAATCTGGTTTCCCATTCGGGTATCCGATAATATATTTGGTATTACGCATGTAATTCCGGAAAAGCGAGACGAGTAAACATGTATTTCAATCGCAAAACGTCAGTTTTCTGGATAAATACCATCAGCATAATCATTCGGAGAATAGGAGAATGAAGCGGCTTGTATGGACCACTGTGTTGATACTAAACGATGCGTACTGTTATTTGTAAGCACTGTAGTACCTGCTACTCTACATACATTATGCGCCTAGGTCGAATTGCGTACGTACGCACATTGTTGCATCGAAGCTCGAAGCCATTCGAATTACGTTACCGGATCTAAACATCGCAGCTGCTACTAATGCAGCGACTGCAACTACATTTCGCATAAACTAATACGGGCTGACCATCGAATCGCATCACTGCTCTTACAGTACGCGTATTATCTAAAATGCTCTATATGTACCGCGGTGGTACTTAACTTACTGATGCAAACATCAGCGATTTCAAATCGCACACTCTGCCAGATTAATTGCCTGTCTTTATTGAACCATCAAACGGATGTACGGTTTATAATGGAACCCATATTTACTAAACACACCATCAAGTACAGCTAAATACGTTCAACAAAACGAGTTGAACAGTTGTTATCCAAAACCAAATCGTGTAAAAATGGACCACATTGAAGTTTTATGAATTTATCAAGCCAATTAGAGATGAAATTCAGTTTATTGAACGACACTGCATCAATAAATTTACGCAACAGGCAGAATATAGACTTCTGTTATGTTTTAGTTGCTAAATGTTGTCAAAGTACATATTCTGCCATTGATTGATGTCTTTTAAGGATCATCAAGACAGGTGTAGATAACTATAGTCTGTGGAACGTCTCTGCATCACAAAATTGACGCCAAAGACAAAATATATGCTCCTCCGCCAAAAATGTGGTCTTTTGCTATATTTTGATTCCGAATTTCAGGAAATATACATATTCTACTATTTGTGTAAATATTGAAAGGCAACCGGTCATGCAAAGCATTTCACAGGTTGTATCTCATTTCTAATTTTCTTGATTAATCTCTAAGTCATCAATAAGGGTCTAAACATATTTTACGCTATAAGATTAGAAATCGCAAGATGCAAATTTAGGGGAAGTGGACGTGAATATTGCAAGTCAACTCGTATTTGCAGAAAAATTTTACAAGTTGTAATTCATCTCATCACCTCCTAATCTATTTCCAAGAAATCAATGAAGAACTGAATACTTTTTAAACGGTAAGCTTATAAATCGCAAGATTAAAGTATTGACCGTGTTACGAACTGGCATAAAATGGTTCCATCACCATCGTCATCTTCGTATCTAAGTGAACATAGGCAAAAGGACATATCAATACGAATGTTTTCCTATACAAACAATAGAACGTCCACTCATATATGGATATATATGAATATTCTGTATTGCAGAAAAATTTCACAGGTTCTAATTCATCTCATCGCCTCTTAATCGGTTCCCAAAAAATCAATGAAGAACTGAACACTTTTCAAACGGTAAGATTATAAATCGCAAGATAAAAGTGTTGACCGTGTTACGAACTAGCATAAAATGGTTCTATCATCTTCGTCATCTTCGTGTATCTAAGTGAACATAGGCAAACGGACATATCAATACGAATGTTTTTCTATACCCACAATAGAACGTCCACTCATATATGGATATTCTGTAATTACAGAAAAAATTTACAGATGTAATTCATCTCATCTTCTCTTAATCGATTCCCAAGAAATCAATGAAGAAATGAACACACTGCAAACGGTAAGATTATAAATCGCAAGATAAAAGTGTTGACCGTGTTACGAACTGGCATAAAATGGTTCCATCACCTTCGTCATCTTCGTACCTAAGTGAACATAGGCAAAAGGACATATCAATACGAATATTTTCCTACACAAACAATAGAACGTCCACTCATATATGGATATATATGAATATTCTGTATTGCAGAAAAATTTCACAGGTTCTAATTCACCTCATCGCTTCTTAATCAATTCCCAAGAAATCAATGAAGAACTGAACACTTTTTAAACGGTAGGATTAGAAATCGCAACATAAAAATGTTGACCGTGTTACGAACTGGCATAAAATGGTTCCATCACCTTCGTCATCTTCGTATCTAAGTGAACATAGGCAAAAGAACATATCAATACGAATGTTTTCCTATACACACAATAGAACGTCCAACTCATATATGGACGTATATGAATATTCTGTCTTGCAGAAAAATTTCACAGGTTCTATTTCATCTCATCGCCTCTTAATCGGTTCCCAAAAAATCAATGAAGAACTGAACACTTTTCAAACGGTAAGATTATAAATCGCAAGATAAAAGTGTTGACCGTGTTACGAACTGGCAATAAAATGGTTCTATCATCTTCGTCATCTTCGTGTATCTAAGTGAACATAGGCAAACGGACATATCAACACGAATGTTTTTCTATACCCACAATAGAACGTCCACTCATATATGGATATTCTGTAATTACAGAAAAAATTTACAGATGTAATTCATCTCATCTTCTCTTAATCGATTCCCAAGAAATCAATGAAGAAATGAACACACTTCAAACGGTAAGATTATAAATCGAAGATAAAAGTGTTGACCGTGTTACGAACTGGCATAAAATGGTTCCATCACCTTCGTCATCTTCGTACCTAAGTGAACATAGGCAAACGGACATATCAATACGAATGTTTTTCTATACCCACAATAGAACGTCCACTCATATATGGATATTCTGTAATTACAGAAAAAATTGACAGATGTAATTCATCTCATCTTCTCTTAATCGATTCCCAAGAAATCAATGAAGAAATGAACACACTTCAAACAGTAAGATTATAAATCGCAAGATAAAAGTGTTGCCCGTGTTACGAACTGGCATAAAATGGTTCCATCACCTTCGTCATCTTCGTACCTAAGTGAACATAGGCAAAAGGACATATCAATACGAATGTTTTCCTATACAAACAATAGAACGTCCACTCATATATGGATATATATGAATATTCTGTATTGCAGAAAAATTTCACAGGTTCTAATTCATCTCATCGCCTCTTAATCGGTTCCCAAAAAATCAATGAAGAACTGAACACTTTTTAAACGGTAGGATTAGAAATCGCAACATAAAAATGTTGACCGAGTTACGAACTGGCATAAACTGGTTCCATCACCTTCGTCATCTTCGTACCTAAGTGAACATAGGCAAAAGGACATATCAATACGAATGTTTTCCTACACAAACAATAGAACGTCCACTCATATATGGATATATATGAATATTCTGTATTGCAGAAAAATTTCACAGCTTCTAATTCATCTCATCTTCTCTTAATCGATTCCCAAGAAATCAATGAAGAACTGAACACTTTTCAAATGGTAAGATTATAAATCGCAAGATAAAAGTGTTGACCGTGTTACGAACTGGCATAAAATGGTTGCATCACCTTCGTCATCTTCGTATCTAAGTGAACATAGGCAAAAGGACATATCAAAACGAATGTTTTCCTATACAAACAATAGAACGTCCACTCATATATGGACGTATATGAATATTCTGTCTTGCAGAAAAATTTCACAGGTTCTAATTCATCTCATCTTCTCTTAATCGATTCCCAAGAAATCAATGAAGAACTGAACACTTTTCAAATGGTAAGATTATAAATCGCAAGATAAAAGTATTGACCGTGTTAAGAACTGGCATAAAATGGTTCCATCACCTTCGTCGTCTTCGTATCTAAGTGAACATAGGCAAAAGGACATATCAATACGAATGTTTTGCTATACACACAATAGAACGTCCACTCATATGTACATACTTGTCCTACATGTCTATACACCGTTGAGCTATCGCGCACGAAACGATGCGCCGACGAGAGGATTCCCCCCACCTCCAAAAAACAACCCCTGTGCGACCGTTGCAACCCTCCTATCGGCATCGCTCCGCCCCATGCCACCACTCTATTCCTCTGCAAGGCTACATCTCCCCGGTCGGAGCTTGGTGAGCAAACCCATATCTCCCGCGTAATATTCACGAGAGTATATTCGTGTGCGTATGCAGATTTCCACGTCGTGGATTTCCTGGTAAACATTTCTCTGCACTCGTCTTTTTAACATACCAATTCATAATATCGGCTGTACGATCGGTGTAGAAACATGAGAATAAGAGGTGTAGTATTAGGAAGAAAAAAAAGCCTTGACGTGTATAAAAATTGAGTCAAATAAATATATGGATAAGGGAAAACCAGAATCACGTTTGTGGTTCAACCTGGTTTAACAGTATATCCAATACATTACCTAAGAGCTTGTGGATCTGACATGAAGAGGGTTACATCGGAGTACTACTATAGGATGATTGAGCCCTTTCGCCGCAAACCGAGCACTACCTCGTTTCGATGTAAATGCCATCATATTAGTCTGGCTCTCACCCGCGGGATCCTCAGCATATTAGTAAACTTTGAAGCTGCGTTTGGTATTAATACGTAATATATCCCAGTGGATCATCTCACGGTAGGTTGATTACCTGGCTGACTGCCTGTCGGTGAAACCCCATATCAAGAAATAGCTATGATCAACTTTTAGGCTTAGGGTTTCCCGTTAGATTCTGAAACGAACCAACCAATGTAACTTTACCTCTGACCAAAGTGTATTGAATATTAAAACAAAAGGTCGAATATACCAACGGATATCCTGCAGAACGGATCTTTTCACTGCCGCGTTTTATGCCTGAGCTGCGATCAAAGCCTCGATGAGAAGACAACTTTGTTAGATGATGTCGGAAGATATTAAACCAACGGGGTCCATATCTCGGGATAAAGGTTACCATAGCTCAGGTATACACGAAGAGAGGAAACTGTGTGCAACTCTTCACCAAGAAGCTACGGCCTATTCAAAGGTGGCGACTCTGGGAGCGAAGTTACGTAAAAGTATACATGTACCTTCGTATTTTATGTGTATAAGCGGACAGCCTCTTCATAGAATGTCTTAAGAGAACCGGTGAAGAGGAGATGAAGGAGTAGGTTGTATACTATAGTGAGATAGAATGAAGAGCCCACTGGTATATGTACTCGTGAAACGAGAGTCAGAATGGAGAGGAGGGAGATGAACGAAAGGGATGAAAGGAACCAAGAGCCAACGTCAGAGATGGAGACGGAAGAAAAAGGATACGTCGACTTTAAAACCGACCAAGCCTGGCGCAACCTCGGGGCCGGGTTCCTTTCATTAGTTGGAGTAGAGGAGGCCGAGGTACCACCGCCGCGAACCAACCAACGAACCAACCTCTAACCACCACACCAGCAACAGCGGTAGAAGCAGAAACCCCATCCAACGGACCAACCAACCAACCCACCCATCGCAAGCCTCTGCTGCTGCTACTGCTACTGCTGCTCTGCTATGCCGGTACGATTCGTGGTGGTAGCCCATCCCGCTTCGTCGAGCCATCCCGCGAAAACCCCCGGCAGCCAAAGCAGAGGAGCAGCATGATCCACTCTCGTGCTGGCGCGCGTCGAGCGGTGCTGCTGGCGGCTCCTCATCTTGCGTGCGGTTGACTCGTTTTCAATGAATACAATGGCGAGCCAGCGCAGATCATATTGAATATGAAAACGGGAAATCAACGAGCTCCCCGAGACCGAGGCGGATTTTCACGGTCTGCTCATTGTTGGAATGAAAAAAGAAGAGGAAAAAAGCACCGTATTGAGGCAGAGGGCGAATGAGGATCAGTACTATATATTGTATGTATAGGTACGCGACCTGATGCGGATTGGGTGATGCAGAAAAGGGGCTCCAACAGGATGTTATATCATCCACGACCATCGGAAGTTCACTTGATTTCGAAACGAAAATCTGGGACACCGGATGGAGATTTGATACAATGTAGGGTCAATGCACCAGTAACTGACTAGTCACCAATCAATGACCGACAGCTTTTTGAGAGTTAAGAAAAAAATGTTGACGTCTTGGCTGAATGTTAGATTTTTAATTTGTCTGTTTTTTAGATATCTACTGTGATTATTTTGTTATGGTAGCCTATTTTCGACTAAAAGGGTCAAATTGACCCAGTTAATCACTGGTGTTTTCAGTTTTTTGGCTTTTAGTATTTGTTTTTATATAATTTCAGACAAAAATATTTTTTTTCGATCGCATCACGTAATTCGACATTCTGGTCATCCGTTACAATTTTTTCAGACAGTTTGGAAATATTATATTTTATAGAAGCTCATTATTTAAAAAATTTGCAAATTGGGTCTTGCAACATTGATTTCTCACTTTGCAACTTACTCAGAGCTAAATCTACGAGGAAGTATGTTGTTTTCTTATTAAGGTTTCTCTGTGAAGAAGCAAAAAAAACGATCATCATTTATGAGAGTATCAAAATTCCGAACTCCCTGAAAAATAGCTTTGAAATGCAAAGTTCAATCCGTTTGAATTGTTGAAATTGTCCAAGACTCATTCAGAGACCATATATTCTCCATCCCATTTTAGTATACAACCGACTATTTTGGAGACTCATGCTTCGACCCTCAAAAAAGCAAATCTCACTCGTTCATCCAATTCAAGTACATGTGTGTTTAAGCTCTGCGGGATTTCGCCTATACTTTGACTCTTACCACCTCGTATGTGCCACTCTCATCGACATCCCAGTCACTTGAATTTGCTAGGAAAATATTATTCCCAACGAAGGATATCTAAGCTTACAATTCATATTCACTAGCACTCAATTCAGCTGCGAAATCAGCTTCTTCCTAACGGGATTTAATGCTGAAGAGGAATTCAGAGCCATTATGAGGAGATCAAAAAATGGGGAAGAGAAATGAAGAAGTGCAAAGTAATGAAGAATTACCAAGTGACACAAGTACAGTTTGCTCAACCCACAGACAAATGCACTTTTCAATTTATCCTTCCTATTCCTGATTGCCTTTTTTTTTGGTCCCTCATCTTTGCAGGTTCTTGTTGTTTCGCCTCTTAATCGCAACTTTTCCGGGTACTCATCGAGAGCGACGGAGGCTGGAGTTTCGAAAAGATACTTCCGGCACATAAAAATATTAAAATTATGATAATATTTTTGTCAGCGTTTTCGAATTAAGAGGGTTAAACCGATTATGAAAATTTTTGTAAAAAATGTAATAACTTTTAAGTCTTTTTGTTGATTCTAACGAAATTTAATACCAACCAACCTTAATTGAAACCATATTTACGTACGATTTTGTGGCCCAATACGTAAGTACGTAAATTTTGTATAACCTTATCAATATTTATCAGAATACACATGCATCATGGCTATATATGCCCCGTTTTTTTAAAAGCATGTTCCATTCGAATTGTTCTATGGTGATTTCCATAAATTCGTGAAACCACGAATTTATTGAAATCCATATTCACTAACACTCATCCAACTGCGAAATCAGCTTCTTCCTAACGTTGGATTTAATGCTGAAGAGGAGACCAGAGCCATTACGATGAGATAAAAAAAATGGGGAAGAGAAATGAACAAGTGCAAAGTAATGAAGAATTACCAAGTGACATAAGTGCAGTTTGCTCAACCCGCAAGCAAATGCACTTTTCAGTTTATCCTTCCTCTTTCTGATTCCCTTTTTTTTCTTGGTCCCTCATCTTTGCAGGTTCTATAAGATTAGAAATCGCAAGATATAAATTTAACGGAAGTGGATATTCTATCATTGACGTGAATACTGCAAGTCAACACGTAATTGCAGCAAAAAGTCATACATCGATGATCTGAAAAAGAATATTCAATAAAAATATGATATCTTTGATTATACGTAAAGCTTGCGAAGTTGCCAGTACACTGAGAGAAAAGATTTCATTGACGTCAAAGAAATGGGTGGATTGATTTTTTTTATCATTGATTTTAACGAAATATTTCTTTGATTTCAATGAAATAGTGCATTTGAATTTCAAAGAGAACATTTCATTGCCTGTAAATAAAGATTTACTTAGTGAGCATATAATAAAGAAACAGTTTCTTTATTATATGCTATATGCAAAAGACGTTTTCATTGGTTCAAAAAAACGTTTTCATTGATCTCTTTCTCTCACCTAACCTCACTTTTTTGTTTTCCGGTTCTCCCGAACGAACTGCTTCGAGTTTCGAGCAGTCAGAAGCTTAGACTATTTCTGCCGTACTTCCTTACATACTCACAAAATTTGAGCTTTATCTGCCGTGTACTTCAGGAAAAAATAGGTTTCGAAATTTTGAGCTGGTAAGAAGAAGGTTTCATTGAATCAGAGACGATATCTTTGAAATCAATGAAAAAGGTTTATTGTTTTAAAGAAATGTTTCTTCCAATCAATGTCACTACTTTTCATTGAGTTTGAGATGATTCAAAGAAAAGATAGTATTGAAATTCAAGTATTTCACTTTATTGGCAAAGATTTCCGTGAATCAATGAAACTTTTTCTCGGTGTAGGTTGCAACTCACCTCCTCTCGTCTCAATCGATTCCCAAGAAATCAATGCAAAACTTTTTAAACGGTATGATTAAAAATCACAAGATAAAAGTGTTGACCGTGTCACAAAATGGTCCCATCACCTTCGTCATCTTCGTATCTAAGTGATTATGTGCAAAAGGACATATCAATACGCCAGCACTCAATTCAGCTGCGAAATCAGCTTCTTCCTAACGTGGGATTTAATGCTGAAGAGGAGACCAGAGCCATTATGATGAGATCAAAAAATAGGGAAGAGAAATGAACAAGTGCAAAGTAATGAAGAATTACCAAGTGACAGAAGTACAGTTTGCTCAACCCGCACTTTTCAGTTTATCCTTCCTCTTTCTGATTCCCTTTTTTTTGGTCCTTCATCTTTGCAGATTCTATAAGATTAGAAATGGCAAGATATAAATTTAGGGGAAGTGGATAGTCTGTCATTGACGTGAATATTGCAAGTCAACACGTAATTGCAGCAAAATTTCATAGGTTGCAACTCATCTCCTCTCCTCTCAATCGATTCCCAATAAATTATTGCAAAATTTTTTAAGCGGTAAGATTAAAAATCGCAAGATAAAAGTGTTGACCGTGTTACGATCTGGCACAAAATGGTTCCATCACTTTCGTCATCTTCGTATCTAAGTAAATACGTGCAAACGGACATATCAATACGCTAGCACTCAATCCAGCTGCGAAATCAGTTTCTTCCTAACGTAGGATTTAATGCTGAAGAGGAGACCAGAGCCATTATGATGAGATCAAAAAATGGGGAAGAGAAATGAACAAGTGCAAAGTAATGAAGAATTACCAAGTGACAGAAGTACAGTTTGCTCAACCCGCAGGCAAATGCACTTTTCAGTTTATCCTTCCTCTTTCTGATTCCCTTTTTTTTGGTCCCTCATCTTTGCAGGTTCTTGTTGTTTCGCCTCTGAACCGCAACTTTTCCGGGTACTCATCGGGAGCGACGGAGGCTGGAGCTTTCGAAAAGGTACTTCCGGCACATGACTCGTTGACGCATCGTCGGGTAGCGAAAGGGTTACTCCAACGAGCTCAAAACATTCCCGCTGCGACAGAACCGGCAATGACATTGAGACTTTCATGGTAGTATACATCAGAGGAGAGAGAAGAGTTGTGAGCCTGAAGAAGAGGCTCTTGCAAAGATGGCTTGCAACTGGCTGGCTATGTAAGCAGGACACTCTGCGAAGGTTCATTCCATAATTAGCTTCTGCAGATGTCATCCAAATCTCGTGCATGTGCATATTATGTCCGTTGACTTTGACTCTCAGCAGCTTTGCGCCCACATTTTCTTTTTTTTATCGTTTTATGTCCTTTTTTTTTTTAAAAAACGGGTGCGGAGTGACTCCGAGTTAGATGTAACACTTTTTTCAAGCTGTCTATAGTATTTCTGAATTTTGTTATATTGTTGTGTAATATTTTTACTCTTCATTTTATGGCGATACATTTTGTGTTTAATTCAATTTTTGAATGTTGGCAAATCAGTAATTTTTGTCTTCGAGTCGTTTGTTTTCATTTTTTGGGGAAAAGGGATAATTTTCTCAACCATTTCTCAAAACGTCCTCATGGACGCATAAATTAAGGGATTGTTATAATCTTGATATCGTTTCCTTCGATTCAGTGAACTCTTACGAACGAAAAAAGAAAATCGAAAATAGTTCGATCCAAATAAAAGTTGTAGTCAATTGAAATTTCCAAATTTTGGTTATTCTGAATCTTCAGGGTGTTCAAAAAAAATAAAATAATTTCGACTTTTACTATACTTCTAACGTTGATCAGGTCGGAAATTTCCCGTTGATTCCAAAACTGCCAATCTTCTTGCAAATAAGTTTAAAAAAATATCATGTGAAAACCCCATAAACCTTCAGATTTTAATGTTATTCATTTTAAAAAAAATGTCGACCAAAATTCCACCAACTTATCAAAAGAAGATCATGCTTCAGTCCATTTGCAAAATTTCTCCTGGCGGCCGAACTCTTCTGGTATTACTAAAAAATTCGTCCAGTCCGTGAATTCCTCATATACGCATGTGTGTAAATCCGTCATGGAGTACAAATCCTGATGTTTGAGCCTGCCAAAAATTCATCATACTCGGAGTGTACGTATTTGTGTATTTATGTGCGTGTTCGTGTCACGTTATGCAAGAAGGATCCTCGATTCCTCGACTACTTGGGTACAGACGCACCAGTACAAGAAGAAGACTCTTCAGGATGGTCGCAATGGGAGATGCGAGAATTCAGGAGAGTCGTGCACAAAGCTTATTATGCCGGCTTGGCTCTCGCCTCATGACCCTCTCTCTTTCTCTCTTTCTCTTTCTCTTGCTCTTCGTCGTACTCTTGAGTCACGGGTCTCGAAGTACCGAGGTTGTCCCGGTATATATACACGGCAAACGGCCAAAACTCTCAGAGCGCGGCAGCCTTTCTGCAGCATCATGAGAAGAGGAGAATCCAGAGCTCCCTGTGTGCCATGGCACGAGTTAAGTCGATGGCACTTGACGGACGACATCCTCGAAACGCAGAAAGAGGTACAGGACAACTTCTGCTCTTCTCTTCCTCCGCCTCGCTCTATCTCTCCAAGTTTCTCATGGTGCATCTACCTACCATGTAAACAGGCCTCTTTTCCCTCAAGTATTTGGGATCTGTTTTTTTTTTTTACTTGTTATCCTGACTTTCTCATGATCCTCATTTCTTTGTAATTAAACAAGGGAAGAAGAAAGTTGGAGCTTGCATATTGCTTTCTCATTTTCTAACTTTGACAAAGCCATAGAAAGTACATGGAAAAAAGGACTTGGTTATGGTAACGAAAAAAAATAGTTGGACCCAATCAAGTGTCTTAGTGCTCTGAGAGAAAAATTTGTTAACAGTTAACAAATCAAGGGTTAAATATGGCGAAACGAACATTTAGTGTTGGTACTACATATATGCTGAGGCAAATAAGATTTGTTAACTATTAGCAAGTTTCTTTTTGTGACTTGGAACTAACTTTTTGTAAAGTGGAAAATGAGGATTGTATAAAGGTTCATTAATTTTTTTTTTTTTACTTGTTATTCTGACTTTCTCATGATCCTCATTTCTTTCTAATTAAACAAGGGAAGAAGAAAGTTGGAGCTTGCATATTGCTTTCTCATTTTCTAACTTTGACAAAGCCATAGAAAGTACATGGAAAAAAGGACTTGGTTATGGTAACGAAAAAAAATAGTTGGACCCAATCAAGTGTCTTAGTGCTCTGAGAGAAAAATTTGTTAACAGTTAACAAATCAAGGGTTAAATATGGCGAAACGAACATTTAGTGTTGGTACTACATATATGCTGAGGCAAATAAGATTTGTTAACTATTAGCAAATTTCTTTTTGTGACTTGGAACTAACTTTTTGTAAAGTGGAAAATGAGGATTGTATAAAGGTTCATTAATTTTTAACCACATTGTCGAGCTGGTTCCTACTTTTATTACCAAACAAACCTATTCATACAGAACATTTCAATCCGGTAACTTTATATTTTCGCTAGTTGGTGGATTTTATCCGTTTCACATTTTCGACAAAATATTAAAATTATAACCTCAATTTTGTCACCTTATCAATGTCAATCAAATTCTTCAAGATTATTACGTAACAAATGCTCCACTTGTGCATTTAATTCCAGCCAGATATGTCCAACCGTTTTCGAATTAAGAGGGTTACAACCGATTGTAGTAATTTTAGTAAAAAAATGTAATAACTTTCACGCTTTTCTGTTGATTCTGGCCAAATTTAATATCAACCAACCCCATATTTATGTACGAATTTATAGCCCAATAGCTTGAACATTTCCACGAGTTATTTTGCATTTTTGAAAAAACGTAAATTTAGTATCTCATCATTTTTTGTTATTCGATCAAATTCTATTCTGTGTCCCATTTTTTGGTCAGTCCAAAATTGAATAAAAGACGAAAATATTTTCTTTACCGATTATTAAAAATGTTTGGTTTAGCAAAAAATATTTATGTACGAATTTATAGCCCAATAGCTTAAAAATTTCCACGAGTTATTTTGCATTTTTGAAAAAACGTAAATTTAGTATCTCATCATTTTTTGTTATTCGATCAAATTCTATTCTGTGTCTCATTTTTTGGTCAGTCCAAAATTGAATAAAAGACGAAAATATTTTCTTTACCGATTATTAAAAATGTTTGGTTTAGCAAAAAATATTTATGTACGAATTTATAGCCCAATAGCTTGAAAATTTCCACGAGTTATTTTCCATTTTTGAAAAAACGTAAATTTAGTATCTCATCAAATTTTTTGTTATTCGATCAAATTCTATTCTGTGTCTCATTTTTTTGGTCAGTCCAAAATTGAATAAAAGACGAAAATATTTTCTTTACCGATTATTAAAAATGTTTGGTTTAGCAAAAAATATTTATGTACGAATTTATAGCCCAATAGCTTGAAAATTTCCACGAGTTATTTTGCATTTTTGAAAAAACGTAAATTTAGTATCTGATCAATATTTATCAAAGCACAATTGCATAATGTATGCATATGCCCCATTTCTTTTTTTGTAAGCAATCTTTCACCCGAATTGTTCTATAGTGATTTCCATAAATTCGTATTTTCACAACTTCACTGCCAAGTAAAGTTTCCAACATCGGGTTCACAAATTTTCTTGAAAAGTTGGGCACTCGTAAGTATATCGATCACGAAGAGTCTCGCGGTGAACGACGTCGACCGCGACGACTACGAGTAGATAAATCCACAGGCGTACATTATTAGTTCAACGAAGCAAGGAACATTGAGCCTCAGAGTCAGCGCTCTAGCAACTCTCGATCGTGTTTCACGGAGCCAACAAACTCGAACCGCTGCCATTATTTAAAGTTACGGCGATTCGCGAACGTTGTAAGTAACGTGTGCTCGGTGCACATTCGTCTACTTTTAACGTTGTACGAATTGGCAGCTTTAACTTGGCAAGAGTCTATCCGCTGAAAGTATTATTGTCAAACTACCCGAACAATCACATTGATTTACACAGCCGATAATTCTCCGCGAACTTTCCGCCAGTTTTTAAATAGTAAAAATACATTCACAATACGAACTCAATTTTTTTTTATTCGATCAAATTCTATTCTGTGTCCCATTTTTTTTTTCGTCAGTCCAAAATTTAATAAAAGACGAAAATATTTTCTTTAGCGATTATGAAAAATGTTTGGTTTAGCAAAAAATCAACAATCGACGCCGAAATGTTTTCTTAGCTTTTAAAAAATATATATATTTGTTTTGGAACTCATTTTTGCCAAAACAAATTTTTATTTTTTTCAAAAATCTTTTTTTCAAAAAATATTTGTTTTGGCACTCATTTTTGTCAAAACAAATATTATTATTATTTTTTTTTAGAAAAGCTAAGAAAATATTTCGACGTCGTTTGTTGAATTTTTGGTAAACGAAACATTTTTAATAATCGCTAAAAAAAATATTTTCGTCTTTTCAATTTTCACTGATCAATTTTGGACTGACCAAAAAAAAAAAGTCAAGACCATTGAGAATTGTAAAAAAAAATATTACTGCGGCTTTGTTCAATTTTTACGAAACCCAAAATTAATATCTCAAAGTAGAGCTTAAAAAAATATTTCTCTGTTTGATTTTCACCAAACCAAAAAATCAATATAATTTTGAATCTATTAAAAAATATAGCGTCAAAGTAAAAAAAAATTTAATCACATTTCTATTTTATAAAATGTTGTTAAGCCACTAGAATTTAGTGCCACATCTTGTTTTCGCCAAACACAGTGAAGTATAAATATCTTATCAACCCCATTTCGCTTCCATTCGATCGAAAAGCGTGGAATTCAAGTGGCCATTTGACAAAAGCTAGTGTCCCGCGTAGGCGAGTAATCTAATCGACTCCATGAGCACCCAGCATTTCTCATTGACACACCAGCTGTCACAGGTTGAAGTACCACCAGCAACAGCAGAAGCATAGACGATGGTGTCCATGGAGACCTCTTTTCTAAAGCCAATGACCAATTCAACGGAGAATTACTCTACTGATGTATAATCGTAAATGTCAACAATCGTATATAATACGCACAGTTAAGTCGTTCTCCCCGGTGATTTACGTCCCCTTTAAGTAGAGAACCTGCTCATAAAGGCTGACAATACTATAAACGGTACTTCAAGAAAATTATATAATTGTCCCTCAACTATGACCAAGTTTTCACTAATTTCCAAACGACAATTGGAAACTTGTATAGAAATGTAGTCGAAAAAATATATGTGCTTTTCTACCCTTCGGTAGATGATCAAAATACAACTGATCATCAAGGGATCTTTCCAGTGTGACGGCCCGAAAAACAGCCTATTTCCACGATTTTTTTTCGGACGGTTGCTATACGCCGATCAATCTGACATTTTTATGACATATTAAGGTAATCATGAATGACAGAAACTGATTTTTTATAAGACGATTTTTATTGTTTAAATATTTTTTTTTAATTGTTGAAAATAATGTTGATAAAAAAGATAGCCTCATGGTGGACATCCTAGGGCTCGCAAATTTGATCTAAAAAAAACCCAAAGGATTATTAATTAGTATGCGATTGCTATCGCGCTATGGAGCCTTTTTTTAAAATCAAAATTGACAAAATGGCGGCGGTTTGAACAAAAAGTACCGAATTTAGCCGTTTTTTTCGACAGTTTTTCTTTAAAAAAAAATGGGAAGATTTAAAAAAAAAGCTTCCATAGCACGATAGAGAGTATCGTGAAGAATGTTCTCCTAAAATTTGAAAACGATCGCTTCAGAACTGTTTCCTGGAGTATGTCCACCGTTTTGAAAAATGTCGTTTCGAGAAAAACGCGTTTAAAGTTTCGAGTGTAGAAATTTCATATACCAAAATTGTGTACTTGCGACTAATCAGCGATGCCAGGTCCATAAAGTATGTCAGCTAAGTATTTCGAATTTCGCTTTAAAAATTTGAGAGGATGTTTTTGACACTGGAAACCCTCATGGAAATAGAAATATATGCACAATATATTCGACGTATAGGACTTTTTGGCGCTAAACGTATATGAAATATATTTTACATATATCCCATATATTTTGAATATATTTTTGCACACATATATGCAGAATATGTGCAGTATGTAGAACTTTTTGGCGCCATATATTTAACGTATATGTTACATATATATTTTTCTATGTGGGAAGATCCCTTAAGCTTTAAAATAAAAACTATTGGAGTCGCCTGTACTATTGAAACTAAATAGTTACTAATCGTTTTGTATAGATCCCACTATAAAAAATCTGTAGTAACTATTTGGTCTCAATTATATTTTGGCGACTCCAATAGTTTTTTTTCCGTAAGGGAATCGATGGCTGAATATTTTGATGGGCTATAAATAATGTTTATATGGATTATGTATATAAAATGAAAGCATTGTTACCAACTATTTACTATTAACCTAGACCTTACGAAATTATCAATATTTTTATCAATAACTCAAAAATTTAAATTGAAATCCTAACAAAAAATAATTATTTCCGAAAATTTCCACACTTTGTCACGAAATTTTGATTCTTCGTGATGTAAAAGATTTACAATAAATATTTTGGCAATTGAAGGATGAGATTTGTAGACTTATGGATAAAAATAAAAATTCTTACACTTTCTTCCTGAAACATTCTTCAAGCGATGATCGAACAGAGAAGAGGTTATGCTAAAGTTCCTATAGCGTTAGGAGACAAGGAAAGTTTTCGCTCCTCATAGTTTCGAACCAATAGAGGATACATCTTCGAAGTGGAGGAAAGGCCAAGCTATATAGACAATCGGTGGTATACTGTAGTATATATATGTCTCGGGACTCAACGATAGTAGGAAACGCGGTGTCTGGAAAGGCCTGGAAAGCACAGGGTCGCAAGCAGAGTTTACTGCAATAAGGCGGATGAGAAAACGAGAGACAGTAGCAGATGACGGAATTCGTCCTGCCCACGTTTCGCCTTCGTCATCCCCAAGTGCGACTTTGCCGTTGCTTCACCCTCTCTCTACCCACTATTCCGCTCCAGCTGAAACTCAGTAACACTCGAGAGGCACATTTTCAGATTGTATTCTACAATACATAATATTGTATGAAATCCTATTTTGTTACTACACTGTAAAAAAAAAATCTACTTGAAGTTTAGTGTACTTTTACTGGTTTTATTCATAAACTAGTATATTAAATTTAGTATACAAGTGTAATGTAAAATTAATGTATGGTACTGCACATTCAGTAATTTACTTTAATTTTACTGGAAAAGTACATGAATTTTATACCACAATTGTTTATTAAATTTCGATGACGAGTTTATGAATAAAAACTTCCAATCTTTTCTAACAGTGTATGTTGTAAAATTACAATAAATATGTACATATATACACTTTTAAAAATATTTGTGTATTTATGTTACCGTAATTTTTTTATTCATCAGCTGATATATTAAATTTAATACATGACTGCAGTACTTTTTTTTTTAAGTTAGTATTAAATTTCGTAATTTTCATAGGATTTCGTAGAAAATACGGTAATTTTTTATATTTCACTTGCATCTCAAATTGAACATACCACTTTGTCTGAAAGAGCTTACTTTACTTGTAATGGAAGCTCGAAGAAAAAATGGCGATAAAAAAAAGCTTCCATAAATAATATGAAACCATACGGCAATATTTTTTACATTTTTTTCCTCAAAATAAAAAAAAAACAAACATTTATTATTCTAATAAAATTATTCAATATTTAATAATACATCATCTTTAAACTATTATTCAATTATTAACATTAATTATAAAATTATTATAGAATATAAAAAATTCTCAAGAATATATTACAACAATTAAAAAATTGAAGCAACGTTTACTGGTTCGGAAAGAACATTTTTTGTAGATTTTTCTATGAACAATCCTTGAGTTTTATCGACAAAACTTTTACAGAACAATTGCAGTGTTTATTTTTTTTCAGAGCTCAGTATTTCGCGGTACAATTTTTTGTTTCTATCCTGCATACATTTTTCCATAATTTGAGAAATATGAGGGGGCCGTATTTGTTACTAGTCGTTTCATTGGTATTTGCATCGGGTCCTGCGAAATGACACGTGACGTTCACGCGCATGTGATTCACAAAAGCGTGAGACGGGGCGAGTTTCAAAAGCAACCACCCCCGCAACAGCGTCTGATACGTGCGAAAAAGAGCGGCTGTGATGTCAGGTCGGGCTCGTGGGCTCATGCTCTTTACGCGAAAATTCTTTCTTCTCTTCTTGGTCCCATTCGCTGTCCGGAAGTACAACCCCCGAGTTACCCTTCACTATAATATGGGGAGGTCTGTATTATAGTGCGGAATACCTATTTTATTGGAAACGATTGGTTCAAGTCAACTATATATTACATATTATTATTATTATTATTATTATGGTTATTATCAATAACTAATATGCAGGTTTTTGCATATTAGTTATTAATGATTTTCAACAAAAATTTGTATACAATCAAAATTTTCGACAGGAAGAAAGAATTGAAAAATTAACATCATTAAGCTGAGTTGTATTTTACTTTTCAATTTTTCGAAATTATTGCCAATAATTTTGATCAACAATAATAAAATTATAAATTAATTAGTAAAAAAATAAAGTTGGACAAAATTTTAGAAAAAATTATTTTTTGTAAGACTTTTGGTAAAGAATTGAAAAAATAAATGATTAGACGCACTACCTGAAATTTTGATTAGATTTTTATTGACATGTATGCAATCTTTTTTTAACATGCTGAAATAATGGCCAAATTTAATTGGAATATTTTCTCACGAATGATAAGACACTGAGATTCTAAAGAAATCAATCCCCCAATTTTCAATAAAATGTTACAATAATTCATATTTTTATCTGCCAACAATCGTTTCACTCAACATTAGCAACAAAAATATGGTATATGTCCCATTTTCTGCCTACTCCTTCAATATCCCAATGGATTTCACCTTTCTCCAATTCTTTATTATTATTATTATTATTATTTTTTGGTCGTCTTCCTCATTTTTCTCCAACTTCCTCAGCATGCAACCTCGAAAGGCACTTCGTCATTCTTCGTCCGTAGAGTATGCGTGTTATATATACCTATTTTATTGGAAACGATTGATTCAAGCCAACTATATATTACATATTGTTATTATTATCATTATTATCTATACTAAAAACCTACACATTAGTTATCGATGATTTCAACCAAAATTCATATACAATCAAAATTTTCGACAGGAGGAAAGAATTGAAAAATTAACATCATTAAGCTGAGTTGTATTTTACTTTTCAATTTTTCGAAATTATTGCCAATAATTTTGATCAACAATAATAAAATTATAAATGAATTAGTAAAAAAATGAAGGTGGACAAAATTTTGGACAAAATTATTTTTTGCAAGACTTTTGGTAAAGAATTGAAAAAAACAAATGATTAGACGCACTACCTGAAATTTTGATTAGGTTTTTATGGACAAATGTACAATTTTTTTTAACATACTGAAGTAATGGCCAAATTTGATTGGAATATTTTCTAACGAATGTTAAGACACTGAGATTCTAAAAAAAAAAAAAAATCAATCCCCCAAATTTCCACTAAAATTTAACAATAATTCATATTTTTACCTGCCAACATTATCAGCAGAAATATGCTATATATATATTCCATTTCCTGCCTGCACCCTCAATATCCCAATGGACTTCACCTTTCCCCAATTCTTTAGGTTCTTTTTTTTTGTCGTCTTCCTCATTCTTCTCCAACTTCCTCAGCATCGAACCTCGAAAGGCACTTCGCCATTCTTCGTGCGTCGAGAGTCCGTAGAGTACATTGCGTATTATATATATACATACATACATACATACATATATACCTTCGTTTTCCAGCTCTAGAGATGAGCGAATTGGTGAACGCGTATATATAAAGGCGAACATGCCCGAACCGCAGGATTCGATTCCATCGACGTCCTCCGATGGGGGTGATGGTCTTGATGGTGGTGGTGATGGTGATGGTGATGGTATTGGCGTTCGGGTTGCTCTGGTACACGAGAACCGAGCGTTCTCTCCACTCTAAGCTCTCGTGAACGTGGCATCGATTTCGAGTCGAACAATATCTCCGTCGAAAACCCTTTCTACGTCGTGCATTGTACGTGGCGTGTTGTACCGTGCGCGGGAGCCACCAACAGCAGCGCTAGTAGCACGCACGTTAAAGCCATGGATATAATACACATACGTACACCAATACACAATAGTGCACAACACAGCGTATAATACGAGGTTGGGCTTCGTGAATTCGCTCTTGTATACAAGAGAGAGAGAGAGAAAGAGAAACAGAGAATTCCTAGAGAGAGAGAAGGAGAAAGTACAGAGCTAGTGCACGTACGCTATGTGCCAAGCGTGTATACGCGACGTCGAACAAGTCAAGCGTTCGGCACACAATGGAAGCGGCTTAAACGGCAGTAATTATATTTGCGGCTGAGTGTTGGGTGCGGATGGCGTTGGTGGTTGCTGCTGTTGCCGGATGACGTGAGAGAGTGAGAGAGAGAGAGAGAAAGAGAGGGAGAGTGCTGGCTAGGATGGTTGCGGAAATCAGAAGAGGAGGGGAAAACCATAGCGTGGATGAAGTGAGAGAGGATACTCGAGATGCAAGGAGGAGCGAGAGTTCGATATGCGAGAGAAGCGCAAGGGGGCGGAAGGGGTTGTGCGGTGATGGTGGTTGACGATGCGCGGTTCGAGGCTGGGGTGCTGTATACCTTCCACGCGGACGGACTGACCGAACAATCCGGCGAACAGCGAAGCGCTGCTGCTGCTGCTTCTGCTGGTGCTGGTGATGCTGATGCTGTTGGTCCTCTTGGCGTGGTCCACGCACAGAATGTCATCGGCAACGATGCACGCGCGAGAGCCTTTGCATGATCAATGTTGACTGATAACAGGATTGATATGTTGCCGGCGCGGGGATAATGTGCCAAAGGCACATTACTGTTCTACACTTGTCGGGAGGTTTTGTAAACATGACACGTAGAAAAGAGGAAAGATGTCTTTTCTGTGTTTTCTTTTAGGTTATTCTTACGAAACTTATTAACGGAAATTTAACGGGTCTTCTGGTATTATCCTTACGGTTGTAAATAGTTTTATTAGTTATGAAATTAATCTATTTGTTTATCTGTTGTATTTGTATTGAAAAATTGTTTTTTTTTTTGTTTCTCTTCTGAGGAAGTTCTGATTTTTCCAAGTTACTCAGATTATTTTAAGTCCCCTTAGGAGCGTCCTCCAGGCCCAGATTAATTTTAAGTACCCCTAGGAGCGTCCTCCAGGCCCAGATTAATTCTGAATCGCCCTAGGAGCGTCCTCCAGGTCCAGATTAATTTTATATTCCCTAGAAGCCTTCTCCCAGACCCAGATTAATTCTAAGTTCCTCTAGGAGTGTCCTCTAGGCCCAGATTAATTCTAAGCTCCCCTAGGGGTGTCCTCCAGGTCCAAATTTATTCTGAGTGTCCCTAGGAGTCTTCTCCCAGGCTCAGATTTATTCTAAGTTCCCCTAGGAGTGTTCTCCAGGCCCAGATTACTTCTAAGATCCTCTGAGAGCCTCCTCCCAGGTCCATATTGATTTTAAGTTTCCTTAGGAGCGTCCTCCAAGCCCAGATTAATTCTAAGATTTTCTGGGAGCCTCCTCCCAGGTCCATATTAATTTTAAGTTTCCTTAGGAGCGTCCTCCAGGCCCAGATTAATTCTAAGTTCCTCTAGGAGCGTCCTGCAGGCCCGGATTAATTCTAAGTACCTCTAGGAGCCTTCTCCCAGGCCCAGATTAATTCTAAGATCCTTTAAGTACGTGCTTCAGGTCCAAATTAATTCTATGTTCTCTTAGGAGCCTTCTCCCAGCCCCAAATTAATTCTAAGTTTCCTTAGGAGCTTCTCCCAGGCCCAGATTAATTCTAAGTTCCCCTAGGAGTGTTCTCCAGGCCCAGATTAATTCTAAGATCCTCTGTGAGTCTCCTCCCAGGTCCATATTAATTTTAAGTTTCCTTAGTAGCGTCCTCCAGGCCCAGATTAATTTTAAGTTCCTCTAGGAGCGTCCTCCAGGCCCGGTTTAATTCTGAGTACCTCTAGGAGCCTCCTCCCAGGCCTAGATCAATTCTAAGTTCCTTTAAGTGCGTCCTCCAAACCCAGATTAAATCTAAGTTTCCCTAGGATCATCCCCCAGGCCCAGACTAATTCTAAGTTTCCCTAGGAGCCGTCTCCCAGACCCATATTAACTCAAAGTTCCACTAGAAGCATCTTCCAGGCCCAGATTAATTCTAACTTCCCCTAGGAACTATCCGAAACAAATACTATAAACATCAAAATAGCGCGTGACATTATACGCAATCAAACGGGACAGTTTACACCTCTGAATATAAAGAATCAGAGACAAACATTCTTAAGTCAGTGCGGCCAATTAAAAAATTGGTATGAATCGATGGCCAACAAATATATTGAGATAAAAAATGTACATGTTGTAATTCCCGCACATAAAACATATCCGTATCAATACATCAAAGGCTTCTTAACGCAATTCATCATGTCCTCATATTTTTCACTCTTGAACATATGTATAGTAGATTTTTTTTTTTTGAGGAGATTCACAAAATCTCTCACACGTGAACCTTTTTGCCGATCTCCCTGTATATGTATTCAACATTCGCGTAGTTGCCAACCACTTGACTCTCTTTCTCTCTCTCTCTCTCTCTCTCTCTCTCTCTTCTCTCTTGGTTATTTCGCGGCACCGCCAACGCTCTGCACCCTCCTTATTAATGGCAATACAAATCTCGAGAGTCATCGAGCGTTCTTCAATCTGAATGCCTTCTGGCCGTGACGTCACACGGGGTGAATTAGTTGGAGAGAGAAAAGAAAAAATGAGAGAGTGAGAGAGAGAAATCTCGTTGAACCCCAATGGCCAAGTACCCGGCAAACACACGGCACGCACCCACAGAGGCGCCCAATGCACCCCGGTGTGTATGTTATGTTTTTATCCCGATGAATGACTCAATCGTTTCGCGACTACATGGTTTATACACACGCGGAATGAGACGCGTGGGTGCGACCCCAATGGGAAATTTCCTGCACTTCAGGATCTCTCTCGTGTGTGCCGCAATAGCTTACGTTAGAACTTTGACAGAAAGAGAGATGGAGTCAAGGGTTAAAGTGAGACAGAGTGCGAAAGAAGAAAGAATGAGAAATAGAACCTTCAATTAACTTTACTGATTACATTTAACGATATGTCCAATGCGATTTCGCCACTTGTTTGCTGTACTTGCCGCCCGTTAACCTTCTCTCCCCCCACTAACCCTTATGCACTCTTGGCTGATCGCCCAATTTGTCCTGCATCAAATTATTTAATTGCGTTACCAACGAGGTTTTAGTACAACACCAATTGTTTTTCGCAATGGTGAAAATATTTGGGAATTCTGTGTACTGCTACTTGAGCATTAATTATAGGTTTATTCGAATCATATTATTTTGGTGTTGATTGTAAATGTGGTTTTGTTTTGTGAAATAAAAAATTAGAATGCATTTCTAAGAGAATTCTTCTATTAATAACATTTTTCTAAAGTGTTTGGAATAATAATGAAGAAGATATTCATAAATTTTTTAAGGTAACAAAAATTGTATGTTGGCACATGTGTTTTTCAATTTTTGCCGGAAAATGAATTTGCGGTACATAAAATTAAAACTAAGAAGCATTCCTAATAAGATTCGTCTGTTCGTCAATTTTTACCAATTTTTTTTATCAAATTAAATAAAGCACTTAAAAAATAGCTGTACTTATTAAGTATCCGAAATGTTTATTATGCAACATTGACAATAATTTTAATCAATAATAATAAAGTCACAAATTAATTAGTAAACACAAAACTTCACAAACTTTTAGAAAATATTATTTCTTGTAAAACTTTTTCTTAAGTACTTGGTAAAAAAAAAAAGATTCGGCGTATTACCCGAAATTTCATTTAGATTTTTATGCAAAAATATAATAGTTGTCTCAAACATCTGCAACAAGACTTGAACATTATACAACTTTTTTATACCATAAAATGTATTTAGCTTAATCATTAACCCCAAATAGTTCAACACTGATGAAAACTTGATACCAATCGCCATTAACACGGTGATTTTCTAACAGAGATCTAAATTAACTTGAATAGTATTAACTTGAATAGTGAACAATATATGAATAGATGAATAGTGAAAAATAGAATTAACTTGAATAGTGAACATATAACGTTTTTATACCATAAATTATACCATAAAATGTATTCAGCTTAATCATTTACCCTAAATAGTTCAACACTGATGTAAACTTGATACCAATCGCCATTAACACGGTGATTTTCTAACAGAGATCTAAATTAACTTGAATAGTATATAATCATGATCCCTTTGCCGCATTGAGTGACGTCATTAATCCACCCTTATCGTGCACGAATTGTATAAATAATTAACTGGTACGATCGAGAGTAACGAGGATCGATATGCTATTTTACTTTTCAAAAATTATTGACAATAATTTTGATCAATAATAATAAAATCATAAATTAATTAGTAAAAACAAAGCTGCGCAAACTTTTAGAAAATATTATTTCTTGTAAAAGTTTTGGTAAGGACATGCTAAAAAAAAATTATTAGGCGTATTATCCAAAATGTCATAAAAAAATTTATGCCAAAATATAATAGTTGCCTCAATCATCTGCAATAAGACTTGAACATATAACGTTTTTATCCCATAAATTATACCATAAAATGTATTCAGTTTAATCATTTACCCCAAATAGTTCAACACTGATGAAAACTTGATACCAATCGCCATTAACACGGTGATTTTCTAACAGAGATCTAAATTAACTTGAATAGTATATAATCATGATCCCTTTGCCGCATTGAGTGACGTCATTAATCCACCCTTATCGTGCACGAATTGTATAAATAATTAACTGGTACGATCGAGAGTAACGAGGATCGATATGCTATTTTACTTTTTAATTTTCAAAAATTATTGACAATAATAATAAAGTCATAAATTAATTAGTAAAAACAAAGCTGCACAAACTTTTAGAAAATATTATTTCTTGTAAAAGTTTTGATAAGAACATGCTAAAAAAAATGATTAGGCGTATTATCCAAAATTTCATAAAAAATGTTATGCAAAAATATAATAGTTGCCTCAATCATCTGCAATAAGACTTGAAAATTATACAACTTTTTTATACCATATATAAATACCATAAAATGTATTCAGCTTAATCATTTACCCCAAATAGTTCAACACTGATGAAAACTTGATACCAATCGCCATTAACACGGTGATTTTCTAACAGAGATCTAAATTAACTTGAATAGTATATAATCATGATCCCTTTGCCGCATTGAGTGACGTCATTAATCCACCCTTATCGTGCACGAATTGTATAAATAATTAACTGGTACGATCGAGAGTAACGAGGATCGATATGCTATTTTACTTTTTAATTTTCAAAAATTATTGACAATAATAATAAAGTCATAAATTAATTAGTAAAAACAAAGCTGCACAAACTTTTAGAAAATATTATTTCTTGTAAAAGTTTTGATAAGAACATGCTAAAAAAAATGATTAGGCGTATTATCCAAAATTTCATAAAAAATGTTATGCAAAAATATAATAGTTGCCTCAATCATCTGCAATAAGACTTGAAAATTATACAACTTTTTTATACCATATATAAATACCATAAAATGTATTCAGCTTAATCATTTACCCCAAATAGTTCAACACTGATGAAAACTTGATACCAATCGCCATTAACACGGTGATTTTCTAACAGAGATCTAAATTAACTTGAATAGTATATAATCATGATCCCTTTGCCGCATTGAGTGACGTCATTAATCCACCCTTATCGTGCACGAATTGTATAAACCATCAACTGGTACGATCGAGAGTAATGAGGATCGGCTAGTGTTCGCTGCGGGCAAAGCTTAATACCCAGGTGCAGCAGAGCAGCAACAACAGCAGCAACAGCAGCAGCAAACCACAGCATAGCAGGACACTGTAGGTATTGAGCTTGGAGGTTCGCACAGAGACCATCAGCCAGAGCTTGTGAGAAAGCACCTCTCTCTCTCTCTCTCTCTCTCTCTCTCTCTCTCTCTCTCGCTCTCTCTCTCTGGCTCTCTCTACCACGTCCTGTTACTACAGTGCCGTGAAATCGCCTCTCTATTATCGTGAATCGAATGATAATGAGGTTGTTTGGTGCTACTGGTAGTGCTGCTGGGTGGGCCTCATGGGAGATGGAACCTCGAACGTTTCTCCGCCACCAAAGAGCCCTCAGGCATGGCAAGTTTTAGCCTACACGTATGGGAGATCATATATAGGTGTTCACAGTCTCTATGTACGTCCTGTCGATTCTCAATGCCCGACAGCACATACTTACACATCGAATCACCAATAGCAGGGACATTACAATACATATATACAAATAAACATAGGTATTGTGAATTGTCCAGCTGTACCAAGCATTTCTATCAGTATCAACCAAAGTAGCACTGTAAATGCTGGTGATATTGTTATCCTTGCATAAATTGTATGAATTTATACAAGACACAAGAGAGTTTGTCATTTGGAATAAATCAAAATATTACCAGCAGAAGAATTTGTTAATAATATAATTTCTAAAAAATTATGATAAGTTAAATTTTGCATGAAAGGTACATTTTCAGAGATTTATTTGTCTAATTATTATACGATACTTAATTAAACAGTCGTTTGGAATAAATCAAAATATTACCAGCAGAAGAATTTGTTAACAAAATAATTTCTAAATAATTATGATAAGTTGAATTTTGCATAAAAGTTACATTTTCAGAGATTTATTTGTTTAATTATTATACAATACTTAATTACACAGGATACAAGCGTAGCCTTCGAACTTGGCCTTTTAGAAAAAAGGCCAATCAAAAGTAATCAAATATCAAATTCTGTTCATACCATGGATTAAAACGTAAAATTCTAAATAAAACTGAACTTGCCCTGTCCAGTGCATATTTTATTTTTATTTTCGTTTCTTTTATATTCAGTCCTATATTTCTTAATTTTATAATAATTCTGTAATATCTTATAGTTTTTTGTAGGTATAACATTTGCGTCCCATTGGACCATTTGGTCCTGGAGCACTAATGAAATGACCGATCCATCCACATATCCTACGTTCATCTTCCAACTAGACCCATATTCATCTGGGCAATGGTAAAAAGATCCAGCGTACATATAGGAGAATATATACATGTATATACGTGATAAAAAAATAATTGGTTGAATAGATTCCAAACAACAATATTGTTTGAGACACTAAACTAGATTACAGAAACAAATCAGTTAGTTGGGGCGACAAGCCAGTTGGATGGGCCAGAAAATTAATTGGTTGGCAACCAACAAATTGGGGTTCACACCCAACTAATTTGTCGCTGCATCCAAAAAATTGGTTAACCCAGCCAACTTAATCGCTTGGAGCTTATTTATCCATGCGATGCGTTGTGTCAGTAACAAGATGCAGGAAGTGTGATAATTGCACGACTTTTCAATTAAAATGTATCCAAAATGTGACGTTGGCAGCTAGAGCACTAATTAAATGACCAATCTATCCACATAACCACACGCATTCCATAAATACATGTAACCCATCATGAGCATCGGTCTACATTCCACTTTCATCTTCCAACTAGACCCATATTCATCTGGGCAATGGTACAGAGATCCAGCGTACATATAGAGAATATATACATGTATATACGTGGTAAAAAAATGATTGGTTGAATAGGTTCCAAACGACAATATTGTTTGAGACACTAAACTAGATTACAGAAACAAATCAGTTAGTTGGGGCGACAAACCAGTTAGATGGGCCAGAAAATTAATTGGTTGGCAACCAACAAATTGGGGTTTACAACCAACTTATTTGTCGGTGCATCCAAAAAATTGGTTAACCCGGCCAACATAATCGCTTGGAGCTTATTTATCCATGCGATGCATTGTGTCAGTAACAAGATGCAGGAAGTGTGATAATTGTACAACTTTTCAATTAAAATGTATCCAAAATGCGACGTTGGCAGTTAGAGCACTAATTAAATGACCAATCTATCCACATAACCACACGTATTGCATAAATACATGTAACCCATCATGAGCATCGGTCTACATTCTACTTTCATCTTCCAACTAGACCCATATTCATCTGGGCAATGGTACAAAGATCCAGTATACAAATAGAGAATATATACATGTATATACGTGGTAAAAAAATGATTGGTTGAATAGGTTCCAAACGACAATATTGTTTGAGACACTAAACTAGATTACAGAAACAAATCAGTTAGTTGGGGCGACAAGCCAGTTGGATGGGCCAGAAAATTAATTGGTTGGCAACCAACAAATTGGGGTTCACACCCAACTAATTTGTCGGTGTATCCAAAAAATTGGTTAACCCAGTCAACTTAATCGCTTGGAGCTTATTTATCCATGCGATGCATTGTGTCAGTAACAAGATGCAGGAAGTGTGATAATTGTACAACTTCTTAATTAAAATGTATCCAAAATACGACGTGGGCAGCCAGAACACTAATTAAATGACCAATCTATCCACATAACCACACGTATTGCATAAATACATGTAACCCATCATGAGCATCGGTCTACATTCTACTTTCATCTTCCAACTGGTCCCAAATTGATCTGGGCACTGGTACAAAGATCCAGTATACAAATAGAGAATATATACTATGTATATACGTGGTAAAAAAATAGGTTCCAAACGACAATATTGTTTGAGACACTAAACTAGATTACAGAAATAAATCAGTTAGTTGGGGCGCCAAACCAGTTGGATGGGCCAGAAAATTAGTTGATTGGCAACCGACAAATTGGGGTTCACAACCATCTCATTTGTCGGTGCATCAATAAAATTGGTTAACCCAGGCAACATAATCGCTTGGAGCTTATTTATTCATGCGATGCATTGTGTCAGTAACAAGATGCAGGAAGTGTGATAATTGTACAACTTTTCAATTAAAATGTATCCAAAATGCGACGTGGGCAGCCAGAGCACTAATTAAATGACCAATCTATCCACATAACCACACGTATTGCATAAATACATGTAACCCATCATGAGCATCGGTCTACATCCTACTTTCATCTTCCAGCTGGTCCCATATTCATCTGGGCAATGGTACAGAGATCCAGCGTACATATAGAGAATATATACATGTATATACGTGGTAAAAAAATGATTGGTTGAATAGGTTCCAAACGACAATATTGTTTGAGACACTAAACTAGATTACAGAAACAAGCCAGTGAGTTGAGGCGACAAGCTGGTTGGATGGACCAGAAAATTAATCAGTTGGCAACCAACAAATTGGGGGTCATAACCAACTAATTTGTCGGTGCATCCAAAAAATTGGTTAACCCGGCCAACATAATCGCTTGGAGCTTATTTATCCATGCGATGCATTGTGTCAGTAACAAGATGCAGGAAGTGTGATAATTATACAACTTTTCAATTAAAATCTATCCAAAATGCGACGTGGGCAGCCAGAGCACTAATTAAATGACCAATCTATCCACATAACCACACGTATTGCATAAATACATGTAACCCATCATGAGCATCGGTCTACATTCTACTTTCATCTTCCAACTGGTCCCAAATTCATCTGGGCAATGGTAATGGAGATTCAGAGTGTACATATAGAGAACGAAACTATACCATGTATATACATGATCATAGCCGGCACACCGTGGTCGGTATACGTATGTGCTTATGGCATCCCTACATGCGGTGCCGGTTCTGAACGTACCAACATAGACCTTCCTACCTACCCTATCCACCTCCAACGGAGGTACTATAATGCCAGAGCCAGCAGTGCATTGGGCGTCAGTAACGAGATGCAGGAAGTGCGGGTACAGGCGTCTGGAGGGACGTTCGAACGATCCCAGCATCACCACCAGCACCAGAGAGTAGTACCACCGGTAGAGAAGCATATAGGGACTGGCCGACGCTTCCAGCAACGCTTCCGCCACCTCCTCCGCCTCCAGCTGAAGCATCTAGCTCGAATGGGTCCTACTGCTACCGTTATCGTCCAGCGCCCTAGGGATAGTGTAGAGAACACCGTACTCCCCGAGTCTCATACCTGTCTCTCCCTTTCTCCTGTCTGTAAACCACGTGGGAGAGACAGAGGACGAACAGAGGAAGAGAGAAAGAGAAAGGGATACACACAGGGAGAGAGAGAGGAAGTGAGAGGGTCTAAAAGGGGGCGGTAGGCGGAATGAGGGAGGCAGTGAAGAGCGGCCGAGGGAGAGCTGATATCCGCCTGAATGACTGCCACGTAATCACCGGCTAATTATCCGATAGATACCCCAGAGCAGTGGCAACGCGACGGCAAGAGTATGGCCTGCGATGCCATAGATGCTTCAATCTGACCCTCTCTGTCTGTCGATGATCGCACGGTGCGTTTCCCTCACGAGAGTATGCTACGCTAAGCCAGAGTATGAGGGCACTGTAAGGGCACAAGAGACGGCCGAGGGCATACGAGAGAAGATATAAGAGATATGCATGGTACACAGTAGGAGATTGTGTTGGAGATAGTGAGTGAAGGAGTAAGACTCGTGTAGGAAAGCTTCGTGTGTCTACATACAACTATCCGGATCCTCTTGCAGCTGCCAATATACCGGAGAATCCGTATATAGAGATTCGAGGAGGTGCAAAGTACAGATAGAAGGTATGCCGAATGCTCAGCTTCGTATATGACCATCCACTAACACCACCAATGGCGCTATTCACCACGAGTGAAATCTTCTTCGATCTATGGTAGCTATAGTAAATTCTCTCAGTTTGCTACTGCTATCAACTCCTATCTGCTCGCCCCAACGAATTCGTACTATGCTCGAGACGAGCCCAAACGTTACCCGTTCGACGACCAACTCAAACCCCCCACCGACCTCCTCTTACTATCCTTGCACAATCATCCCATATATACCATAGACTACCACCCACCAAAAGGCTATCTCGTATTCCACCTAACGCCGAATGTCGATACCGACGTCCGACGTAATCTCGAAGCACTAGCTATACCCCCTCAACCCCCTTGCCACCCCCATTGAGAATCTACTCGACAGAATGTTTGTCCCTTTTCGTTTTAGAGCTGAATCGTGATGCGAGGTGATCTCCAGCCTCACTGTTCCCTCGGAGATTTATTTGTCTCACATTGATGCTTCTGGAATGTCGTGTGCTACGATTTCCTATGGGGAAATCGGTGCTGGGGCATTTTGGCACTGGACAATCGGTAAAGAGACTTGGCAATTACATTTTGAGCTTTTTTTTACAGTTGGTAGGAGCTTTAATCTGGAAAAAAAGGAAAAAGGGTAGAACAAGGACCTTGGATAATGCTTCCGTATTTTTAACCGTTTAGAAGAAAGGGGATCAATTTTGACTTGAGAATGAGAAAATAAATGTGTGAGATCCGATTGTGCAATGTTTTTTTTTCTTTCAATTAAGTTTTATACATTTTTAACCCCATTTTCGATCCTTGCGAAACTTTTTGCTAAAGGATGTTGTTCGTAACTACATTTGTGCGGAAAACTTCAATTCGAGATTTTCATAAAATAGCGAGTTTACGTTGTTTTACTTTTTTTTTTTTAAAGAAAAATGGAAATTTGTATGAAATTACAGGCATCTTGTTAATTTCAATTAAATTATAGATAATGATTGGATTTCTTCATTTTGGCGACTAATTTCAAAAACTTAAAAACGTTGAACGATCGACGCTATACGGGAGCTGTATATCTTTCGTAAATCTCATGTCGTACTAAACTACAGACATTTTGCAGGCTGTCGATAGATTTTGCGTTATTTTGCGTAACGTGAATTGCTTTAACCTGTATGCGTATGAAGATTATTCCGAACATTTGTGGGCACCAAATATAGACAAATATGAGATGCGTTGTATAGCGTTGTACAATAGCGTAAATAGTACAGCGGGCGACGCCTAGTAAATCTTTGTATGTGTCTGGAAAAAAAATCCCACAAGCAAAAAAATTCTTGGTTAGTACAACCAAGCGCTTGGTTATATATACGCTACCCAATTAATTGGTTAGATCAACCAAGTTATTGGTCAGCGCCACCAAGCGGCATTGTAATATAACCAATAACTTGGTTGACATAACCAACAATCTTTTTGGTCTAACCAAGAAATTGGCTGGCGCGAATCTAACCAAGCCTTTTTGCCGCACGAAAAAAAAAGATTAGTTGCCATAACCAAGAAATGAGTTGACACAGCCAATCGATTATTCTATTTCCCTTACAACTCAAATGGTAATACCAACGACTCGAATGGTAATACCGACGGTTCCAACGATTGGATTAGTTAACCTAACTAATCTCGCGAGAACTAATCGTGAATAGTTGAGGTTACTATTCGATATGGTTGAGGCAACTTATTTTTTAGACATTGTGTACAGCAAATCGAAAACGTAGTTGCCACAACCAAACATTTCTTTCCGTGCGAGTTTCCATGTTCCATGTTTCCACTTTGGATCACGATTACTATACGAATCTGGGAATGACTACTATATATTTCTCTCGGTGTAGTGTTTTCATTTTCCATATCACCAAAAAATCCAATGGCCAAGATGAATGAGAAATGGATTCACAGTATAATGCATTTGATGTGTGACAAGGATAACTCATAGCAAGTAGCTATGACGAGTAAAAGTCGAACGCACGCGTAACACGCTCCGATGCGTGCCACCCCAACGGAATATAACACAGGGTAGGCTATAGGCTGTAGGCAACAGGGTCTCCTCTCGCGATCGTGCCTTGTGTACGGAATAATTAGGTAACGGTGTATAAAAGAGGCGCGCATCGTTCTGGCTTTTGGTGAAGAGCATCGGACCGTCGGGGGTCCACGTAGATACCATCTAGATCCTGGATGGGGCCATAGTTTTTGGTCTTTCTCTTTCGCTCTTCCATCAACATTGATGCTCCTCTCGCACTCCCTTACGATCCTTAAGCCTGACTGACGTTTTTGTGCAGGCGTTCATGGGTGTAGCTGTCCCCGTCACCGAGCCGAGCTCTTGCGTGAGTGATTCCATCCCCGAACGGATAAATTTTCGGTAGGCTCTTTTGCTTAGCAGGACAAACTAACGCTACCACGAAAAATAGACTCTATGGGTGGGAGTACTTGGTTTTACTTGGTATGCGAAGCAACTAGAGGCGCTTTAGCTTTAGATGCAGAGAAATGAAAGATAGAACGAGCGAAAAGAACGCGATGCACGCTGTGACACATTTTGTTATCGTTGACGCGATCCCCCGGGTCTCAACTTAGGCGACCTGGCGAACCCTAACTAGTAGCCGGATTCTGCGGGGCACTCGAACGCTTCGGTGATCATGAAATAAAACACGATTCGGGCGTTCTACGGACACGTGCCTACTGATCTGATCCTCCGTTTTTTTTGTAGGAACTGAATGATGTTGCTTCTCACTGTTGCGACGCGCAACAGATCGCTAGATGTTTCTGAATTTGATTGTCCGTTTGCACAAATATTTTGTCACGCTTGATGGCATTCAGACTGGAGAGTAGAATAAGTGAATTCGGGGTAGTTGAAGAAAATTTTTCTTCAAGATATCGGATTTTGGTGTTCACTATCGTTCTCAAGTCGCATATTGTACCTCAGAAAGTACCGGTTACATGCCTTTTTGCGATGATTTTTGAAAAAGTCACTTTTGGTCGGTTCTGGTTTCAGAATTCACATATCCGACTTTTGGTCGGAAAATCCAACCTAAAGAACCTAAATTTTTTTGTTCTTCAAGATATCGAGTTTTGGCCTTCACCATCGTTCTCAAGTCGCATATTGTACCTCAGAAAATACCGGTTACATGCCTTTTTTCGATAATTTTTTAAAAAGTCACTTTTGACCGGTTGCGATTTCAGAATTCACAGATCCGACTTTTGGTCGGAAAATCCAACCTAAAGAACCTACATTTTTTTCTTCTTCAAGATATCAAATTTTGGCCTTCACCATCGTTCTCAAGTCGCATATTGTACCTCAGAAAATACCGGTTACATGCCTTTTTTCGATGATTTTTAAAAAAGTCACTTTTGACCGGTTCTGATTTCAGAATTCACAGATCCGACTTTTGGTCGGAAAATCGAACCTAAAGAACCTAAATAATTTTTTTTTCAAGATATCGAATTTTGGCCTTCACTATCGTTCTCAAGTCGCATATTGTACCTCGGAAAGTACCGGTTACATGCCCTTTTAAGATGATTTTTAAAAAAGTCACTTTTGGTCGGTTTTTCACAGATCCGATTTTTGGTCGCAAAATCGAACCTAAAGAACCTAAATAATTTTTTTTTTCAAGATATCGAATTTTGGCCTTCACTATCGTTCTCAAGTCGCATATTGTACCTCGGAAAGTACCGGTTACATGCCTTTTTACGATGATTTTTAAAAAAGTCACTTTTGGTCGGTTTTTCACAGATCCGACTTTTGGTCGCAAAATCGAACCTAAAGAACCTAAATAATTTTTTTTTTCAAGATATCGAATTTTGACCTTCACTATCGTTCTCAAGTCGCATATTGTACCCCAGAAAGTACCGGTTACATGCCTTTTTACGATGATTTTTAAAAAAGTCACTTTTGGTCGGTTTTTTCACAGATCCGACTTTTGGTCGGAAAATCGAACCTAAAGAACCTAAATAATTTTTTTTTCAAGATATCGAATTTTGGCCTTCACTATCGTTCTCAAGTCGCATATTGTACCTCGGAAAGTACCGGTTACATGCCCTTTTAAGATGATTTTTAAAAAAGTCACTTTTGGTCGGTTTTTCACAGATCCGATTTTTGGTCGCAAAATCGAACCTAAAGAACCTAAATAATTTTTTTTTTTCAAGATATCGAATTTTGGGCTTCACTATCGTTCTCAAGTCGCATATTGTACCTCGGAAAGTACCGTTTACGTGCCTTTTTACGATGATTTTTAAAAAAGTCACTTTTGGTCGGTTTTTCACAGATCCGACTTTTGGTCGCAAAATCGAACCTAAAGAACCTAAATAATTTTTTTTTCAAGATATCGAATTTTGGCCTTCACTATCGTTCTCAAGTCGCATATTGTACCTCAGAAAATACCGGTTACATGCCTTTTTTCGATGATTTTTAAAAAAGTCACTTTTGACCGGTTCTGATTTCAGAATTCACAGATCCGACTTTTGGTCGGAAAATCGAACCTAAAGAACCTAAATAATTTTTTTTTCAAGATATCGAATTTTGGCCTTCACTACCGTTCTCAAGTCGCATATTGTACCTCGGAAAGTACCGGTTACATGCCCTTTTAAGATGATTTTTAAAAAAGTCACTTTTGGTCGGTTTTTCACAGATCCGATTTTTGGTCGCAAAATCGAACCTAAAGAACCTAAATAATTTTTTTTTTCAAGATATCGAATTTTGGCCTTCACTATCGTTCTCAAGTCGCATATTGTACCTCGGAAAGTACCGGTTACATGCCTTTTTACGATGATTTTTAAAAAAGTCACTTTTGGTCGGTTTTTCACAGATCCGACTTTTGGTCGCAAAATCGAACCTAAAGAACCTAAATAATTTTTTTTTCAAGATATCGAATTTTGGCCTTCACTATCGTTCTCAAGTCGCATATTGTACCCCAGAAAGTACCGGTTACATGCCTTTTTACGATGATTTTTAAAAAAGTCACTTTTGGTCGGTTTTTTCAAGATATCGAATTTTGGTCTTCACTATCGTTCTCAAGTCGCATATTGTACCTCAGAAAATACCGGTTACATGCCTTTTTTCGATGATTTTTAAAAAAGTCACTTTTGACCGGTTCTGATTTCAGAATTCACAGATCCGACTTTTGGTCGGAAAATCGAACCTAAAGAACCTAAATAATTTTTTTTTCAAGATATCGAATTTTGGCCTTCACTACCGTTCTCAAGTCGCATATTGTACCTCGGAAAGTACCGGTTACATGCCCTTTTAAGATGATTTTTAAAAAAGTCACTTTTGGTCGGTTTTTCACAGATCCGATTTTTGGTCGCAAAATCGAACCTAAAGAACCTAAATAATTTTTTTTTTCAAGATATCGAATTTTGGCCTTCACTATCGTTCTCAAGTCGCATATTGTACCTCGGAAAGTACCGGTTACATGCCTTTTTACGATGATTTTTAAAAAAGTCACTTTTGGTCGGTTTTTCACAGATCCGACTTTTGGTCGCAAAATCGAACCTAAAGAACCTAAATAATTTTTTTTTCAAGATATCGAATTTTGGCCTTCACTATCGTTCTCAAGTCGCATATTGTACCCCAGAAAGTACCGGTTACATGCCTTTTTACGATGATTTTTAAAAAAGTCACTTTTGGTCGGTTTTTTCACAGATCCGATTTTTGGTCGGAAAATCGAACCTAAAGAACCTAAATAATTTTTTTTTCAAGATATCGAATTTTGGTCTTCACTATCGTTCTCAAGTCGCATATTGTACCTCAGAAAATACCGGTTACATGCCTTTTTTCGATGATTTTTAAAAAAGTCACTTTTGACCGGTTCTGATTTCAGAATTCACAGATCCGACTTTTGGTCGGAAAATCGAACCTAAAGAACCTAAATAATTTTTTTTTCAAGATATCGAATTTTGGCCTTCACTATCGTTCTCAAGTCGCATATTGTACCTCGGAAAGTACCGGTTACATGCCCTTTTAAGATGATTTTTAAAAAAGTCACTTTTGGTCGGTTTTTCACAGATCCGATTTTTGGTCGCAAAATCGAACCTAAAGAACCTAAATAATTTTTTTTTTCAAGATATCGAATTTTGGCCTTCACTATCGTTCTCAAGTCGTATATTGTACCTCGGAAAGTACCGGTTACATGCCTTTTTACGATGATTTTTAAAAAAGTCACTTTTGGTCGGTTTTTCACAGATCCGACTTTTGGTCGCAAAATCGAACCTAAAGAACCTAAATAATTTTTTTTTCAAGATATCGAATTTTGGCCTTCACTATCGTTCTCAAGTCGCATATTGTACCCCAGAAAGTACCGGTTACATGCCTTTTTACGATGATTTTTAAAAAAGTCACTTTTGGTCGGTTTTTTCACAGATCCGATTTTTGGTCGGAAAATCGAACCTAAAGAACCTAAATAATTTTTTTTTCAAGATATCGAATTTTGGTCTTCACTATCGTTCTCAAGTCGCATATTGTACCTCAGAAAGTACAGGTTACATGCCTTTTTACGATGATTTTTAAAAAAGTCACTTTTGGTCGGTTCTGATTTCAGAATTCACAGATCCGACTTTCAGTCGCAAAATCCAACCTAAAGAACCTAAATTTATTTTTCTTCAAGATATCGAATTTTGGCCTTCACCATCGTTCTCAAGTCGCATATTGTACCTCAGAAAATACCGGTTACATGCCTTTTTTCGATGATTTTTAAAAAAGTCACTTTTGACCGGTTCTGATTTCAGAATTCACAGATCCGACTTTTAGTCGGAAAATCGAACCTAAAGAACCTAAATAATTTTTTTTTCAAGATATCGAATTTTGGCCTTCACTATCGTTCTCAAGTCGCATATTGTACCTCGGAAAGTACCGGTTACATGCCCTTTTAAGATGATTTTTAAAAAAGTCACTTTTGGTCGGTTTTTCACAGATCCGATTTTTGGTCGCAAAATCGAACCTAAAGAACCTAAATTATTTTTTTTTTCAAGATATCGAATTTTGGCCTTCACTATCGTTCTCAAGTCGCATATTGTACCTCGGAAAGTACCGGTTACATGCCTTTTTACGATGATTTTTAAAAAAGTCACTTTTGGTCGGTTTTTCACAGATCCGACTTTTGGTCGCAAAATCGAACCTAAAGAACCTAAATAATTTTTTTTTCAAGATATCGAATTTTGGCCTTCACTATCGTTCTCAAGTCGCATATTGTACCCCAGAAAGTACCGGTTACATGCCTTTTTACGATGATTTTTAAAAAAGTCACTTTTGGTCGGTTTTTTCACAGATCCGATTTTTGGTCGGAAAATCGAACCTAAAGAACCTAAATAATTTTTTTTTCAAGATATCGAATTTTGGCCTTCACTATCGTTCTCAAGTCGCATATTGTACCTTGGAAAGTACCGGTTACATGCCTTTTTACGATGATTTTTAAAAAAGTCACTTTTGGTCGGTTTTTCACAGATCCGACTTTTGGTCGGAAAATCGAACCTAAAGAACCTAAATAATTTTTTTTCAAGATATCGAATTTTGGCCTTCACTATCGTTCTCAAGTCGCATATTGTACCTCGGAAAGTACCGGTTACATGCCTTTTTACGATGATTTTTAAAAAAGTTAGTTTATGTCGGTTTTTCACAGATCCGATTTTTGGTCGGAAAATCGAACCTAAAGAACCTAAATAATTTTTTTTTCAAGATATCGAATTTTGGCCTTCACTATCGTTCTCAAGTCGCATATTGTACCCCAGAAAGTACCGGTTACATGCCTTTTTATGATGGTTTTTAAAAAAGTCACTTTTGGTCGGTTTTTCACAGATCCGATTTTTGGTCGGAAAATCGAACCTAAAGAACCTAAATAATTTTTTTTTCAAGATATCGAATTTTGGCCTTCACTATCGTTCTCAAGTCTCATATTGTACCTCAGAAAGTACCGGTTACATGCCTTTTTACGATGATTTTTAAAAAAGTTAGTTTTTGTCGGTTTTTCACAGATCCGATTTTTGATCGGAAAATCGAACCTAAAGAACCTAAATAATTTTTTTTTCAAGAAATCGAATTTTGGCCTTCACTATCGTTCTCAAGTCGCATATTGTACCTCGGAAAGTACCGGTTACATGCCCTTTTAAGATGATTTTTAAAAAAGTCACTTTTGGTCGGTTTTTCACAGATCCGATTTTTGGTCGCAAAATCGAACCTAAAGAACCTAAATTATTTTTTTTTTCAAGATATCGAATTTTGGCCTTCACTATCGTTCTCAAGTCGCATATTGTACCTCGGAAAGTACCGGTTACATGCCTTTTTACGATGATTTTTAAAAAAGTCACTTTTGGTCGGTTTTTCACAGATCCGACTTTTGGTCGCAAAATCGAACCTAAAGAACCTAAATAATTTTTTTTTCAAGATATCGAATTTTGGCCTTCACTATCGTTCTCAAGTCGCATATTGTACCCCAGAAAGTACCGGTTACATGCCTTTTTACGATGATTTTTAAAAAAGTCACTTTTGGTCGGTTTTTTCACAGATCCGATTTTTGGTCGGAAAATCGAACCTAAAGAACCTAAATAATTTTTTTTTCAAGATATCGAATTTTGGCCTTCACTATCGTTCTCAAGTCGCATATTGTACCTTGGAAAGTACCGGTTACATGCCTTTTTACGATGATTTTTAAAAAAGTCACTTTTGGTCGGTTTTTCACAGATCCGACTTTTGGTCGGAAAATCGAACCTAAAGAACCTAAATAATTTTTTTTCAAGATATCGAATTTTGGCCTTCACTATCGTTCTCAAGTCGCATATTGTACCTCGGAAAGTACCGGTTACATGCCTTTTTACGATGATTTTTAAAAAAGTTAGTTTTTGTCGGTTTTTCACAGATCCGATTTTTGGTCGGAAAATCGAACCTAAAGAACCTAAATAATTTTTTTTCAAGATATCGAATTTTGGCCTTCACTATCGTTCTCAAGTCGCATATTGTACCTCGGAAAGTACCGGTTACATGCCCTTTTAAAATGATTTTTAAAAAAGTCTCTTTTGGTCGGTTTTCACAGATCCGATTTTTGGTCGGAAAATCGAACCTAAAGAACCTAAATAATTTTTTTTTCAAGATATCGAATTTTGGCCTTCACTATCGTTCTCAAGTCGCATATTGTACCTTGGAAAGTACCGGTTACATGCCTTTTTACGATGATTTTTAAAAAAGTCACTTTTGGTCGGTTTTTCACAGATCCGACTTTTGGTCGGAAAATCGAACCTAAAGAACCTAAATAATTTTTTTTCAAGATATCGAATTTTGGCCTTCACTATCGTTCTCAAGTCGCATATTGTACCTCGGAAAGTACCGGTTACATGCCTTTTTACGATGATTTTTAAAAAAGTTAGTTTTTGTCGGTTTTTCACAGATCCGATTTTTGGTCGGAAAATCGAACCTAAAGAACCTAAATAATTTTTTTTTCGAGATATCGAATTTTGGCCTTCACTATCGTTCTCAAGTCGCATATTGTACCCCAGAAAGTACCGGTTACATGCCTTTTTACGATGATTTTTAAAAAAGTCACTTTTGGTCGGTTTTTTCACAGATCCGATTTTTGGTCAGAAAATCGAACCTAAAGAACCTAAATAATTTTTTTTTCAAGATATCGAATTTTGGCCTTCACTATCGTTCTCAAGTCGCATATTGTACCTCGGAAAGTACCGGTTACATGCCTTTTTACGATGATTTTTAAAAAAGTCACTTTTGGTCGGTTTTTCACAGATCCGACTTTTGGTCGGAAAATCGAACCTAAAGAACCTAAATAATTTTTTTTTCAAGATATCGAATTTTGGCCTTCACTATCGTTCTCAAGTCGCATATTGTACCTCGGAAAGTACCGGTTACATGCCTTTTTACGATCATTTTTAAAAAAGTCACTTTTGGTCGGTTTTTTCACAAATCCGATTTTTGGTCAGAAAATCGAACCTAAAGAACCTAAATATTTTTTTTTTCAAGATATCGAATTTTGGCCTTCACTATCGTTCTCAAGTCGCATATTGTACCTCGGAAAGTACCGGTTACATGCCTTTTTACGATGATTTTTAAAAAAGTCACTTTTGGTCGGTTTTTCACAGATCCGACTTTTGGTCGGAAAATCGAACCTAAAGAACCTAAATAATTTTTTTTTCAAAATATCGAATTTTGGCCTTCACTATCGTTCTCAAGTCGCATATTGTACCTCGGAAAGTACCGGTTACATGCCCTTTTAAGATGATTTTTAAAAAAGTCACTTTTTGTCGGTTTTTCACAGATCCGATTTTTGGTCGCAAAATCGAACCTAAAGAACCTAAATAATTTTTTTTTCAAGATATCGAATTTTGGCCTTCACTATCGTTCTCAAGTCGCATATTGTACCCCAGAAAGTACCGGTTACATGCCTTTTTACGATGATTTTTAAAAAAGTCACTTTTGGTCGGTTTTTCACAAATCTGATTTTTGGTTGGAAAATCGAACCTAAAGAACTTAAATTTTTTTCTTCTTCAAGATATCGAATTGTGGTCTTCACTATCGTTCTCAAGTCGCATATTGTACCCCAGAAAGTACCGGTTACATGCCTTTTTACGATGATTTTTAAAAAAGTCACTTTTGGTCGGTTTTTTCACAGATCCGATTTTTGGTCAGAAAATCGAACCTAAAGAACCTAAATAATTTTTTTTTCAAGATATCGAATTTTGGCCTTCACTATCGTTCTCAAGTCGCATATTGTACCTCGGAAAGTACCGGTTACATGCCTTTTTACGATGATTTTTAAAAAAGTCACTTTTGGTCGGTTTTTCACAGATCCGATTTTTGGTCGGAAAATCGAACCTAAAGAACCGAAATAATTTTTTTTTCAAGATATCGAATTTTGGCCTTCACTATCGTTCTCAAGTCGCATATTGTACCTCGGAAAGTACCGGTTACATGCCTTTTTACGATCATTTTTAAAAAAGTCACTTTTGGTCGGTTTTTTCACAGATCCGATTTTTGGTCAGAAAATCGAACCTAAAGAACCTAAATAATTTTTTTTTCAAGATATCGAATTTTGGCCTTCACTATCGTTCTCAAGTCGCATATTGTACCTCGGAAAGTACCGGTTACATGCCTTTTTACGATGATTTTTAAAAAAGTCACTTTTGGTCGGTTTTTCACAGATCCGACTTTTGGTCGGAAAATCGAACCTAAAGAACCTAAATAATTTTTTTTTCAAGATATCGAATTTTGGCCTTCACTATCGTTCTCAAGTCGCATATTGTACCTCGGAAAGTACCGGTTACATGCCTTTTTACGATGATTTTTAAAAAAGTCACTTTTGGTCGGTTTTTCACAGATCCGACTTTTGGTCGCAAAATCGAACCTAAAGAACCTAAATAATTTTTTTTCAAGATATCGAATTTTGGCCTTCACTATCTTTCTCAAGTCGCATATTGTACCCCAGAAAGTATCGGTTACATGCCTTTTTACGATGATTTTTTAAAAAGTCACTTTTGGTCGGTTTTTCACAAATCTGATTTTTGGTTGGAAAATCCAACCTAAAGAACTTAAATTTTTTTCTTCTTCAAGATATCGAATTTTGGTTTTCACTATCGTTCTCAAGTCGCATATTGTACCTCAGAAAGTACCGGTTACATGCCTTTTTGCGATGATTTTTGAAAAAGTCACTTTTGGTCGGTTCTGATTTCAGAATTCAGAGAAATCAAAATCGGTCAGTTTTAATGATTCTATACGTGGAAAACGTAAATTGCTTCTTCATTTGTGACTAACAAAAAGCTTTTTCATTTTTACACCTTCCAAAAAGCTTCCTCAGTTTTTACCTGCCAAAAAGCTTCGTCATTTTGTACCTGTCAAAATGCTTCCTCATTATTCACCTGCCAAAAATCTTTGTTATTTTGCACCTGCCAAAAAGCTACGTAATTTCGCATCTTCCAAAAAAACCTTTGTATTATTCTCCTGCCAAAAAGTTCACGCATATTTTTTTACGTTTTTGTTCAGCACGACTTACTGATAGTTCTAGGAAATATGGATTCAAACGCTTCAATGATCATGCAATAAAACACGTTTCGGGCGTTTTATGGCCACGTGCCTACTAATCTGATCCTCATCCTTTTCTTTAGAAACTGACAATGTTGATTCTCACTATTACAATGTGCAACCGTTCGCTGCAACTGCTAGACATCTCGTCATTTGATATAACGTTTGCACAAGTATTTTGTCACGCTTGATGGCATCCGGGCCAAAGAGCAGAATACGTGAAAAAATATTACATAGCTTCCAGGATCGCTGTACCATTTCCTTAGAAATGGGACACGCACCGTTTCATACCCTGAGGCTAATAGTGCACCTTGATACCCTTGTAGAATTTGGCATTTGTCGCCTGGGGAAAGACACGCGATCGGTTGGTTACAAAATCTTGATCTTTCCTAAAGACATCGTTATTTTGTCATCTGTCGTTGGAGGCTGTAATAATGGACAATAATGACAAATAAGAGTCACATCCAACTAAAATTTAAGTAAAAAATCCCAAACATTAGCAAAACCTCTAAAAAAAAAAATGTCACAACATTAAGTTCCAGACTCCAAAAAAAAAAAAAATGATAAGCCCCCTACGCTATATTATCTATAGTCCAGGAAGCATTTCATTTTTTCGCATTACCTCTTGATCCGAATAGTCGCAGTTCTTCCACATATAAGGGACCAAACAACTATAATGTATTCTCAAATTAAAAATCGTTCGCTCAAGTGTACATGCAACATTTTAGCATTGAATGCCGTTTGTAGATTTTTAAATTTTTTATTAAATTGTTTATTCCTTTCTTTTGTTTCTCCGTTGAACGTCCACGCCGAATCAATTAACGGAGAAGAGGATAGAAGAGAGGAGAGAGGGACGGCGTTTTTCCAGCGCGACGGAGCGAAAAGGTCTCGTTATTAATGGGTCGTATATATTAATCTTCGCGGGCGCCGAGGGAAGCAAAGCGCTATTGGTCTGCTGGAAGGCGTAATATACGCGTACGAGGATAAAACGAATGGCGGGGTCTCTTCGGGGCGCGAGTCGCGATACGTTATCTGCACGTATAGGGCCACGCAGGGCCAACTGGAACGGCATACAGAAGCGACGGCGGCTGCTAGTAGCAGCAGCAGCAGCAGTAGCAGCTTCAACCCAGAGCAACCGAGGTCAACCCTGTGCTCTGTACTCGCGCGGGAGGTCAGATAAATTCGCTCTGGATTACGGGCCGTCACTTTCATATTCATTGCGATACCTCACTCGAATGACCGCTCGTATTTCTCCATCGCGCCTACGGACTTCCGTTTCTCCTTTTTTCCCCTATCTTTTTGTTTTTTCATTCTGTCTTTTGCGCCTCGAATCTTTCTTCCTTTTCTCGCTTCCGCCACTGCAACACTGAATCTTTCTATAAGGGATGAAAAGTGGGAGAATTCGCAGGAGGAATATAAATCTATGAAATTTTCATTAATGTATCGCTAATAAGTAGGAATGATAATTTTGTGAAATGCATTTTTTGCATTTTGTTTTGTTGTTTTTGTAATTTTTTGTTGTTTGGCGTAATGGAATCAGGTTGTTAGAATTTTAATGCTTTTATTGGTTTGGTGATAATTATGATTTTTTAGGATCATGACGATAATTTAGTTGATAAATTGTACACCGAGAGAAATAGTTTCATTGATTCACGGAAATCTTGGCCAATGAAATGAAATACTTGAGTTTCAATACTATCTTTTCTTTGAATGATCTCAGGCTCAATAAAAGTAGTGACATTGAATCACAGAAACATTTATTTAAACCAATGAACCTTTTCCATTGACAGCTCATAATTTCGAAACCTATTTTTTTTAAAGTACTTGGTGGATTAAGCTTAAATTTTAAGAGAATATGTAGAAGTACGTCAAAAATAGGCTAAGCTTCTGGCTTCTCGAAACTCTAAGCCGTTCGTTCGGAAGTACCGGAAAACAAAAATATGCTCCGTAAGTAAATGTTTCTTTACAGGCAATGAAATGTTATCTTTGAAATTCAAATGCACTATTTTATTAAAATCAAAGAAATATTTTGTTGAAATCAATGAAAAAAAAATCAGTCCACCCATTTCTTTGGCGTCAAGGAAATCTTTTCTCTCGGTACAGTTTCTTTGGGAATTTAGTGTTGATTGTAAACAGATTAATTCGTTCTGGATTACGAGTCATCACTTTCATATTCATTACGATATCTCGCTCGAATGACCGCTCGTATTTCTCCATCGCGCCTACGGACTTCCGTTTCTCCTTTTTTTCCCTATCTTTTTGTTTTTTCATTCTGTCTTTTGCACCTCGAATCTTTCTTCCTTTTCTCGCTTCCGCCGCTGCAACACTGAATATAAGGGATGAAAAGTGGGAGAACGCGCAAATATAAATCTATGAAATCTTGAATAATGTATCGCTAAGTAGGAATGATAGTTTTGTGAAATCAATGCGTATATATTTATTACATTTGTTTTTGTTTGGAGTAATGGAATCACGTTGTTAGAATTTAATGGAACTCCTGTTGTTAATGTTTTTATTGGTTCGGTGATAATTATGATTTTTTAGGATCATGACGATAATTTAGTGATAAATTGTAGTTTCGTTGGGAATTCAGTGTTGATTGTAAATAGATAAATTCGCTCTGGATTACGAGCCATCACTTTCATATTCATTGCGATACCTCACTCGAATGACCGCTTGTATTTCTCCATCGCGCCTACGGACTTCCGTTTCTCCTTTTTTTCTTCTATCTTTTTGTTTTTTCATTCTGTCTTTTGCGCCTCGAATCTTTCTTCCTTTTCTCGCTTCCGCCACTGCAACACTGAATCTTTCTATAAGGGATGAAAAGTGGGAGAATTCGCAGGAGGAATATAAATCTATGAAATTTTCATTAATGTATCGCTAATTAGTAGGAATGATAATTTTGTGAATTCTATGCGTATATATTTATTGCATTTTGTTTTGTTGTTTTTGTAATTTTTTGTTGTTTGGAGTAATGGAATCAGATTTCAGTTGTTAGAATTCAATGGAACTCCCGTTGTTACTGTTTTTATTGGTTTGGTGGTAATTATGATTTTTTTAGGATCATGACGATAATTTAGTTGATAAATTGTACACCGAGAGAAATAGTTTCATTGATTCACGGAAATCTTGGCCAATGAAATGAAATACTTGAGTTTCAATACTATCTTTTCTTTGAATGATCTTAAGTTCAATGAAAAGTAGTGACATTGAATAACAGAAACATTTATTTAAACCAATGAACCTTTGTCATTAATAGCTCATAATTGGGAAACCTATTTTTTTTAAGTACTCGGTGGATTAAGCTTAAATTTTGAGACAATGTGTTTCTAATAGGTTCGGAAGAACCGGAAAAAAAGTGAGATTAGGTGCGAGAGAGACATTCTCTTTGAATCAATGAAGTCGTCTCATAAAAACAATGCAACTGTTTCTTTAATATATGCTCCGTAAGTAAATTTTTCTTTACAGGCAATGAAATGTTATCTTTGAAATTCAAATGCACTATTTTATTTAAATCAAAGAAATATTTCGTTGAAATCAATGGAAAAAAATGAAAAAAAAAATCAATCTACCCATTTCTTTGGCGTCAAGGAAATCTTTTCTGTCGGTACAGTTTCTTTGGAAATTCAGACTTCCGTTTCTTCGCCTTTTTGTTTTTTCATTCTGTCTTTTGCGCCTCGAATCTTTCTTCCCTTTCTCGTTTCCGCCGCTGCAACACTCAATCGTTTTATAGGGGATAAAAAGTGGGAGAACGCGCAAATATAACTTTATGAAATCTTGAATAATGTATCGCTAAGTAGGAATAAAAATTTTGTAAATTTTATGCACATTGATTTTATTGAATTTTGTTTGGGTCGGAGTAATGGAATCAAATTGTTAGCATTTAAGGAAACTCCTATTGTTAATTTTTTTATTGGTTCGGGGATAATTATAATTTTTTAGCATCATGACGATAACTTAGTGATAATCTTTTTTTTCTGTCTTTTGCGTCTCGAATCGTTCTTCTTTTTTTCTCTTCTGCTGCTGCACCACTCAACCATTCTATAAGGGATGAAAAGTGGGAGAAATACAAATCTACGGAATCTTGATTGATGTATATATACGCTAAGTAGGAATGAAAGTTTTGTGAATTTGATGCACATATATTTATCGAATTTTTTTTTTTGTTCTGACTAATGGAATCAATTTGTTAGCATTTAATGGAACTCCTGCTGTTTCGATAATTCAGTGATAAATTGTAATTTGTTTGGAAATTCACCGTTGATTGTAAATATGGAAGAATTTTTATGAAGATCTTATTGAATTGTAATGAAAATTTGAAAAAATCTCTAAAGTAGCGCTTTTTTGAGTGTGATCATAAAAATGATACATTTCTTTTTGTAAAATAAATAGCAAATTCGTATCCACCGAGAGAAAATACATCAACATAGCAAAAAACGAGTTACAAAACCGACAATATTTTGTCAGCCACTCAAAAACCAAGTGAAAATCATAAAAACTCTTTTTCAGGTTTCCACATTTAATTGCACGTAATTTAATTGCATGACATGTAATTTAATTGCATGGCATGGCATGCAATTAAATTACATGGGAAAAAATACAATAAATAAAAAAAACTATATAACAAATTTTATTACATTCCCACGAGTGAATTTTCAAGATTTGTTTGCAACACAAAAGTATTCAAACATCAAGAGTTTGTAGACATTACGAAAAAAAAAGCTGTAAACATCGAATGAAACAGAAAATAAATAAAAATTACTCCGATTTAAGCGGTGACTGATGTCACCATAAAAATGGGATATAACAGAAGACACGTGGTGAAGTGAAAGCAGCTTTCGTCGCACGGATTTGCGTCTAATGCGAGTAACATAGCAGACGCTTTTCGTCGCCACGATACAAAACGACGACGACAACGAGAACGATGTGGTATCACAACCGCAGCACCCTCTCTACGTTCCGCCATTCTCAGGGACCTCTTGAGCCGCTTTCTTCGCCTACTCATACGGAGAACGTGTGTGGTGAACGAAGTTGGTCTTTCATCCAACCGCCCTATACCTACCGTTGCCGCAAACGTTGTTTGCACGCACTTATATAACAACGTCACGCACATACTGCGCCCTCGTTTATTTCTTTTGTTCCGCGCCGCAGTCAGGGGTGCTGCTGATAGCTTCGCGGATCCCTCGGGGTTGCAGCAACAGCGGCAGCAGCCGCTGTGTGAAACTGGTAGGCCGCGAATCCTTCCGCACGTACCGCATTGTATATCTCATATACATGTTGCCTCGAGCATACGGTTTTTTTGCTGCCCAAACTCTCGTGTATAAAGGGTTTACCGGATTCAAGAGTTTTTAACAAAACGCCTTCAACGATGTATTACACGTACATTGACAACCAAACATTTTTATTGGATTTAAATTTAAAGATTTTTTGGCAAACAAAAAATCCGAAAAAAAAATGTTTACTAATAATGATTCCGAAAGCACATTAATATTAATAATTATTAAAATAATAATTATAATTATTATATTATTAATAATTATTAATGTCTTATAATAAAATGTTGCTGTCTTATTAATATCTTATTAATATTAATAAGACAGTAAAAAAATTAACAGGTTGGATTTTCTTAAAACTTTTTTCTTATAAAATTAATTCTTTGAAATTTTATAAAATTTTCTAACGATTAGGAATTTTTGTTTTGTTTTTGATAGCTTCGCGGAATCTAAGGGGTAGCTGCACTTATTAATATTAATAATTATTAATATCAATCAAAGAATTAATTTTATAAGAAAAAAGATTTTAAAAATGCAATGTGTTAATTTTTTTAAAACTTTTTCATTTTAAAATTAATTCTTCGATTTCTTAAATAACATTTTCTTACAATTCTGGATTGTTGGATCTGGATATATTGGATATTGGATTACAAATTTCGACTTTGAGATAAAATAAAAATCTAAAAAAATGTTCAGCCGTTGAAAATACTAATAATATTGATTTTTAATAATAATAATTCTGAAAGTGGTATTTCTTTTTTTACTTTTTTTCTTATAAAATTAATTTTGTAATTTTTTTTAATCCATTAAATTTTTTTTACTTCATTAATGATTCTGAATTCCATATTTTATTTTTATTTTGGCAAATGGTTCCTTAGTAAATACATAAAATTTTAGCAACATGCGACAAACAGTTGAAAAAAAACTACCATAAATTCTGAAAACAGAAATTTCGGAATTATCCAAAACTTATTATATTATATTATTTTTTCTCTGCCTTATTATATATGCTATTAAACAGCCCTCATGCACAAAACTTTAGAAAAATAATTACAGAAAGTATATAGCGGATTTAATTAGTATGAACTTCCACCTGAACTTCCTGAAGAATTTTTCATATAAATCGCTTTTAACGTTCTATGCAAATTCGGACTTCGTGCTTACTTCAAAGCCTGACGAGTAGTGAGTTTTTTTTTCCAGTTTGATTGGAACGTTTTAATGGCAATTCTACAAGACTTACATCTTTCTAGGAAAGTTTTCATCTTCTTGAATCCCAAGTTTCCATTCGTTCGGCTTCTTTTCAATAGTACTAATAACAAACGCTATTCTGGTTTTTCGTGGCACTTTTAACGATGAAACTTTGTGGAGCATGATTAATTTTGCAAGTTCCCGAATGTTATACGTTTTCGAGCCTCCGGACTTCGCTTTTGCTCGTTCGTTCGACGAGATAATATAACAAGCTCTTATATACTACAGAAAGTCGGATGGTGGTGACTGTTCCTGCTGCCCGCATCTCGTAACAATCTACTAGCTAATCGAAAAACTTTGTTACGACCGAAACTTGGATAATTAGCATCTTTACCGAACCTCGCCGCTTACCTTCCCGAACTCTACTCGTTGTTTCGCCGAGAAGAAAATCAAGATCTAAATTATTCAAAATACAAACAACGTACCTTGGTTTCAGCAATCATATCTAATAAGCGCATGGTTTTTTTTTGCCTGGAAGAAGTAAAAGTGTTTTTTTACATTATTTCACTTTGTATAATTTGAAGATGTTTTTATTTTCAGCCCAAAGTTTGATTCAATGGAAATTTGGATTCTTTGAATGAAGAGAAAAATCGTAAATATATAAATATTATAAGTGTTAATTTTTTATAATATTATTAAGGTAGTCCGAGCGGTACAGTCCCAGAAAATGTGAAATTCAGAAAGTTTCAGGGAGAAATTCGAACGTTTTCCAATGCAATAAAAATCTGAAAAAAAAAATCAAGCATATAGAAGGTGTTTGAAAGATTGATTTTGCGTAATAATAATTTCGAAAAGTTATTAACAATTTTATTTTAAAAAATTTTGTCTAACATATTACCTGGCGACCTAACTTTTTTATGTAACGAAAATAATTTGTCTATTTTTCTTAATATGTATGAATTTTTTCAGAATTTTTTCCAGATTTTGAAATTTCGTGATTTCGAAAAATCTTATTATTATTTAATATAAATCTTATTATTCGTGAGATCGAAAAACTTTGTTACGACCAAAACTTGGATAATTAGCATCTTTACCGAACCTCGCCGCTTACCTTCCCGAACTCTACTCGTTGTTTCGCCGAGAAGAAAATCAAGATCTAAATTATTCAAAATACAAACAACGTACCTTGGTTTCAGCAATCATATCTAATAAGCGCATGGTTTTTTTTCGCCTGGAAGAAGTAAAAGTGTTTTTTTACATTGTTTCACTTTATATAATTTGAAGATTTTTTTATTTTCAGCCCAAAGTTTGATTCAATGGAAATTTGGATTCTTTGAATGAAGAGAAAAATCGTAAATATATAAATATTATAAGTGTTAATTTTTTATAATATTATTAAGGTAGTCCGAGCGGTACAGTCCCAGAAAATGTGAAATTCAGAAAGTTTCAGGGAGAAATTCGAACGTTTTCCAATGTAATAAAAATCTGAAAAAAAAATCAAGCATATAGAAGGTGTTTGAAAGATTGATTTTGCGTAATAATAATTTCAAAAAGTTATTAACAATTTTATTTTAAAAAATGTTGTCTAACATATTACCTGGCGACCTAACTTTTTTATGTTACGAAAATAATTTGTCTATTTTTCTTAACATGTATGAATTTTCTCAGAATTTTTTCCAGATTTTGAAATTTCGTGATTTCGAAAAATCTTATTATTATTTAATATAAATCCTATTATTCGTGAGATCGAAAAACTTTGTTACGACCAAAACTTGGATAATTAGCATCTTTACCGAACCTCGCCGCTTACCTTCCCGAACTCTACTCGTTGTTTCGCCGAGAAGAAAATCAAGATCTAAATTATTCAAAATACAAACAACGTACGTTGGTTTCAGCAATCATATCTAATAAGCGCATGGTTTTTTTTGCCTGGAAGAAGTAAAAGTGTTTTTTTTTTACATTATTTCACTTTGTATAATTTGAAGATGTTTTTATTTTCAGCCCAAAGCTTGATTCAATGGAAATTTGGATTCTTTGAATGAAGAGAAAAATCGTAAATATATAAATATTATAAGTGTTAATTTTTTATAATATTATTAAGGTAGTCCGAGTGGTACAGTCCCAGAAAATATGAAGTTCAGAAAGTTTCAGGGAGAAATTCGAACGTTTTCCAATGCAATAAAAATCTGAAAAAAAAAAATCAAGCATATAGAAGGTTTTTGAAAGATTGATTTTGCGTAATAATAATTTCAAAAAGTTATTAACAATTTTATTTAAAAAAATGTTGTCTAACATATTACCTGGCGACCTAACTTTTTTATGTAACGAAAATAATTTCTCTATTTTTCTTAACATGTATGAATTTTTTCAGAATTTTTTCCAGATTTTGAAATTTCGTGATTTTGTTGAGGTGTTTTTGGCAAATTTCAAAACCTTGAAACAAATCTGTAAAAATTCATACGTGTTCAGAAAAATAGACAAATTATTTTCATCAGAAAAAAAAGTCAGGTTGCCGGGTAATATGTTAAACAACATTTTTTTAAATCAAATTGTTAATAACTTTTTGGAATTATTATTACGCAAAATCAATCTTTCAAACACCTTCTATATGCTTGATTTTTTTCAAATTTTTATTGCATTGGAAAACGTTCGAAATTCTCCCTGAAACTCTCAGAATTTCACATTTCCTGGGACTGTACCGCTCGGACTACCTTAAGGGAACAACAATATTAATTAATCACAATTTTTTTCCCCAATGAAATAAAAATCCGAATCTTCCGCATACAATAAATTATTTTATTTTTATTTAATTTTCCGACTAATTGAAAAAATGTAATAAATAATTTCAAAATAGTAAAAGTTTTAAAAGTTAAGGCTTTTGAAATTTGGCAAATATTTTTATTACTCTACTTGTCTGATAATTTTTCCTAGTTATAATTATTTTTTATCAAAATTCTCAGTTTTGTCAATGACGGTGATTTTTTTTTTCGAGTACTTTTGGTTGGGAATGTATTTGTATCCTTAAGGAGATGAAGGGTTAGTAGATAGCGGGTGTTTAAGAATCATAATTGTACAAATTGCTTTCCCATAAAGTACTCACTTTATTATCGTATGACGTTATAGGTATCCAGGGAATATTCTCTGATATATATATATTTATATATTTATATATATAATTCTAATAAACATGAACAATAATAAATATAGTGTATACAAGAACGTAGGAAGTCTGGGTATAATCAGGCTGCGTCGTTTAAAATAGCGCGTCTATATGGTATCGTCTGCGGTTCTAAGCATTTTGTTAAGTTATTTTTTTGATTTTCATTTTGGGATGACCGCCAATCGTGTACCATTTAATTAAAAAAATGATTCTAGAAATACGTGACTGGACAAACTAATGAAAAAAAAAAAAAAAAAAGAACCAAACGTAAAGTCAAGATGCCAAGAATATATTGAAGATTAATTAATAATTAATAAATTGTCAATTAAACAATGAGAGGTAATAAGTCAGCCGGACCATCCCTAATAATACTTAATATCTCATAATTAATCGTGAAATAATAAAACTTATCGCATAGCGATTAATTCGCATCGCATTAGAGATTGAAATATTATTTCCGCAGATTATAATGTCTGTCGACGAGGAATATAATAACATTCGACAAAAATCGTTTAAGCAAAGCCGATTATAGAAGAACAAAGTTTTTAGTCTTAAGAGAGTATTATTACAATAAGTCGCTGTCAGGCATCCATTAAAACAAACGAAATATCACATCGGTAAACTGATATCGCACCGAGCGAGAATCCAGTGCGAACGAAGTAGTTTTTTTTTTCTTTCGCTCTTCTTTTTTTTTTTTTTTTTTTTTTTTAAATAACTAGCTTGAATTCGGTGCACGAACAGTCGGGGACACAAAAACCCCTGTGACTGCTTGATTGTTATAATTAATTGCTCCGAGCTAGTTGACGATCGATCGGGAGAGCAGCTTCGTTTGTTTTACGCAGTCATCCGTTTATATTCCTGTCAATAAATACCGATTATCATTACAACATTGCACATCAACGAAATTAATTTTACGCCTATCTTACAATGCGGACTATCCTGCTATGTACACATTTCCCGCTAAAATCACTTCTCATTTCCACCGCCAACATCACTCGCCATCTCTTTTTCATTCATTTTCTCGTCATCGCTCTATCAGCGCCCTTAAACATATCCTGCTTATCATTTCTCGGTGCCGGAGTAATACATGATACATACTATAGGAAGTATACAATGACATCATATAAAAAATTAAAATTTCTAAAAAAAATGAGCCGAAAAAAGCTCATTACCGATTTTCGATACAGTTTTATGAAATCGTTAGATAATTTTATCAAACAAATCAGAATATCTAAAAATTCGCGCTTAAAAAAATCTTCACTCAATTTTTTTAAAGTCGATAAATCGCAATAATATTAATGGAATAAAAATAATAAAATTTTTTTCATACTTCACAAAACTGTATCAATCTCACTAAAACCAATAGTTATTGATTTTTCAGATACAAATTCATGTTGAAAAAATTGCTTGTAAACGATATCATAGCGAGACGGAAAAATGTTCGTCTTTTTCACAGAAATCTGTTAAAATTGCCAAATCATTCTAAAAATTTTTTTATTTTTTTTTCTCGCCAAAAGACTTGTGAATTTTTGGAGACAAAAAAATTTGTCCATCCCGCTTGAATAATCGTGATAGAGGTACGTACAGTTAACATTGAGGATTACAGATATTGTCGCGATTCGAATTAGTAAGAGAATAAAAGAGGCAATAGTTTCCTAATGCGCTAACGAGTAACATTAATTAGTGGTACGAGTACTTGTTTTTTAATAATAATAATAATAATAATATTAATAAAAAATCATCATATTCTGCCCTAATAGTGACATCGATTGAGAGAATAGATGTTTAATATTTATATTGCTGCGATCTATTGAGTTAAAGCGAGACAGGGGGTGTGCCACCCTTATTATATATATTATAGTCACTATCGCCGAGCGTAACAGGCTCGACACCCCATGACACTCGAGTCAGTATATATACAACACCCTCTCGCACACCCCCTTTGGGCTGCCGTCATAATAATAATAATAATAATAATAACTGCCGAGAGTGAGTGAGAGAGAAAGAGAGAGAGAGAGATTTTGTTCCGTATCGCATGTATTATGCTCGGTAACAATACTAAACTATATTCAAACTGATGCAAGCTCGATGTTAATCGCCAACTGTAATACAAGTCAATAAAGGCATATCACACACGTCAAATAGGCCTCTCCCTTTTTTTAGATGGTAAATAAAATTGGCTTCAAAATTTCAAGCGACTGCCAATAATATTGGCTCATTTGACACATTTAAAATTTAATGGTTTAAAATCCAAATGGCCAAAAAATTATCGATTTTCTTTAATTGATTAGAAAAATTATTTGATATTGGGTGCAGAGTTGTAGATCCCCATTTATTCATGAGATATAGTTTACAGTACAATCTGTTTTGTAATTATGATTTCATGATAATGATATGTAGTGATTATAAAATAGAGTGTAAATATTTGAATAGCTGAAAAAAAGACTAATTTTCGCTTTAATATTGCAAGAAATAGTGGAAAAAATAGAAAAAATAAGTAATGCATTACTTATTTTTTTCCATTTTTGCAAAAGGATTACCGTGAATTTTTATTGAAAAATAATAATTTTTGCAGCCATTCCAAAGTTTAATCATCGTATTACAATCGCTACATGTTATTATTATATAATTATAATTACGGAGCTGATCGTATCATCATCATTATTTCTATAAGGATTAGGCATTTACAACTCTGATTGGGTGCAATTTTTGGCAGAAAATTTTTAGGCCGTTTTTTGGCAACAATTTCAAAAAAGGACAGGACCATTTGGCGTAGAATTACCTTATTCAATATCACCTGAATCAGTTCGTGGATCAGACTACACTGCATTCATTCGAACCGGCATTTTTTGCTACGAGAGTTCGCAAAGGCTTAGACGTGCTCTTCTCAGCTTCTCAGAGTATATTTATATAGAGCCTGATGATAACATTGACTGGCGTCGATTGACAAAAAAGTGATTAAAAAAATTTTCGCGAAAAGATCACAGCATCTAGGAACGTTTTTATATGTATCTATATTATATCTCGAGTGATTAAGAGTATTACAGCTAAGCTGAAAATAATTCGTATCTTGAATCAAGAACCGCGTTGACGTTAATTATCTTTCGTTCCTTTGCATCCCAAAGATTTAATTAATTTTTTTTTTAATGCATCAAAGATAAATCTCAATCTTGTCCAAGAGATAATTACATTACTTTACGCATAACGTGAATTGTCTGAATCGACGCCAGTAATGCAATAACCATGAAAATAGAAAAAAAAGAGCCTTTAAATTTGACACTGATTTGAATTTGTTTATACTCACATACTTGGCAATTAATATGTGCGTGAATAAAAGAGCAACTTTAAACCCGCTTAAGGGTACAAAATTTTGTGAATTTAAGGGACACAATATTGAGGTTTGTTTTTTTACTCCGAACTATCAGTTAATTGAAATTTATCAATCGACTGAGCTAAAAAAAAGTATCTAACTGAAAATAATATTTTTCTCACTGACTTGGTTTCCTTAATATTTTTAGAAAATCTCATTTAAATGAGACTAACCAAGACTTTTTATTAAATTTATCTAACTGAGATAAATTTACCATCACCATCAAGTTTCAAATTCAAATTCAAGTCATTTTTTAAAATTTATCTCACTTAAGTGAGATAAATTTTAAAAAATGACTTGAATTTATCTCCCTTCAGTGAGATAAATTTGAAAAAATGACTTGAATTTAAATTTGAATTGAATTTGAAAATGAATTTTACTGAGATTTTTTAGTTGAGTCATTTTTTAAAATTTATCTCACTCAAGTGAGATAAAAAATCTCAGTAAAATTAACGGAGTTTAAAAAAATTAAAAAATTAGTTATTATTTTCCTGAAGAAAAAAAAATTCGAATATATATTAAGAATTAATTAGTGATTGTATTGAATAAATCGAAGAAATATTCTCGTCTATAAAATTCGAAATACCGGTTTAACTGAAAAGCAGTGCAATTTTTGAAACTATTGTCCAACTTTGTACAACATTTAAAATACCCTGGATTTATGGGATATCTATCTAGGATAAATCATCACGGCAGTTGAACGGTATCGTACTTTCCTTTTTCAGTTTTTACATGGAGAGATCAGTGATTCTTTGGTATCGTTTGAGCGAACTGATTCTTGGTGAACTGTACCTGGATTTTTTTTTCCCTAATGGCGAAATCAACGCATCTAATGTATAGTATTTATATTCGCTAAAATCTACCCATTTTTTTTTAAATATGAGTAATTCGTTTACGTTTAGTCATGTGTACCGAGATTATAGTACAGCAGAGGAAAAATTGATATTACAATGTATCAATCGTGTAAAGTTTCGAATGAACGATATTTTGTTCCCAAATGTTTTTTTTTTTCCTTTTCATATTTTTTTTCGGAACTGTGTAGACCATCGTGAGGGGTCCACCATCGCAACGTATGCATTTGGTCCGGTGTTGTATGTGTCGCGTGTGCATGTGTGTATTTTTTTTTTCACTTGTGCCAATTGCAATTTAGAGTATCGTGAAAATAACCAGCGACGAAATATCGAAGTTTCCAATATTCCCATCGCTAGAAAAAAAGTTGTCGAGCTTTTATTTATTACGAAAAAAAAAAAATAAAAAGAAAAGAAAAATCTGAAGCGTATAATTATTCAATTCCAAACGAGTGCGCATTAGTCGTACTTAGTGTGATTATTAAAAACTACGATAAAAATATAGTGAATGTTCAATAAAATGGCCAAGTGTTGAAACGGTAAACCGCGAGTGTACGAATTTGGTGAGTGCGTGAAATTTTTTTTCTTTTTTTTCGCCTGCCCGAAAAAATTTTACTTCGATAGGAAGAAAAGTGCCCATTACTTTTACGAGTTACTCGGCTACGTTAATTTTTTTTTTTTACGTGCGATGTTCTGGCGCCTAAAGTGCCAGTGAATTTTCTCTACCTCTCGATAATCCTTAAACTCGTCTCTAATGGATCAATTAATGTCGTAATTTTTTTTTCCATGTCATAGATATACATTACTGAATTTTTTCAGCTACACGATGTTACTAGCAACATCTGTGTTATGTAAATTTAATAACAATACAATCTGTGCGTATAACCCACTACCATGTGGGATTGATTACTTTTTTTTCTTTTTTTTTTGGCAGTTTAGTTTTTAATAATTTAATCCAAATACGAAAAGTTCAACGTCGCATTCATTGAGTCCCAAGGGATACTTTTTTTGTTTATTACTGTACTGAATACTGATTTCCCTTCGGCTGCAGCTTGAAACTGCATTTTTTCTTCTCTCTTAACTTCACACCATTTGCTTGTTTATTTATTCTTAAATGTACACGCGTATACATAGATCACACATGCGCCTCTTTGGTTTTGGGTGACAGTGTAACCCCTCGCCTTGTATTTTGTAATCTACTCACTAAAAATAGTTACGAATGCCAATGGATGTCGTACAAGCCCTAATTACGGTCGAATATTAAATATACAATATTATTTCGTCTAACGTTGATCGTGACACACTCCTATCAGCTACCAAAGGCCCATCCATTTAAAAATATATAAAGAACTTTCGATTCTACTTTACAGTTGTCTGTCGAAAGTCGTAACATGGATTAGGTACCAATCGTATTAAGCATTTTCCTCTCTCTTCATTTTTTTTCTTCTGTTTTTTTTTTGTTCTTATCAGCTGCACATTTTTACGACATCTATTCATATCTTCGTTAAGTTTCGTTTAATCTTCGTTTCGACTCATCGGTTACCACTCATACTGCCATTTTGTTTTTTTATTATTCCGGGTCTAGTCATTTCGTTTAGCAATCATCTAAGTAACTCGTTTAATATTCGCGAGGTACCTTCGTATCAGTCTCGATGAATACTATTAACGTTGCGCAAATAGCTATCCGCTAATACAATGTGGACATTCGTTCGATGAGGTCTCTCAGTCTTTGAGAATTCAATATATTCGAAACTTGGGAGGGGCAATTGAAAAAAAAATTCTCGAAAACGTTTGGGATAGGGAGACGAATAAAAATTCCATACGAAAAGACTCGTTAACGACTACATCTCTAGTCAAAATGTATATACTGATAACAATTATTGGAGGAGTTGTATATATTGAGCATTATGCATTTCGTTTAATTTGTCATAGGTTTTTTCTTCTTCTTCACTTTCGACCCACCTGCTCCAGTTTCAGGGAATGTACGAAGATATCGGGACACGGATTTTTGATTCATCCGTTTTCTCGCATAAATATACTGGATAGACATGATTTTATTTTTATTTTTTTGACTAAAATCAATCGTGACGCATAGCGTAAATATCGCGTGCAAAATAGTACTTTGTGATACAAGTACATTTTTTGTACAAGTATCACATACTAATTTTTGTAACAAGTGCACAAAAACTCCATCTTTTTATACCTCCGTGCGAAAAAATGCCCTAATGCGCAAAAAAGTCTCCGGAAAAGTAGCTTTTTCGCACTAGTGCGCAAAAAAGTCTCCAGAAAAGTAGCTTTTTCGCACTAGTGCGCAAAAGTCTCCGGAAAAGTAGCTTTTTCGCACTAGTGCGCAAAAAAGTCTCCGGAAAAGTAGCTTTTTCGCACTAGTGCGCAAAAAAATCTCCGGAAAAGTAGCTTTTTCGCACTAGTGCGCAAAAAAGTCTCCGGAAAAGTAGCTTTTTCGCACTAGTGCGCAAAAAAGTCTCCGGAAAAGTAGCTTTTTCGCACTAGTGCGCAAAAAAGTCTCCGGAAAAGTAGCATTTTCGCACTAGTGCGCAAAAAAGTCTCCGGAAAAGTAGCTTTTTCGCACTAGTGCGCAAAAAAGTCTCCGGAAAAGTAGCTTTTTCGCACTAGTGCGCAAAAAAGTCTCCGGAAAAGTAGCTTTTTCGCACTAGGGCGTAAACGTGTACGGAAAAGTAGAGTTTTTTTTTTCTTATGACTAACCAAAAATGCCACGCGTTCCAGGCACAAAAAGGAGGACTTTTCGTGCATTTCGTTACAAAGAAGATGTAAAATCACAAAAAAAATCAACATATATTAATTTCGTAATTCGCGAAAAGTCAAACGCGGAAATTTATAAATCGTGACGCACCCGAGAGCTTCGAGTTTTATTATCGCTGGCTTCGAGATTATACTACGAGGAATAATTGTGGCACGGTGAATATCCATTGTCATCGAGACAATAGAGTTTCGACTCATAGACCGTCGACATGATTACATGTAAGTATTGCAAAATTCATATCCAATCGACGAGCAAGTATCAACATTGATTGAACGTTCAACTCGGTGGATATGATGTCTTAAAAAATGTGTCTATCACTTACCTCGGGTCGGACAAAATCTCGCGAGTTTCCGGTAAAGCCTTAAGGCGTATCCGCAATAGTGTCCACTAAATTTGATAGTGAGCACAGCAAAGAACAATGTCGACCAATTTTGCCCATATCTCGTATAAAAGCCACGAGCATTCCATGAATATAATATAAAATCTCACAGGCAAACAGTTTGAAACTTTGTGAACATACTGATGATGTTACTCTTTGCACAAACTGTTGTATACAAATGGAACTGTTGCACAAGGTATCCAAAGTTAACCCCAAACGATTGTTACATTTAGCGACAATTCTGTTTGTTAAGTAAAACTTCAAGAATGTCACGACGTTCGCATGAAACTCACAGCTTAAGAAATTGTCGAAATCGACTATAAACACGAATTGATCGTGCGGGTAACTCGTCAAATTGTGTGTTTCTTTGTTATTTGTCCTTCAGCTAAATCGGACTATCGAGCTACGACTTTTAGTCGTTAAAAACAGCATCTAATGACGAATGAGTTCAAATACAACTCACAATGTCGAGTACTTAGAGTTCTTCGGACAGAGCAATTGGAGCTCTAGAACCAGCCTTCATATCCTTGACACCAATACCAATATCGTCGACCGGCGTTGGTGCGAGTTTTAGCTGATTGCCGTTAATCTTGATGTCGTTTACCGAATGCGAACGACCATGAGAGACAAGAGGCTTTGTGCTTGTGATGTTGGAGTTGGTTGTTGAACTGTTGCAATTGGAGGACGTTGATGAGCCGGACGTCGCGTGAGAGTTTGAATTGGAGCTCGCATTGATATTCGTCGTGGAATGGGAGTTGTGATTATTGGGATTAGCGTTAGCGTTGGTTGATTGTTGCTGAACGTTCGATTTGGCTTTGCACTTCTTGAGAGTATTCATCCCCTGACTGGAATTTTGATTTGGATTATTGAGATTTTGTGTGGCAGGACTGCTGGTGTTTGCGTCAGAATTTTTGGCATTCGCATCAGGAGTTTGATCGGAAGAAACAATCGTTTTTGTCGTCGTAGAGTTTCCTGATATTGGCATCGGTGCCAATTGATTTGCTGACTGCGAACGAACCGCAGAACCACCCAATTTATCCCGTAGAGCCATTTGGTAAGCCACCTCGAAAGCCTGGCCCAATGTTAGTATCACTTCCGTTGCTTGATCCTGGAAATTAAGAGGTTTACCTTTCTAAAATTACGGAATCAACGACAAAAAAAGGAATACGATTATTGCAGGAACGTCCGGATCAAACGTTTGGATGTCATGAATCGCTGGCTGTTGAAACATAGTGAAAAATCTACACAGTATCTTAGGGTAGAATTTTTTGACGCAAGTTCGGTATTGAGATCAGCTTAGTTCAGTTTTAAGTTCATCTTTAGCATCAAACTTACTGTTGAAAATTCGACCCTTAGAATGGAATAAATGCTGTAAACCATGCAATAATCTGGAATTCTCAGATGGAAAAAAAGAGTGATAGGTTTTCAGCGTTTTCTCCACTTGCGTGATGACAATACCTGTTTTAATTTTAAGAAAATAGAAGCTTATGTCATAAACACATATTTACCATTGTCGGAACACAGAAGACGTGACAAAAGTGCGTCCGGCTGGCGTGATCCTTGGTGATGTATGCAAAGTGTGTTAAGTCATCAGCGTCTTGGCAAGCGCAATGAATATTGCGAATTTCGTGTTCGCATATTGGCTCCTAGTTAATTGACAATGGAAAAATAAAAAATGCTCCGATATAAATAATTTTCAGAATAAATCAAAGAATCTTCAGTTATGTCAATATGAATTGTCTTAAAATGTGATCTTACATTTGTAACGGCATTTAAAAATCGAACCCCTCGGTAAGATATGGCCAGAGAGATACCGAGACTGACTCTAGGATCACGGCAGGTTTTCTTCAATTTTTGGATTGATTTTTTCGTCGATTCAGTGCCTCTCAATTCTTTAACGACAGTCGAGCCCAGATACTGCGTCAACCGAACAAAAATACAGATAAACATGCTTAATTTTTATTATTTTGTGTCATTATTAAGAGGCAGAAGAATTTTTAGCCAGAGGAGATTTGAAGCGGGTTTTTTGCTTCATATTCTTTTTGATGACTTACATTGGCTACGTAGTTTACGCAACCGGTGACTAGAGTTTTGGGCTGATGTCTCCACTGAGTCTTCAGGGTTGAAGGTACGCCGAAAAGAAGCTCCGAAGGCGCTCGAATCTCCAGCTGTTCTGGAGCCGTGATCGAACCATTGTGGGAACTCGGACGTGTTGGAGGCTGAGGGGCTGGTCTGTTTTTGCGATGTCTCAGAGTCCCCGAGGTTGCAGCATTCGTCCCACTCACTAATGTCGTGTTACCGTTTCCCTGAGGAGTTTCCGGTAATTTTTCACGTATCTCTTCCTTCAGCTGCTGTATATTTGTTTTCTACGACAGCAATCAACAAAAACCGTCCATTCTATTTGAGATTCCGGTGACTCTAAGCATTTTTATTTGATTTAAGAACTAGATTTAATGAAATAATCAATCAAGAATTTAGATCAAGGATTATTTTTAAAACTTTTATATTTTCTTGTTATTTGTCATTTTCAGTTCATCATCGAAACCTTTTTGACATTAAAAGCCGCGGTTAGATTGATCCAGTCAGTCGCTGGTATTTTTTGGTTTTTCCAACTAAACTATTTTCATTTATTCAATTTGCAACAAAAACACGACATTTTTTAAAAAATGTTCCACATATTTTGTAGCAGAGATTCAGGGAAAAAACTTTTTTTTAACTCATGAATAGAAACTCCCGCTTTCCTCAACTGTAGAGCGTGGCGGAACGTGGCCGTTCCCGTACGCCGTTAGGAAATGTCCTACGCATGCGCACATCAGCTACATTCTTCTTTTTCTACACGCATATTTGTTTTTCTAAACGCTGCCGCAACATTTCCTAACGCGCCCGGCACATTTTTTAACGGCGTGTTGAGGTTAGGGACCCTTTCCGCTCATACTCTACAGTCTCGGAAAGCGATCGTTTCTATTCTTTCGATAAAAAAAGCACGGTGTGCAACTAGTGCCGGAATTGGCGATTGCAACTCGTGCGATTACCACAACTCTCGCGCTCGTCGGAATCTCCAATTTTCGGCACTAGTTGCACAATGTACTATTGCAGCTGATCTGAAGTCATTCCCGTTTGTGAAATGGTTTAGAAAACAAAATTAGTTGCCCCCAACTGACCATTTCCTATTCCTTCAAGTGGATTCTCACACCGAGAGAAAAAGTTTCATTGATTCACGGAAATCTTTGTCAACGAAATGAAATACTTGAATTTCAATACTATCTTTTCTTTGAATGATCCCAAACTCAATGAAAAGTAGTGACATTGATTCGAAGAAACATTTCTTTAAACCAATGAACCTTTTTCATAGATTTCAAAGATATCGTATCTGATTCAATGGAACCTTCTTCTTACCAGCTCAAAATTTCGAAACCTATTTTTTCCTGAAGCACGCGGCAGATAAAGCTCAAATTTTGTGAGTATGTAAGGAAGGACGGCAGAAATAGGCTAAGCTTCTGGCTCCTCGAAACTCGAAGCCGTTCGTTCAGGAGAACCGGAAAACTAAAAAGTGAGGTTAGGTGCGAGAGAGAGATCAATGAAAACGTTTCTTTGAACCAATGAAAACGTCTCTTTAAAACAATGAAACTGTCTCTTTGAAATTCAAATGCACTATTTCATTGAAATCAAAGAAATATTTCGTTGAAATCAATGAAAAAAAACCAATCCACCCATTTCTTTAGCGTCAATGAAATTTTTTCTCTCGGTGGATAACCCACCATAATTTCTGCCTGCAAAGACAGCACAACGATTTTATACCTCAGGGTATATCTGACTTTGAAATCAGTGTGGACATGACATACGATTTTTTTACTGCTAGATTTTAGCGAGATTAGGACATGAAATTTGATACTTTGGTAAACTGGACGCCTGAGGCACTGTAAAAATTTTATAAGCTGATTCAAGATAATTAGGAATGCAGTGGAAACGATAGACAAAACAAACTGGAAAAAAAACTGATACATAAAAAGCAACAATGACAAAAGACACAATGAACACGATCCCAAGTGTTTTCTCGGAATCTGCGAGGCCAATTTACCGGATTGCCGTTATCACGCAATGTTTATTGAATCTGGTGCAAGCTAATTAAAGGCGAGTGGAAATCAGGAAGAGGGAATTGAATGAAAAAGAAAAAGAAAAAAAAAGTGAAAAGAGGTAACGAGACGAGTCCTTGACGCCAGGTATCGGTGGCTCTGACGGGGTTGAACAAGCGCGCAGTCCTAGCGACGAACAAAAACACTAAGAGGGTAGATTGACGCTCGAACGGCGTGACTGAAAGCCCTTTTTCAAGTGACGAGCTCTCGCGCACAATGTCGATTCTCCAATTAGCCACGTTATTTACATTATAACGCGGTACGAGAGGCGACGGAAAGCTACTGTATAGATTGGGGATGTATATACTTGCTAACGCATGAAGAACAGATACCGGCAATTTTATACCCTCGTCTACCGACCCTCGATATTGTACTCGCACCTTGTTATCCATTTCACAAAGTACTCTGACGTACCAGACGTACTTTATCACTTATGTCGCTGCCTGCATAATTGCAAACTATCTATAAGCTTTTTTCGCCAAAAAGACCTAAGAGTTTTAAAGAAAAAATGTCTCAAAATGTACTTATTCCATTTTTGTTCGCTATTTACATTCGCAATTCAGTTAATTAAAGTTTCTTCAGATTATCAACCAAGAGATTAGATTCAAAACATTAATTGCGAATAATAATAATGGCGTAATGATAATAATAAATTAGTTTAGAAGATATTATTCGACATTCTTTTAGAAAAATGAATTGTTTTTTTAATTTTCACATGAAATTAATTTGCTAATTATTTCAGAAGCATGAGTTTTTTTAAAAACAATGTTAAACTGCACGTAAAATGTTTTGGAATAATTGAAAAAACAGTTTCTTATGTTATATTTTTTTAGAAAATTGATTGCGAATAATAATAATGCCGTAATGTTAATAATAAACTAGTTTAGAAGAAATTATTCGACATACTATTAGAAAAATGAAATGTTTTTTTTTTCGCATGAAATTAATTTGCTAATTATTTCGGAAGCATGAGTTGTTTTTTTTTAAATTTTAAACTACACGTAAAATTTTTTGGAATAATTGGAGAATGATTTCTTATGTTATATTTTTTTAGGAAATTGATTGCGAATAATAATAATACCGTAATGTTAATAATAAATTAGTTTCGAAGAAATTATTCGACATACTTTTAGAAAAATGAATTGTTTTTTTTAATTTTCACATGAAATTAATTTGCTAATTATTTCGGAAGCGTGAGTTTTTTTTAAACAATTTTCAATTGCACATAAAAAGTTTTGGAATAATTGGAAAAATGGTTTCTTATGTTATATTTTTTTAGAAAGTTGATTGCGAATAATAATAATGCCGCAATGCTAATAATAAATTAGTTTAGAAGAAATTATTCGACATACTTTTAGAAAAATGAATTGTTTTTTACATGAAATTAATTTGCTAATTATTTCGGAAGCATGAGTTTTTTTAAACTGTTTTAAACTACACGTAAAAAGTTTTGGAATAATTGGAAAAATGGTTTCTTATGTTATATTTTTTTAGAAAATTGATTGCGAATAATAATAATGCCGCGATGTTAATAATAAATTAGTTTAGAAGAAATTATTCGATATACTTTTAGAAAAATGAATTGTTTTTTTTCCATATGAAATTAATTTACTAATTATTTCGGAAGCATGAGTTTTTTTTTAAACAATTGTAAACTGCACGTAAAAAGTTTTGGAATAATTGAAAAAACAGTTTCTTATGTTATATTTTTTTAGAAAATTGATTGCGAATAATAATAATGCCGTAATGTTAATAATAAACTAGTTTAGAAGAAATTATTCGACATACTTTTAGAAAAATGAATTGTTTTTTTTCCACATGAAATTAATTTGCTAATTATTTCGGAAGCATGAATTTTTTTTTTAAACAATTGTAAATTGCACGTAAAAAGTTTTGGAATAATTGGAAAATGATTTCTCATGTTATATTTTTTTAGAACATTGATTGCGAATAATAATAATGCCGCAATGCTAATAATAAATTAGTTTAGAAGAAATTATTCGACATATTTTAGAAAAATGAATTGTTTTTTTTTCACACGAAATTAATTTGCTAATTATTTCGGAAGCATGAGTTTTTTTTAAACAATTGTAAATTGCACGTAAAAAGTTTTGGAATAATTGGAAAATGATTCCTTATGTTATATTTTTTTAGAACATTGATTGCGAATAATAATAATGCCGCAATGCTAATAATAAATTAGTTTAGAAGAAATTATTCGACATACTATTAGAAAAATTAATTGTTTTTTTTTTCACATGAAATTAATTTGCTAATTATTTCGGAAGCATGCGTTTTTTTTAAACAATTTTAAACTGCACGTAAAATGTTTTGGAATAACTGGAAAAACAGTTTCTTATGTTATATTTTTTTAGAAAATTGATTGCGAATAATAATAATGCCGCGATGTTAATAATAAATTAGTTTAGAAGAAATTATTCGACATACTTTTAGAAAAATGAATTGTTTTTTTTTCACATGAATTTAATTTGCTAATTATTTCGGAAGCGTGAGTTTTTTTTTAAACAATTTTAAATTGCACGTAAAAAGTTTTGGAATAATTGGAAAAAAGGTTTCTTATGTTATACTTTTTTCAACGTGCGAATTTGGCGGGTTTATGGTAAGATCTCACTCACCAGAGTGTTGAGGTCCTTGTTAAGATCCTCGAGATTCGGTCCACCACCATTTCGAGCCTGCGAACGAGGATTTGGCCCGCTAACCGACGCCAGAATCCTTTTGCGGTGTGCAGGTTTCTGAATCTCGAGTACAGCGGCGAGCTCAACCTCCCAGACCCTCCGTACTCGTTCCATGTCGGTGTACAGGTGCTTTCTGAACGTTTCGGCGTAGTTATCGAGGTGTATACTCTTGAGCCACTCCTCGACCGTTCGAGCTTGGGAACCCGCTCGTTTGTCCACTCGTTTATTCAGCAACATTGCTGACTCCATTATCACTGCACGTTCTTGATCACTCGTTATTCCTATTTCTTTTAAATCAGCCTCATCCAAAACGCCATTCTGAAGTGAAAAACACAAAACAAAAAAAAGAAAAAATTAATACTCATGATCTGATAATTAGAAAAACCGATGCTAATTATTATAAATATTCTAACCATTAAATATTGAATGTAAATAAAATATTAAATGAAAACTCTTTATATTTCGTAATTATAATTAATTATTTATTTATATTATAATTTATAACTAATTATGAAAATATTTAATGAAAACTCGAAGAAATCATGATAATCATGGCGAGTATAAAATAACAACTATTAATTTTTTGGTCCATGCAACTAATTTTTCTATAGTTTTCGTAAAATCAATAGCTATTGATACCAGATTTTTTTTTCCGGAATGCAAAATGGTAAGCCACTTATGTCGATCCTATTATTCAATATAATAATTCTGCTATAGAACTGTCTAAAAAATTTTGATATTTAACAACAACAAAAAATGGATAATGAACAATACTCACGATAAATTCTAAATCATCGAAACCGTAGTTAATGAACGATGATTCGTAATCAGCTAAGCTAAGACTGGACAGCCACTGGCCAACTGAAGTGGAGACTATGGGACTGCTGCTGGTATCAGAACTGAGCCCTGAAAACATAAATTAGCGAATATGATTATAAACCTTCATTCACGACTAATTACAAAATTTATTATTATAAAATAAAATTATACAAATTTTGGCACAATCCATACACAAAAAAAAATTCCCCACACAACTGAAGAAGGATTGTCAATTCATAAATTCAATTCTAGACTTACTATCTGTAAATTTATAATCAAATCATGTGTCACCGTTGACAGTTCGATTTTAAGTGTCATCTTAAGATTCAGATTATGCCAAACAATTCCCTAAACACGAAGGGTAGAATATTTCTTAATTTTAATTGACTCAAGTGTTCGATAACTTTTTTTTTTGCTTGAGAAAACATGGAAGTTGACCATTTTTATTTTGACCATCAAACAAATTTCAATTTATTGCTGAAATTACCAACATGTAAGTTGGCCATTTTTATTTTGACCACCAAACAAATTCCAATTTATTGCTGAAATTACCTAATGGAATTACCAACATGTAAGTTGATCATTTTTATTTTAACCACCAATCAAATTTCAATTTATTGCTGAAATTACCTAATGAAATTACCAATATGGAAGTGGGCCATTTTTATTTTGACCACCAAAAAAATTTCAATTTATTGCTGAAATTACTTAATGAAATTACCAACATGTAAGTTGGCCATTCTTATTTTGACCACCAAACATATTTCAATTTATTGCTGAAATTACCTAATGGAATTACCAACATGTAAGTTGGCCCTTTCTATTTTGACCACCAAACAAATTTCAATGTATTCCTGAAATTACCTAATGAAGTTACCAACATATAAGTTGGCCATTTTTATTTTGACCACCAAACAAATTTCAATTTATTGCTAAAATTACCTAATGAAATTACCAACATGTAACTTGGCCATTTTTATTTTGACCACCAAACAAATTTCAATATTACTAAAATTACCTAATGAAATTATCAACATGTAAGTTGGCCATTTTTATTTTCACCCCCAAACAAATTTAAATTTATTGCCGGAATTACCTAATCTTGTTTGGAATTCCTTTTCGAGTTCTGTGACGAATACAGACTCCCGGACAAGTCCAGTTCCAAAGGAGGCCATGATCTCGGATATCTTGGCCCATTCCTCTTGCTCGTCGAATGGACTCATGATGCTGAGGGACTTGTCGTCCCGTTCCCGGTCCCGATCCGACAACCGGAAGGACACGTCACCACTGTCTTCGAGGCGTTCCCCACCGCCCTCCGCCCCGGTACCCATTCCGCATGCGGTCGGTCCGCTGTAAACGTTCCGTAACCGACGCAGAGTTCGTGGTCGTTCAGCCGTGACGGAACCCTTCAGCAAACCTGTCGGCAAAAAACATTAAACATAGGTGTTTAATAACAGGCAAGATAATTTTATCAGTATTATTATCTTACGTCTTACATTTGCAACCCGCAAAACAAATTGGTACATTTCTTCACACCTTTCTAACTCAACTTTTGCTTATATTGATTCATGGAGTTGATTCATAGAATTGTAATAATACTTATAGAAATAAAGATGATGATATGATCAGCTTTATAATTATGATTTCATAATAATAACATGTAGCTATTATAAAACAATGACTAAAATTTCGAATAGCTGAGAAAATTATTATTTTGTAATAAAATTTCATGATAATCTTTTTTGAAAAAATGAAGAAACATTAATTATGTTATAAATTATGAAAGTATTGCATTAATTATCTCTTACATTTTTTCCCCCTATTTCTTCTAATAGTTAAGCGAAAATTAGTATTTTTTTGCAGCTATTAAAATGTTTACCCTCTATTTTATAATCACTACATATTATTATTATGAAATCATAATTACTAAACGAACTGTACTGTAAACTAGATTTCATGAATTAATGGGGACAACTCTGATTCGTCGACTACAAAATTTACGTGGAACTCCTTGTATAATATACTAATTATTTTAAGAAGAATTACGACCTACAATTTCTTGAATGCAATTTTTTTTTCTAAAGGACTTGTTAAATGGAGCTTAAATTTTTAGAGTATACTGAAAAATGAAGAAAAAAAATAGAACTTTGGCAAAATTTGAAGGAATTATGATAGAAATGGATTAAATTTCTGGATCGGCGATACTCAAAGTATCGTGTTTGTAGTGTTTAATAACAGGCAAGATAATTTTATCAGTATTATTATCTTACGTCTTACATTTGCAACCCGCAAAACAAATTGGTACATTTCTTCACACCTTTCTAGCTCAACTTTAGCTTATATTGATTCATGGCAGAGTTGTAATAATACTTATCAAAATAAAGATGATGATATGATCAGCTTTATAATTATGATTTTATAATAATAGCATGTAGTGATTATAAAACAAAGACTAAACTTTCGAATAGCTGAAAAAATTATTATTTTGTAATAAAATTTCATGATAATCTTTTTGAAAAAATGAAGAAACATTAATTATGTTATGAATTATGAAAGTAATTCATTCATTTTCTCTTACATTTTCCCCCCCTATTTCTTCTAATATTTAAGCGAAAATTAGTATTTTTTTTGCAGCTATTAAAATGTTTACACTCTATTTTATAATCATTATATTATTATTACGAAATCATAATTACAATACGAACTGTACTGTAAACTAGATTTCATGAATTAATGAGGACAACTCTGATTCGTCGACTACAAAATTTACGTGGAACTCCTTGTATAATATACGAATTATCTTAAGAGAAATTACGACTTACAATTTCTTGAATGCAATTTTTTTTTTCTAAACGACTTGTTAAATGGAGCTCAAATTTTTAGAGTATACTGAAAAATGAAGAAAAAAAAAATAGAACTTTGACAAAATTTCAAGGAATTATGATAGAAATTGACTAAATTTCTGGATCGGCGATACTCAAAGCCATTTTTTTTCAAGAGAGTTGAAAAACCATCAATGATAAGCTTCACATTTGCATTGTGCAAAATAAAGTTACTACATTTTTTAAAAACATTTCTAGCTGAATATCTGATGACATTCGTTCGCTGATTAAGCATTTTTGTTGATAAAGTATTGAGATCTTGGAAATTTGCTGACTTTTCGCTGGGGATAGAATATATCTGATGTTTATCGGTCATTGCTACGTGGGTTTAAAAAGAGAATTGAATTCTGCTAAAAATGGCAAAATAAAGATACTACATTTTTTTTTAATTCTAGCTCAATTTCTGATTAAATTCACTTATTGATTAAGCATTTTTGTTGATAAAATAGTGAGATCTTGGAAGTTCGCTGACTTTTCGCTAGGGATAAAATCTATCTGATGTTTATCGGTCAATGCTACGTGGGTTTAAAAAGAGAATTGAATTCTGCTAAAAATGGCAAAATAAAGTTACATTATTTTAAAAACATTCTAGCTCAATTTCTGATGAAATTCACTTGTTGATTAAGAATTTTTTTGATAAAGTATTGAGATCTTGGGAATTCGCTGACTTTTCGCTGGGGATAGAATGTATCTGATGTTTATCGGTCAATGGTACGTGAGTTTAAAAAGAGAATTGAATTCGTCGTCTCGTTTGTGATCAACACTGAGTGCGAACTTCCGGTCTGTCGGATGTGGCCACTAGGGAAAGGTGAAACGGAAACACGGTGTACCGGTTACTGGCGTGACCGGGTCTCTACAGGGTTTCACGTTTTAAAAGGTGTATTAAGGGCTTAAGCTACCCTGATGCGCTTAAAATGCCATCAAGACGTTTTTTTTTCTTTACTATTAAAAGAAACGTATTAAAAGAAAATAATTATTGTTCTGATGGAATCGGAATCAATTTGATAGAACAAATTTTGATATAAGAAAACGTAAACAGTCTGAAAAAAAAGGTTTTCTGTGGGTTTTACATGAAATTTTTTAATTACCGAAAAGAAATAACAGTTTCGTAATGAACGGAAAATTTCCGAAAAGACAGACTTTTAAAATTGAGGAAAAGTCGAAATTTATTTTTTTTACCTCGTCAAAATCAGAAACCCAAAAATTCTGAATTTTTAAATCGCCATAACTCTTTTTTGGGTTGACCGAAAATGTTCAGTTTTTGCTGCTACAATTAAACAATTTTGTAAAAAATTAAAAAAATTTACGAATTCAAATTTGTCATATATCATTTCAGAGTTCGATTAATTACGAAGAAAACAAGCATTAGCTGAAGTCGCTACTACATTATTTGCTAAGTTATAGCCTTTTTAGTAAAGAATTCCATTTTTTTTTAAATGTTAAAAATTTTCTATTTATTTAACTGAAAAATTTAAAAAAATCATGCAAAAACCTCATAAAGTGGCGTTTTTCCTATTTGTAAATTTGTCCATTATGAATCATCAAGACTTTTACTAAAATTTTTTCATTCTTACAATCAGCTAAGAATTTCCAATGAGATAAGAAGAGATTTAAAAAATGCCTCAAATCTGACTAATGAATTAAACAACTTTTTCAATAATTTTTTCTAATGCCACATTTTAATGTCTTTTCGAGCCCAACATGATGTAACCCCCTTAAGTCATCTTAAACCGAATGTCTTTAAAAACGAGACCTGCAAATTCCTTTTCAATTCCTCCATTTCATTACGCATTTTGCTTCAACGAAATGTCTCAAATACATTTTTCAATTTTTTTTCTTCATTTTTTAATTCAAGGTCCCCGAGAAAAATCTCCGCTTTGCTCTATCTCCGACGAAGCAAGGGAACTTTTCTTCCCGTATACAGCGACGATGAAGATCTTATTACCGCGCATTATTTCGCAGTCACGGAGGACAATAATAATTCTCGCGTTTGCGAGTACTCGACGACGTACACAATCCTTGACAGGGTGATGTAAATTCTTTCATACCCATTCCGCAAATGAGAATTTGCTCGTCGACTATGGGAGTGAGAAGAAAAAAAGAAAAAAAAACGGGACGAAGGAGAAGGAAAAGAAGAAGAAGAAGAAGAAGCAAGAATAAGGGCGAATGAACGAGAGAGAAATGAACAAGGGAAGGGGTAAAATTGTAGGCAGGTAGTGGCCATGCAATGCACGCCTTTCAAAGATGGTCTCTTCGTGTGTGCAAGCAGCGCGTATACAGCATCCGCGCGTAATGAAAAGCTCATAAAAAATACTAAATAGAGAGGCTCTCTCGAGTTACATGCGCAAACGTACGTAATTTTAATTAAAGCTCATGATGGAAGGGGCGTCGTCTCACTTGGCACCGAGGCAAGCTTCATATCGTAGTAGTACACGTCTCCGCGCACATTTTCTGCGCTTGCTGGAGGCAAAGTGTAAGAGAGAAAGGGAGAAAGAGAGAAAGAGAGAGAGAGAGGGAAAATTTGCCCACCTCCGCAACCAAACCGCCCGCGTGTTATATTATGTAGGCAGTTATTCAAGTCATATACGCAAATTACATAAAATCGTCATTGCGAGCTGCAACAGCCTCGACTTCTGCTTCCACTCTGTCCTCTCCCGGGGCAAGGCAAGCGAGTTACTACATTTCACGACGTAGTAGTTACCACTATACGCGCCCCCTCGTTCTTTACTCAAAACGAAAGCGTCAACGACACGTGAAGAACGTGTGAAAGAGTCTAATTGTAATTAAATTTTCGTCAAATTGCTAAGCCAACACATTAGAATTATTAATATTGTCATTCTAATAACTTGACTTTTTGACTAATATTTATATCATAAATTTCTTGAAATTAAATAACGAGATTTTGCTTTTATAATGTCCTTAAGACAAAATGGAATTTTTTATTATTTTTTATTAATATAGCCCCTATAAAGGATATACCGTACACTGAAAAAAAATTCTATTTCGAAATGCCAAAAAGAAGTATTTTTTAATTAACTCTACACTGTTAAAAATATTTTGAATATTAATATATGTATTGGAAGTTCTTTTCCAGATACGGTATATTAAATTTCATTTAATATACAGATATATTGTAAAGTTCCAATAATTATATTATAAACACAACTTTTATGAAGTGTTTAGTATACTGTATATTAATTTTGCACAACAATTTTTTTATATATTAATTTAAAAATTAATATTTGTATATTAAATTTAATATACGCGTATCCGCAAACAAACTTCCAATACTTTATATTATTATTTATACTTTATATACACGTGAAGAACGTGTGAAAGAGTCTAATTGTAATTAAATTTTCGTCAAATTGCTAAGCCAACACATTAGAATTATTAATATTGTCATTCTAATAACTTGACTTTTTGACTAATATTGATATCATAAATTTCTTGAAATTAAACAACGAGATTTTGCTTTTATAATGTCCTTAGGACAAAATGAATTTTTTTATTATTTTATATTAATATAGCCTCTATAAAGGATATACCGTACACTGAAAAAAAATTCTATTTCGAAATGCCAAAAAGAAGTATTTTTTAATTAACTCTACACTGTTAAAAATATTTTGAAAATTAATATATGTATTGGAAGTTCTTTTCCAGATACGGTATATTAAATTTCATTTAATATACAGATATATTGTAAAGTTCCAATAATTATATTATAAACACAACTTTTATGAAGTGTTTAGTATACTGTATATTAATTTTGCACAACAATTTTTTTATATATTAATTTAAAAATTAATATTTGTATATTAAATTTAATATACGCGTATCCGCAAACAAACTTTCAATACTTTATATTATTATTTATACTTTATATACACGTGAAGAACGTGTGAAAGAGTCTAATTGTAATTAAATTTTCGTCAAATTGCTAAGCCAACACATTAGAATTATTAATATTGTCATTCTAATAACTTGACTTTTTGACTAATATTTATATTATAAAGTTCTTGAAATTAAACAACGAGATTTTGCTTTTATAATGTCCTTAGGAGAAAATGGAATTTTTTATTATTTTTTATTAATATAGCCCCTATAAAGGATATACCGTACACTGAAGAAAAATTCTATTTCGAAATGCCAAAAAGAAGTATTTTTTAATTAACTCTACACTGTTAAAAATATTTTGAAAATTAATATATGTATTGGAAGTTCTTTTCCAGATACGGTATATTAAATTTCATTTAATATACAGATATATTGTAAAGTTCCAATAATTATATTATAAACACAACTTTTATGAAGTGTTTAGTATACTGTATATTAATTTTGCACAACAATTTTTTTATATATTAATTTAAAAATTAATATTTGTATATTAAATTTAATATACGCGTATCCGCAAACAAACTTCCAATACTTTATATTATTATTTATACTTTATATACACGTGAAGAACGTGTGAAAGAGTCTAATTGTAATTAAATTTTCGTCAAATTGCTAAGCTAACACATTAGAATTATTAATATTGTCATTCTAATAACTTGACTTTTTGACTAATATTTATATTATAAAGTTCTTGAAATTAAACAACGAGATTTTGCTTTTATAATGTCCTTAGGAGAAAATGGAATTTTTTATTATTTTTTATTAATATAGCCCCTATAAAGGATATACCGTACACTGAAGAAAAATTCTATTGCGAAATCCCAAAAAGAAGTATTTTTTAATTAACTCCCCGCGCGGAAAAAATCAGACCCGGCGGGACTCCTGCCAGGAGTTCTGCCGGGAGTCCCGCTGGAAGTTCTGCCTGGACTGTAGCGGAAGTTCCATGAGACGCCCGCGAAAAGCCCGCGAGAGTTCCGTAACGAATTTTTAGTGTAGATCGTGATAAAAACATCTCGGACGGTTCGTATGGACTGCATTTACCGGTCTATATGTTCTTTATGATGTACATCGATAAAAAATCTAGTATCGGTCAGAAACTGATTAAAGTTGCGAACGATTTGTAGCTTGTGTTGTGGCGATTTGTGCGTGAGATCTTGATAAATTTCTCACTCTATATATTGCTTGATATCGCGCTCGATATATTCTTGCTGGATGAGTTGTCCAATAACTGGCGAGATATATCTATCGATATATGTTTGGTCATCTTACCACGTATTACGTATTACATATTGCTGAATATCTTGCGAGCAATCTTGCAGGATATCTTACTCGATATCTTGTTGGATACCTTGCTAGATATCTCGCCAGATTTCTCAGTCGATATCTTGTTGGATAACTTGCTAGATGTCTTGCTAGATTTCTTATTCGATATATTGCTTGATGTTGTCCTGGATATATTGCTGTATATCTCGCTCGATATTTCGCCCAATATTATCCTTGAAAAGTTGCCCAATAACTTGCGAGATATCTTACTCGATATCTTACTCAATATCTTGCTAGATATCTTACTCGTTTTCTTGCTAGATATCTTACTCGATATCTTGCTAGATATCTTACTCGATATCTTGCTAGATATCTTACTCGATATCTTGCTAGATATCTTACTCGATGTCTTGCTAGATATCTTACTCGATACCTTGGCAATTATTTGATATCATGGCAATTATTTCCGGGTTGCAAATTTGTATCGTCGCGAATATCCGCATCGTCGTCACCCATCGCGGCAGACGATTCGAACGCTGGAACGGAGAGCGAGGGCAGGACACATCACTCGCCATCGTAGACGTCGCCAAAACGTCAATAACGATTTTCATGGCCCGGATGCTAAAGACTTTACCTCCTCGTGGTACATCCTGGGTGATGCTAAAAAAGTCAAAAATATGGACTCTATCGAAAAAAATGTTCCTACAAAAGTTGTTAGTTTCGATCTAAAAATTTTTTTGGTACGAAAAAAAAAACCATGTTTCCATTGAAAAAAAACATGTCAGCCTCCTTAACGCCGCCATTTTGAAATTTCGATTAAAATACTATTTCTTTTTTCAGACGTCCCCCTTGAAACCCCACAACTTTCATAGGACTCATTTTTCGATCGGAGCCCTATTTTAAGTTATCGGGCAACTTTTCAAGGAAGACATTGGACGAAATACCGAGCAGAATATCCAGCAATATATCCAGGACAATATCAAGAAATATATCGGGTGAAAAATCTAGCGAGATATCTAGCAAGATATCCAACAAGATATCGAATGAGATATCTAGCAAGATTGCTCGCAATATATTCAGCAATATGTTATAGGTAATACGTGGTAACATGACCAAACATATATCGATAGATATATCTCGCCAGTTATTGGACAACTTATCCAGCAAAATATTGGGCGACATCGAGCTGGATATTCCGAAATATATCGAGCGCGATATCAAGCAATATATAGAGTGAGAAATCTATCAAGATATCCAGCTACAAATCGTTCGCAACTTTAATCAGTTTCTGACCGACACTAGATTTTTAATCGATGTACATCATAAAGAACAGATAGACCGGTAAATGCAGTCCATACGAACCGTCGGAGATGTTTTTATCACGATCTACACTAAAAATTCGTTACGGAACTCTCGCGGGCTTTTCGCGGGCGTCTCATGGAACTTCCGCTACAGTCCAGGCCGAACTTCCAGCGGGACTCCCGGCAGGAGTCCCGCCGGGTCTGATTTTTTCCACGCGGGTCTACACTGTTAAAAATATTTTGAAAATTAATATATGTATTGGAAGTTCTTTTCCAGATACGGTATATTAAATTTCATTTAATATACAGATATATTGTAAAGTTCCAATAATTATATTATAAACACAACTTTTAAGAAGTGTTTAGTATATTGTATATTAATTTTGCACAACAATTTTTTTATATATTAATTTAAAAATTAATATTTGTATATTAAATTTAATATACGCGTATCCGCAAACAAACTTCCAATACTTTATATTATTATTTATACTTTATATACACGTGAAGAACGTGTGAAAGAGTCTAATTGTAATTAAATTTTCGTCAAATTGCTAAGCTAACACATTAGAATTATTAATATTGTCATTCTAATAACTTGACTTTTTGACTAATATTTATATTATAAAGTTCTTGAAATTAAACAACGAGATTTTGCTTTTATAATGTCCTTAGGAGAAAATGGAATTTTTTATTATTTTTTATTAATATAGCCCCTATAAAGGATATACCGTACACTGAAGAAAAATTCTATTGCGAAATCCCAAAAAGAAGTATTTTTTAATTAACTCTACACTGTTAAAAATATTTTGAAAATTAATATATGTATTGGAACTTCTTTTCCAGATACGGTATATTAAATTTCATTTAATATACAGATATATTGTAAAGTTCCAATAATTATATTATAAACACAACTTTTATGAAGTGTTTAGTATACTGTATATTAATTTTGCACAACAATTTTTTTATATATTAATTTAAAAATTAATATTTGTATATTAAATTTAATATACGCGTATCCGCAAACAAACTTCCAATACTTTATATTATTATTTATACTTTATATACACGTGAAGAACGTGTGAAAGAGTCTAATTGTAATTAAATTTTCGTCAAATTGCTAAGCCAACACATTAGAATTATTAATATTGTCATTCTAATAACTTGACTTTTTGACTAATATTTATATCATAAATTTCTTGAAATTAAAAAACGAGATTTTGCTTTTACAATGTCCTTAGGACAAAATGAATTTTTTAATTATTTTATATTAATATAGCCTCTATAAAGGATATACCGTATACTGAAAAAAAATTCTATTTCGAAATGCCAAAAAGAAGTATTTTTTAATTAACTCTACACTGTTAAAAATATTTTGAAAATTAATATATGTATTGGAAGTTCTTTTCCAGATACGGTATATTAAATTTCATTTAATATACAGATATATTGTAAAGTTCCAATAATTATATTATAAACACAACTTTTATGAAGTGTTTAGTATATTGTATATTAATTTTGCACAACAATTTTTTTATATATTAATTTAAAAATTAATATTTGTATATTAAATTTAATATACGCGTATCCGCAAACAAACTTCCAATACTTTATATTATTATTTATACTTTATATACACGTGAAGAACGTGGGAAAGAGTATAATTGTAATTAAATTTTCGTCAAATTGCTAAGCCAACACATTAGAATTATTAATATTGTCATTCTAATAACTTGACTTTTTGACTAATATATATATATATTATAAATTTCTTGAAATTAAATAACGAGATTTTGCTTTTATAATGTCCTTAAGACAAAATGAATTTTTTTATTATTTTATATTAATATAGCCCCTATAAAGGATATACCGTACACTGAAAAAAAATTCTATTGCGAAATGCCAAAAAGAAGTATTTTTTAATTAACTCTACACTGTTAAAAATATTTTGAAAATTAATATATGTATTGGAAGTTCTTTTCCAGATACGGTATATTAAATTTCATTTAATATACAGATATATTGTAAAGTTCCAATAATTATATTATAAACACAACTTTTATGAAGTGTTTAGTATACTGTATATTAATTTTGCACAACAATTTTTTTATATATTAATTTAAAAATTAATATTTGTATATTAAATTTAATATACGCGTATCCGCAAACAAACTTCCAATACTTTATATTATTATTTATACTTTATATACACGTGAAGAACGTGTGAAAGAGTCTAATTGTAATTAAATTTTCGTCAAATTGCTAAGCCAACACATTAGAATTATTAATATTGTCATTCTAATAACTTGACTTTTTGACTAATATTTATATCATAAATTTCTTGAAATTAAATAACGAGATTTTGCTTTTATAATGTCCTTAAGACAAAATGGAATTTTTTATTATTTTTCATTAATATAGCCCCTATAAAGGATATACCGTACACTGAAAAAAAATTCTATTTCGAAATGCCAAAAAGAAGTATTTTTTAATTAACTCTACACTGTTAAAAATATTTTGAAAATTAATATATGTATTGGAAGTTCTTTTCCAGATACGGTATATTAAATTTCATTTAATATACAGATATATTGTAAAGTTCCAATAATTATATTATAAACACAACTTTTATGAAGTGTTTAGTATACTGTATATTAATTTTGCAACAATTTTTTTATATATTAATTTAAAAATTAATATTTGTATATTAAATTTAATATACGCGTATCCGCAAAAAACTTCCAATACTTTATATTAATTTTCATACAAAAATTTCTAACAGTGTAGTTCTTATCCCATTTAACATTGAAATAATAAAATATTATTTTACTTATTTTAGAGTAATTGTTTTGATCTCGTGTGGAATTGGAATGAGAATTCAAATTAAGTTGATAACGCTTGTTTTTGGCAGCCCGCAAACGATGGATTTATTGAATCAATGACATTTTTTTTTTTCAGTGTATATTAATTTTCAGATACATTCGTCATTGACAAATACAATATTAGTATGTTAAAATGAAGATTACAATACTAACGTACTCCAATTTTCGAATACCAGTATCGTAGAATTCTTATACTATTCTTAAATTTACAATAAAAGTATATTAATATGGAATTCATATATCCGATTCATAAATCTCATATCGTTTTGGATATTAAATTTACTTGCATTTTTAGCGGTGCATGTGAATCTAAGAAAATTTAGAACGTGTGGAAGAGTCTAATTTTAATTAAATTTTCGTCAAATTGCTAAGCCAACACATTAGAATTATATAAATTATCATTCTAATAACTTGGCGTTTTGACTAACGGAAATAAATTGTAAGTTTCTTGAAATTAAATACCAAGATTTTGCTTTTTTCGTGTCCTTAGGAGGTGTGAAAATAAGAAAATTATAACAGGTAAAAGTAATTAAATTTTCATCAAATTGCTGGGCAAACAGATTAGAATTATTAAAATTATCATTCTAATAACTTGGTTTTTTGACTAAAAACAACGTATTAGAAATTACTTGAAATTAAATTCCGAGGTTTTGCTTTTATAATGTCCTTAGAACATGTGAAAGAATCTAATTGCAATTAAATTTTTGTCAAATTGCTAGGCAAACACATTAGAATTATATAAATTATCATTTTAATAAATTGACTTTTTAAGCCGATTTATTTTTTCAATTTATATTTAAGCCAAACTAAAGGAAATAAATTGCAAATTTCTTGAAATTAAATACCGAGAAACCAGTAATAGAATTTCATCTTTATACTTGTCAGCTAAAAAATACGATTTGCTAGAGAATATTGAAATTAAAAGAACGAAATTTGCAAAAAAATGCTCCTCAAGAATTATTTTTGGAAAGAAATTACACTTTTAAAAAAAGTATTTTTATAAGTAATTCACATCCAGTCAATTATCTTCTGATCTATTTTTTATGTTCAACTAAAAGCTTTTACTCATACATTATTCCATGACTAGTTCATCTATTTACATTTCTCATGATACGCTGCTACTAAACTTTTGGGACGCTGACATAATAGTTCAGATTTAAATAGCTTGACCGTCCGTGAACGAGTTATAAATGCGCGTTCAACATATTTTCCTGGATTCTTCGTACATCACCTCAGAATTTTACAAAATAAAACGAAAAGCGGAATCATATAAAAAATGATAATTCATTTAACTTTGTTGAATTTACATCATATTTATTATTTTGCAACAATCGTATGCAATTTTTACATTTAAATTTGCTCAAATTTGTTAATAATTGAGAAAAATATGACAAAAATAAATTGTAGTCGAAATTTTTGAAAATCGCATAATAAATGCCGAATGCTTTAAAAACTAAATAAAAAATCACTCAAAAAACTCACACAATTCTATTTAAAAAACAATTTTTATTGCTATTGTTATCATATAAAAAAACTATGTAAAATATATGTGAAATACATGCTATATATGCAACCTGCAAAATATATGCAGTATATTTTTTTTCTTGTTTATATCACATAAATAAAATTCCATGTGAGATATTTTCTGGAATTGCCTTAGTAAGTGAAAATTATGGGAGACCTTTGAAGCCATTTTCCTATAAAATCTATAGAATATATATATAGCTGCGTACCATAAAGCTTAAGAAAATTTCATTGGCACTTCAGTGAAGAACATTTTCCACATTATCGTAGAATGTCGGGATAAAAGTGGCTATAACATGAAACGGAGCAAGAATAAGAGCTCCGGGTGTATGCAAGATCTGTTCGAGGGAAAAATATAATGTTGGGTGTCAAACATTTCCTGACGATTAATCATAGCAGTTGAAATATTAAGTGAGCTCGTAAGCCTCCAGCACCGAACTTATGTTTTTCCAATAAAATCTGAAACCACAAACTTTACACGCTTGGGAACCTTAATTGCCACTCATTTTTATACGACTCCATAACATTCATGGAAAGATCAGATGAATTTAATATCGACATCACGCTAATATTTAAAAGTGATGTAAAAAGGGTGCAAATTTCGAATTCGCATATTATTTTCTCCTAATTTTGAACCTTTTATAAAATCACCCCTTTGGGAATTTTATTAATCGATTTTGATCGGTTGAGTGTAGAAAGGAAGACATTTGGTAATTCAGCGCAAATTTATTACTAAAAAATCTTGTTTATAAATACGTTTATTTAAAAAATTTCAGTTTACTAACATGAAATTTAAAAGAGTTCGGGAATTTAAGGTGCATTTAGATACAATTGTGCAAACTTAAAAAATTTAAATGAAACGATACATTTTTTTTAATTTAGTGAATCTACTGAAGTATTAAGTTTCAGTTCGATATGTCCAACTGAAATTAAATTAAAATTAAAAAAAATTTAAAAACAATAATTCTTAACTCTTTTTTAATACTGACCAAAAGCAATAATAATTGAAAACGTTTAAAACTACATATTCGCAGTGATTTTCAATTCAACATCTCAATATTTACCTTATAAAACACGTTGTTAATATTTTTTTGAAATGTTGATGTTCACATAAATCTGTCAATTTTGAGAACCCAATAAATTAGAAATAAAATTGGCTCACAACTTTTCGTTTTATTTTTACTCATTAAAACATTGTAACAAAAAAAAGGACTCGAATGATAAAAAATTATAGTTCAAATTGAAAAAAAAATATGATTATAAATTCTTCGAGTGAAAACAATATCTGACAAAAATGCGTAAATATAATACAAAACATTGTAAAAAAAAAAATATTCCGAATCATAAAGAATTAACGTTTATATTTAATTCAATTTGATTATTAATTCTCTGAGTGAAAACAATATCTGACAAAAATGCGTAAATATAACACAAAATATTGTAACAAAAAAAAATCATCCGAATGATAAAGAATTAACGTTTATATTTAATTCAATTTGATTATAAATTCTCTGAGTGAAAACAATATTTGACAAAAATGCGTAAATATAATACAAAACATTGTAAAAAAAAAATGTTCCGAATGATAAAGAATTAACGTTTATATTTAATTCAATTTGATTATAAATTCTCTGAGTGAAAACAATATTTGACAAAAATGCGTAAATATAATACAAAACATTGTAAAAAAAAAATGTTCCGAATGATAAAGAATTAACGTTTATATTTAATTCAATTTGATTATAAATTCTCTGAGTGAAAACAACATTTGGCAAAAATGCGTAAATATAATACAAAACATTGTAAAAAAAAATGTTCCAAATCATAAAGAATTAACGTTTATATTTAATTCTATTTGATTATAAATTCTCTGAGTAAAAACAATATCTGACAAAAATGCGTAAATATAACACAAAATATTGTAACAAAAAAAAGGCTTCCGAATCATAAAGAATTAACGTTTATATTTAATTCTATTTGATTATAAATTCTCTGAGTAAAAACAATATCTGACAAAAATGTGTAAATATAACACAAAATATTGTAACAAAAAAAGGCTTCCGAATCATAAAGAATTAACGTTTATATTTAATTCTATTTGATTATAAATTCTCTGAGTAAAAACAATATCTGACAAAAATGTGTAAATATAACACAAAATATTGTAACAAAAAAAAGGCTTCCGAAACATAAAGAATTAAAGTTTATATTTAATTCAATTTGATTATAAATTCCCCAAGTGAAAACAATAGCTGATAAAAATGCGTAAATATAATACCGGAAGATATGTACACGGTACAACACACGGCAGAAAATTCGTGCGGTGCATTTCTCGGGTAAATAAAGGCGCATAAATAATTTAGTAACTGTAACGTGAGCACGCATGGAGTGCGGACGATGTATTACGCGCTTGTGCAACCGAGTTCACTTGTGCTTACTCCTATGCACGGCTGAGTTGCGAATTGGCAGTACAAGCTAGAGAGCAGCAGAGCGAGCGCCGGCTATACACTCTGACGCTGGTCTTCGCGGCGTGTGACACCGACACGTGCATATATCACAACGACGACGACGACGACGACGACAACGACAACGACGATGGAGACGACGATGACCAACGCCACTGACAGGCATAGTAGTCTCCCCGATGCGTTGTATTACGATGCGAGGTCGTTAACCGACGGATCGTTAGCCGATATTGCACGAGCTGGTGGATGGAGCCCAGCCAAGGAACAAGCTCATCTCATCTCTTCTCTTATACGTATCTGCCATTACTTTGTATTGTTAAACGATGGGGTGGAGATTGGTCAAAGTGTCCAGTTTATGGACATTATAAAACATCCGAATTTATCATCATTTGAACGTAAATTCAGCTAAATACTAAATCATTAATTAAGGTTTATACATTTTTTTGTATTTAGTTTCAATTCTTATTTTTTAATTTAATTCATATAAATATTTTAAATATGTTTTATATATTTTATCGTTTTTGTTGTGGCATTTTAAAATTAATTGATGTCGAATTTTTTTAAAATAATAGTTTATTAATGTGGTAGAATATTCTTTAAAAAAAATATTATAGATTTCGAAAGTAACCGACGGATCGTTGGTCGATATTGCATGAGCTGGTGGATGGAGCCCAGCCAAGGAACAAGCTCATCTCATCTCTTCTCTTATACGTATCTGCCATTACTTTGTATTGTTAAACGATGGGGTGGAGATTGGTCAAAGTGTCCAGTTTATGGACATTATAAAACATCCGAATTTATCATCATTTGAACCTAAATTCAGCTAAATACTAAATAAGTAATTAAAGTATATACATTTTTTTGTATTTAGTTTCCATTCTTATTTTTTAATTTAATTCATATAAATATTTTTAATGTGTTTAATATATTTTATCGTTTTTGTTGTAGCATTTTTTAATTAATTGATGTCGAATTTTTTAAAAATAATATTTTTATTAATTTGGTAGAATATTCTTTAAAAAAAATATATTATAGAATAAATTTCGAAAGTAACCGACGGATCGTTGGCCGATATTGCACGAGCTGGTGGATGGAGCCAAGGAACAAGCTCATCTCATCTCTTCTCTTATACGTATCTGACATTACTTTGTATTGTTAAACGATGGGGTGGAGATTGGTCAAAGTGTCCAGTTTATGGACATTATAAACATCCGAATTTATCATCATTTGAACCTAAATTCAGCTAAATACTAAATAAGTAATTAAAGTATATACATTTCTTTCTGTATTTAGTTTCAATTCTTATTTTTTAATTTAATTCATATAAATATTTTAAATATGTTTAACATATTTTATCGTTTTTGTTGTAGCATTTTTTAAATTAATTGATGTCGAATTTTTTTAAAATAATAGTTTATTAATGTGGTAGAATATTCTTTAAAAAAAATATTATAGATTTCGAAAGTAACCGATGGATCGTTGGTCGATATTGCATGAGCTGGTGGATGGAGCCCAGCCAAGGAACAAGCTCATCTCATCTCTTCTCTTATACGTATCTGCCATTACTTTGTATTGTTAAACGATGGGGTGGAGATTGGTCAAAGTGTCCAGTTTATGGACATTATAAAACATCCGAATTTATCATCATTTCAACCTAAATTCAGCTAAATACTAAATAATTAATGAAAGTATATACATTTTTTTGTATTTAGTTTCAATTCTTATTTTTAAATTTAATTCATATAAATAATTTGATTTTAGTTTTCTAGAATGCATAAATGTTTTAAATATGTTTTATATATTTTATTCTTTTTGTTGTGGCATTTTTAAATTGATATATTTACAAATATTTTTATTAATGTGGTAGTATATTCTTTAAAAAATATATTATAGAATAAATTTCGAAAGTAACCGACGGATCGTTAGCCGATATTGCATGAGCTGGTCAATGGAGCCCTGCTAAGGAACAAGCTCATATCATCTCTTCTCTTATACGTATCTGCCATTACTTTGTATTGTTAAACCATGGGGTGGACACTGGTCAATGTGTCCAGTTTATGGACATTATAAAACATCCGAATTTATCATCATTTCAACCTAAATTCAGCTAAATACTAAATAATTAATGAAAGTATATACATTTTTTTTTGTATTTAGTTTCAATACTTATTTTTTAATTTAATTCATATAAGTATTTTAAACACGTTTTATACATTTTATCGTTTTTGTTGTAGCATTTTTTAATTAATTGATGTGGAATTTTTAAAAAATAATATGTTTATAAATATTTTTACTAATGTGGTAGAATATTCTTTAAAAAAATATATTACTTATATAATAAATTTCGAAAGTAGCCGACAGATCGTTAGCCAATATTGCATTAGCTGGTTGATTGAGTCCAGCCAAGGAACAAGCTCATCTCATCTCTTCTCTTATACGTATCTGTCATTACTTTGTATTGTTAAACGATGGGGTGGAGATTGGTCAAAGTGTCCAGTTTATGGACATTATAAAACATCCGAATTTATCATCATTTCAACCTAAATTCAGCTAAATACTAAATAATTAATGAAAGTATATACATTTTTTTTTGTATTTAGTTTCAATACTTATTTTTAAATTTAATTCATATAAATATTTTAAATATGTTTTATACTAGATATTTATTAGCCGTTCTTGCCCTATGGGCTTAAGAATCGTACAATCATTCAACAATTATAATTTCTCTTAACATAACTTTGGTAGTTCGTACATTATTTGGTTTTCTTTCTTATAATTATGATTAACTCCACTCCCGTCCCATCACATCCTCCCATAACTCCGATTGTTCTTTCGCTCTCGCGGTTGTTTCGAATAACCTGCAGTATTCGCGAAGTTCAGCCTTTACCGACCCACATAAAATCCTCTTCCACTGTATTCGTGCGCCCTCTCCTCCACCCAAAATTTCTTCCACCGCCATCTTTAAATCCGCTTTTACCACCTTCTTGAATTCCCTGCATTCCAATATGTGCTCCAAGTTCTCTTTTTCCGCTGCACACAATCTGCATTTAACCTCTCCGTATCCCTTATTTCCTGCTCGCCCCACGTTGTAAATATGTTTTATATATTTTATCGTTTTTGTCGTAGCATTTTTTAATTAATTGATGTCGAATTTTTCAAAAATAATATTTTTATTAATTTGGTAGAATGTTCGAAAAAAAAAATTATAAATATTATAAAATAAATTTTATTAAAGCAACTTGGCACCAAAATTGTGGAGAATTTATTGTGACAGTTAAGATTATTGCATTTTTTTTTAAATATTAAAAATAATATCCTTCAGGTTATAATTTATTTCAATTTCTGTTCTTCAACCTGAGGAGAAAGGAGACTTGTAGAAAAGTGTGGATGTTGCTAAAACGGAAGTTTCGCTGGTGCAAATGCGTTCCGACGTATTCGCAGCTATATCTATGTAGATATATAGATATAGAGAGGTACATGTATGACAATTGACGGTGGCATTGTGCAAGCGGGGAACGAAGCTCGCTGGTATTTGCACACCGATCAGCTGACGAAGAATCGTCGTGCACACGCGAGCGCAGCAATACTGCCTCGTTGATATGTGCGACATTACTGAATGTCCTGTCCCACGATGAGGACGTGGGTGAGCGTAATTTATGCTGCTTACCGCACATAGTCACTCCAACCGCATAAAGGCTGGTATCGTCATTAGAAAAGACAAAGATAATTTTGCAAAATCATAATAAGCATAAATATGTTTCAATAAATTTTTTTAAAAATCTTAAAAACCACCAATTTTTATATAAAATTAAATAAAAAATTGTATAAGTAAAGAAGTATTCTCTATATTGATAATTATTTATGTGTTTTGGAAACAAGATATTGTGAGTTTCAATTTTTTTTCTCCCATTTATAGAAAATTTTTGTGAGCGAGCGAAAAAAAATTGCCACAATTTAAAAACTGCGTTACCTTGACATTTTCTAAAGTCTCTTATCGTAATATAAATATTGGCTAGGATTTTATGGCATCATGAAAATATAAAGAAAATTTTGAAAATCATAATAAGCATAAATATGTTACAATAAAAAAAAAAAAATCTTGAGAAACCACAAATTTTTATATAAATTTAAATAAAAAATTGTATAACTATAAAAAAAGCATTGTTTGTTTTGATAATTATTTATGTGTTTTGGAAACAAGATATTGTGAGTTTCAATTTTGTTTCTACCATTTACAGAAAATTTTTGTGAGCGAAAACAAAATAATTGCCACAATTTAAAAACTGCGTTACCTTGACATTTTCTGAAGTCTCTTATCGTAATATAAATATTGGCTAGGATTTTATGGTGTCATGAAAATATAAAGAAAATTTTGAAAAATCATAATGAGCATTAATATGTTACAATAAAAAAAAAATCTTAAGAAACCACAAATTTTTATATAAATTTAAATAAAAAATTGTATAACTATAAAAAAAGCATTGTTTGTTTTGATAATTATTTATGTGTTTTGGAAACAAGATATTGTGAGTTTCAATTTTGTTTCTACCATTTACAGAAAATTTTTGTGAGCGAAAACAAAATAATTGCCACAATTTAAAAACTGCGTTACCTTGATATTTTCTAAAGTCTCTTATCGCAATATAAATATTGGCTAAGATTTTATGGCGTCATGAAAATATAAAGAAAATTTTGAAAATCATAATAAGCATAAATATGTTTCAATAAAAAAAAAAATCTTAAGAAACCACAAATTTGTATATAGATTTAAATAAAAAATTGTATAAGTATAAAAAAGCATTTTTTATTTTAATAATTATTTATGTGTTTTGGAAACAAGATATTGTGAGTTTCAATTTTGTTTCTACCATTTACAGAAAATTTTTGTGAGCGAAAACAAAATAATTGCCACAATTTAAAAACTGCGTTACCTTGACATTTTCTAAAGTCTCTTATCGTAATATAAATATTGGCTAGGATTTTATGGTGTCATGAAAATATAAAGAAAATTTTGAAAATCATAATAAGCATAAATATGTTTCAATAAAAAAAAAAATCTTAAGAAACCACAAATTTGTATATAGATTTAAATAAAAAATTGTATAACTATAAAAAAGCATTGTTTATTTTGATAATTATTTATGTGTTTTGGAAACAAGATATTGTGAGTTTCAATTTTGTTTCTACCATTTATAGAAAATTTTTGTGAGCGAGCGAAAAATAATCGCGACAATTTAAAAACTGCGTTACCTTGACATTTTCTAAAGTCTCTTATCGTAATATAAATATTGGCTAGGATTTTATGGCGTCATGAAAATATAAAGAAAATTTTGAAAATTATAATAAGCATAAATATGTTTCAATAAAAAAAATTTAAAAAACTTAAGAAACCGCAAATTTTTATATAAATTTAAATAAAAAATTGTATAACTGTAAAAAAGCATTGTTTATTTTGATAATTATTTATGTGTTTTGAAAACAAGATATTGTGAGTTTCAATTTTGTTTCTACCATTTACAGAAAATTTTTGTGAGCGAAAACAAAATAATTGCCACAATTTGAAAACTGCGTTACCTTGACATTTTCTAAAGTCTCTTATCGTAATATAAATATTGGCTAAGATTTTATGGCATCATGAAAATATGAAGAAAATTTTGAAAATCATAATAAGCATAAATATGTTACAATAAAAAAAAAATCTTAAGAAACCACAAATTTTTATATAAATAAAAATAAAAAATTGTATAACTATAAAAAATCATTGTTTATTTTGATAATTATTTACGTGTTTTGGAAACAAGATATTGTGAGTTTCAATTTTATTACTGCCATTTATAGTAAATTTTTGTGAGCGAGCGAAAAATAATTGCCACAATTTAAAAACTGCGTTCCCTTGACATTTTCTACAGTCTCTTATCGTAATATAAATATTGGCTAAGATTTTATGGTGTCATGAAAATATAAAGAAAATTTTGAAAAATCATAATGAGCGTAAATACGTTCCAATAAATAAAAAAAAATATAAATCTTAAGAAAACGCTAATTTTTATGTAATTAAAAAAATTAATTTGTATAAGTAAAAAAGCATTGATTATTTTCATAATTATTTACATGTTTTGGAACCAAGATATTGTGAGTTTCAATTTTGTTTCTACCATCTGTAGAAAACTTTTGCGATCGACCGCAAAATAATTGCTACAATTTAAATAAACTGTGTTACCTTGACATTTTCTAAAGTCACTTATCACAATATAAATATTAGCTAAGATTGGATCTCGGCATGAATCATTGGTTTTTTTTTCTTTATCGATACATAAGTGATAAGCCGCAGAATTGTCAAACGAGATTAAAAATAGGTTACTTTTTTGTGCTGGAACGAAATTTGTCTATAAATTTAATCGAACCACTTGTACCGAGAATTGGCCTAACCGCCCGGCAGCTGAGCCGATGACGACGACGACGACAACCTGTTTCGACGCACAGGCGGCGAGACTCGAGCGTGAGCGCATCGAATAAGTGGTAGGCAGTCAGGACATTGCTCTATCAACGACGAAGCCAGTGGATCAGCTTTTATCTTTTTTTTTTGCCTGGAGGCATGGCGCTCGCACATTTTTGTCCTTCGAGAGCAAAAAAAAGCCATAAAATAACGCCGCAATTAACTTTTTACGCTGAGCCCAACAATTTCAATTTTTATTTAAAAAAATTTAAATCATAAATAATTTGATATTGTTTTCTGGAATAATTTACTATGTTGCTAATAAAATGCATAAATATTTTAAATATGTTTTATATACACTTTTTGTTGTGGCATTTTGAAACTAAGTAATGTGTATTTTTTTAAAATAATATGTTTATAAATATTTTTGTTAATGTGATTAAAAAATATATTATAAATATTATAAAATAAATTTCGAAAGCAACTTGGCACCAAAATTGTGGAGAATTTATTGTGACAGTTAAGATTATTGGAATTTTTTTATTTATTTTTTTATTTTAAATAATATCCTTCAGGTTACAATTTATTTCCATTTCTGTGCTTCAGCCTGAGAAGAAAAGAAACTTGTAGAAAAGTGTGAATGTTGCTAAAACGGAAGTTTCGCTGGTGCATTTTTGTCCTTCGAGAGCAAAAAAAAAGCCATAAAATGACGCCGCAATTAACTTTTTACGCTGAGCCCAACAATCTCAATTCTTATTTTTTAAATTTAATTCATAAATAATTTGGTGTTATTTTTCTAGAATAATTTACTATGTTGCTAAATGTTAAATAAAATGCATAAATATTTTTATTATGTTTTATATATACCCTTTTTTTGTGGCATTTTGAAACTAATTAATATGTATTTTTTTAAAATAATATGTTTATAAATATTTTTGTTAATGTGGTAGAATATTCTTAACAAAAATATTATAAATATTATAAAATAAATTTCAAAAGCAACTTGGCACCAAAAATGTGAATAATTTATTGTGACATTTAAGATTATTGGAATTTTTTTATTTATTTTTTTATTTTAAATAATATCCTTCAGGTTACAATTTATTTCCATTTCTGTGCTTCAGCCTGAGAAGAAAAGAAACTTGTAGAAAAGTGTGAATGTTGCTAAAACGGAAGTTTCGCTGGTGCATTTTTGTCCTTCGAGAGCAAAAAAAAAGCCATAAAATGACGCCGCAATTAACTTTTTACGCTGAGCCCAACAATCTCAATTCTTATTTTTTAAATTTAATTCATAAATAATTTGGTGTTATTTTTCTAGAATAATTTACCATGTTGCTAATAAAATGCATAAATATTTTCAATATGTTTTATATATACCCTTTTTGTTGTGGCATTTTAAAACTAATTAATGTGTATTTCCTAAAAATAGTATGTTTATAAATATTTTTGTTAATGTGGTAGAATATTCTTAACAAAAATATTATAAATATTATAAAATAAATTTCAAAAGCAACTTGGCACCAAAATTGTGGAGAATTTATTGTGACAGTTAAGATTATTGGAATTTTTTTATTTTTTTTTAATTTTAAATAATATCCTTCAGGTTACAATTTATTTCCATTTCTGTGCTTCAGCCTGAGAAGAAAAGAAACTTGTAGAAAAGTGTGAATGTTGCTAAAACGGAAGTTTCGCTGGTGCATTTTTGTCCTTCGAGAGCAAAAAAAAAGCCATAAAATGACGCCGCAATTAACTTTTTACGCTGCGCCCAACAGTATCAATTCTTATTTTTTAAATTTAGTTCATAAATAATTTGATGTTATTTTTCTAGAATAATTTTCTATGTTGCTAATAAAATGCATAAATATTTTCAATATGTTTTATATATACCCTTTTTGTGGTGGCATTTTAGAACTAAGTAATGTGTATTTTTTAAAAATAATGTGTTTATAAATATTGTTATTAATATGGTAGAATATTCTTAAAAAAAAATTATAAAATTAATTTCGAAAGCACCAAAATTCTTGATATTATTGACATTTTTTTATTTTAAATAATATCCTTCAGGTTACAATTTATTTAAATTTCTGTGCTCCAGGCTGAGAAGAAAAGGAACTTGTAGAAAAGTGTGGATGTTGCTAAAACGGAAGTTTCACTGGTGCATTTTTGTCCTTCGAGAGCAAAAAAAAAAGTCGCAAAATGACGCCGAAATTAATTTTTTACGCTGAGCCCAATTTAATTTTATTATTATTTATTATGTCATATAGATTTGACTGTGACATAAAACATTATGCCATATTATTGAAAGTGGATAGGTCTCGGATTTCTTATCGGGTTCTTATCAAAGGGAGGCGTGCGCTTGTTGTTGGTTCCACGAGAATAAACTGGGAGATCGGGGTAAAATGGCTCAATTCTAGGTAAAAAAGTGTTTCGGCGTTTCTGGGCTTAACATTAAGGCTTATATTTTGACTTTGACGTGGTATCAAGATTTTCTCGGAAATTTTACCTCCGATTACAAATATAAACGAATTTTTAGATGAATCATAATCAAAATACTAGAAAATCGAATAACGCCGCTTTAAAAATTTTTTTTTTTTTTTTTTTCTAAAAAATTAAGATCTTATGGTAAAATGTATAGCAATTTTGTTTTATGGAAAAAATATATAAAAATAATGCATAATAAAAAAAATCTAAATTTTTTTGATAATTGGTAAAAAATGCAATGAAAATCCATAAACCTAAAAAACAATTATAGTTGCAAATTCCAAATTTCAGTAATCTTGAGATAAACAAAATTAAAAGCCGAACAAAAAAAAATCGTCTTTTGATAAATTTATTTAATTCTATCTCACCGGAAATTTCTCGCCAATTACAAAACTGTAAATTTCATGTCAATAACTAACTTCATTTCGAGTAAAAACCACGAGACGATTTTTTTTCAGGAATTTTACGTCTTTCCATGGAATTCGCTCCATGGCATTTTTCCAAAATCATTTAGAGACAGAAAATATTAAACATTCCGCCCTTTTTTTCTCGTGCTGGAATATCATGACCTTGAAATGACCTTGCGATAATTCCATAGAAATATCCAGTTATTATTATCTTATCGTTTGTATAAAATAATAGTACGTAGGAATGTATATCATTTGTACAACGAAACGAACGGAAGCGACGTATGCGCGTTCGAGACTTCGTCCGGTACTAGCTTATAATATGTACAGCGCGGTGATTGTCCGAGCCATCAGCAGTGGATTACGCTGAATCGTTTCATGGAAGACCTTCGAACATCCGCGTGTTCTACCGGCTTCAACAGCAGCAACACCAGAAATATATAGTCAGGACACGAGTACCGAATGTCAATGAGAAGTGCTATCGACGGTCCGTATAATAGAGAGGAACAGCGCGTCCGGTGCTTCCGTTCACTTTTTACAGACAATGTATACGTCGTAGATCTTATCACGTACAAAACAACAACAATTACGTTCGGAATAAATCCTGTGGATATTATTAGTAATTTTTGTTCTAAATGTAAAATATTCACACTGTAATATTTTAATAATTAAAGCGATTATATTTATTTTTAATTTATGTAAAAAAATGTATATGTTAAATTTTTTTTACAACTGAAATAAATTTCGCGTGAATCCGAATTAAAAAAAAAAACAATTTATATTTTGAATCTCCTAAAAAATCATCGAAATTAATTTATATAATTTTTATTTCATAAAAAAAATTAAAAATTTATTTTTTCAATATGCTATTTAATATTTTGTAATAATTCGAGGCTTATTTTGACAGTCTATGGTATTTTTATTTAACATTTTTTTTTTAATGTGATTTAATACTGAGAATAGCTAATGCTGTAATAATCGCTTGAATGAACGACGAGTAAACGTGAGACGATCTTAAATAACAGTTTTGAAAACCAGTTTTCAGGAATAGGTAATTATAAAATGATTTCAAGAAATTTCTTACTCCCCGGGGCAAAGTTAATTGCTAAAATCGAGGTTGACTCCTTGTGTGTTGAATAGTTGACGTACGGAATGCCGTGGAAAGTATACGGAAGAAGTTGGGAATTGCGAGCGCGTGGCGAAACTTGTATAGCCGCGAGATACGCTCGTCTACTTTACGCGGAAAAGAGGAAGACATCGCGTGCGAATATCTTGATAAGTTTTGCATCGCGGTGACGAGTAAGAACGCGTCCTGTGCTACAAGAATTCCCAATGAGAATCTGGCACATCTCTGTTTACTAAATCATGTATTTAACACCTATTTCCTCACATTTTCTGCTCTATTTCTTCGTTTAAAAAAAAAACTTCTATTAGAAGAGCAAACTACTAATAATGGCAATATTACAACTTGTTCTATCAATTAAAAAAAAATTAAGGTGAAATAAATAATTTTAACGAACATTTTTTAACTATTAAAAAGAAATATTAACGAAAATTTTGCGCGTGGTTAGAAAATTCTTCAAAACAAGAATTTTCTAAATTTCGGAAAATTCTCTAAAAAAAGAATTTTTCTAAATTTTGGGCATTTCTTTAAAACAAGAATTTTCTGAATGTTGGGAAATTCTTTAATATAAGAATTTTCTTAATTTTGGGAAATTCTTTAAAATAATTTTTTTCTAAATTTTGGGAAATTCTTTAAAACAAAAATTTTCTAAATTTTGGAAAATTCTTTAAAACAAGAATTTTCTAAATTTTGGGAAATTCTTTAAAACAAGATTTTTTATAAATTTTGGAAAATTCTTTAAAACAAAAATTTTCTAAATTTTGGGAAATTCTTTAAAACAAGAATTTTCTGAATGTTGAAAAATTCTTTAAAACAAGAATTTTCTAAATTTCGGGAAATTCTTTAAAACAAGAATTTTCTAAATTTCGGGAAATTCTTTAAAACAGAAATTTTCTAAATTTTGGGAAATTCTTTAATACAAGAATTTTCTAAATTTTGGGAAATTCTCTAAAATAATTTTTTTATACATTTTGGGAAATTCTTTAAAACGAGAATCTTCTAAATTTTGGAAAATTCTTTAAAACCAGAATTTCTAAATTTTGGGAAATTCTTTAAAACAAGAATTTCTCTAAATTTTAGGAAATTCTTTAAAACAAGAATTTTCTAAATTTCGGAAAATTCTTTACAACAAGAATGTTCTAAATTTTGCAAAATTCTTTAAAATAAGAATTTTCTAAATTTTGGGAAATTCTTAAAAACAAGAATTTTCTAAATTTTGCATACTTCTTAAAAACAAGAATTTTCTAAATTCCTTCTAAATCTTCTTAAAACTATTTTTTAAATATTATTTTCTATGTAAAAATGTGTAATGTAAAAAAAATTATGTAACGACTAAAGTCCTTAAAAAAAGCCACAAAATAGGTGTGGTAAAAAAAATGCTGACCGGCATATTATTAATACCACAGACGAAGAGAGCAAGTTAAAAAGTAATGGGATGCTTACGACGTGTTTTAAAGAGGGTTAAAACGAAATTGAATATGATGGCGCGAAACCCGATGAGTTCCGGCACAGCGACAAGTGCGAGACGAGCGTATAATATTCTCGGGCCGGAGGGCCCCGTCCGGCACACTGCGCGCGTGACGTAACTACTATACCAACGCGCCCGGCTATTATTACTTAGGGAATAAACGAGCAACAAGTATGCGCTCTGAGGTTTTTGCCAGGCACGCTAGGAACTTCGGACATGCGGGGGCTTCGCTGGTTGTACACGTTTACCGTATAGCAGACCACTACTACCACCATCAAGCAGCATCCGAGAGCAGTGCACGTGGCACGAGTACGCTTCGCGGCTCATTCCCCTCAGGGTCGTCCTGCGCTACGTTCCGATCCTCTGCATACTGCTCTCGTATACTGTTCTCCCTCATAACAGCAATAGAGTTCGCTACGCTTAGTCTCCCTCTCACTCTTTCACATTTTCAGGGTCACCACCTGATCTTCAAGCATCTTTCCGGTTTCATGGCCTCGCAAAGTTCGACACTCGTTCGGTTAATATTATTAAAACGTACTACACGAAATTCCCAATTAAGTTATGTGTTATATATCCATATGTTAAATTTCTGTTGCTGCTGATGATGGCCCATAACATTTGGTTGAATTTTTTTCAATGCTTTAAAAAAAAAAAAGATCGCTTAATGATCATGTTTTCTATCTAAGAAATTTTTGAAAGATTGAAGAAAAAATGTTTTAATAACTTTTAGGCATTATTATTACTTAAAATGAAGGCAAATATTTTTCCCATTTTCGCTGAGTCCTCGGAATCTAATCAAATTAAACTTTTGTTGCTGCTCTCGTATGCTGTTTTCCCTCATAACAGCAATAGAGTTCGCTACGCTTAGTCTCCCTCTCACTCTTTCACATTTTCAGGGTCACCACCTGATCTTCAAGCATCTTTCCGGTTGCATGGCCTCGCAAAGTTCGAAACTCGTTCGGTTAATACTATTAAAATGAACTACACGAAATTCCCAATTAAGTTATGTGTTATATATCCATATGTTAAATTTCTGAATTCTGAATTCGGTTGAAATTTTTTTTTAAAGCTTTAAAAAAGAATTTTTAAAGTTTAAAAAAAAAGATCACTCAATGGTCCTGTTTTCTATCGAAATTTTTGAAAGATTGAAGAAAAAATGTATTAATAACTTTTAGGCATTATTATTACTTAAAATGAAGGCAAATATTTTTCCCATTTTCGCTGAGTCCTCGGAATTTAATCAAATTAAACTTTTGTTGCTGCTCTCGTAACAGCGGACTGCATACTGCTCTCGTATGATGTTTACCCTCATAACAGCAATAGAATTCGCTATGCTTAGTCTCCTTCTCACTCTTTCACATTTTCAGGGTCACCACCTGATCTTCAAGCATCTTTCCGGTTTTATGGCCGCGCAAAGTTCGACACTCGTTCGGTTAATACTATTAAAACGTACTACATGAAATTCCCAATTAAATTATGTGTTATATATCCATATGTTAAATTTCTGAATTCTGAATTCAGTTGAATTTTTTTTTAAAGCTTTAAAAAAAAAATTTTAAGTTTAAAAAAAAAGATCGCTCAATGGTCCTGTTTTCTATCGAAATTTTTGAAAGATTGAAGAAAAAATGTATTAATAACTTTTAGGCATTATTATTACTTAAAATGAAGGCAAATATTTTTCCCATATTTTTGCTGAATCCTCGGAATCTAATCAAATTAAAATTTTGTTGTTGCTCTCGTAACAGAGGACGGCATACTGCTCTCGTATGCTGTTTTCCCTCATAACAGCGATAGAATTCGCGATGCTTAGTCTCCCTCTCACTCTTTCACATTTTCAGGGTCACCACCTGATCTTCAAGCATCTTTCCGGTTTCATGGCCGCGCAAAGTTCGAGACTCGTTCGGTTAATACTATTAAAACGTACTACATGAAATTCCCAATTAAATTATGTGTTATATATCCATATGTTAAATTTCTGAATTCTGAATTCGGTTGAATTTTTTTTAAAGCTTTAAAAAAAAACTTTCAAGTTTAAAAAAAAAGATCACTCGATGGTCCTGTTTTCTATCGAAATTTTTGAAAGATTGAAGAAATAATGTATTAATAACTTTTAGACATTATTATTACTTAAAATGAAGGCAAATATTTTTCCCATATTTTTGCTGAGTCCTCGGAATCTAATCAAATTAAACTTTTGTTGCTGCTCTCGTAACAGCGGACTGCATACTGCTCTCGTATGCTGTTTTCCCTCATAACAGCGATAGAATTCGCGATGCTTAGTCTCCCTCTCACTCTTTCACATTTTCAGGGTCACCACCTGATCTTCAAGCATCTTTCCGGTTGCATGGCCTCGCAAAGTTCGAAACTCGTTCGGTTAATACTATTAAAACGTACTACACGAAATTCTCAATTAAGTTATGTGTTATATATCCATATGTTAAATTTCTGTTGCTGCTGATGATGGCCCATAAAATTCGGTTGAATTTTTTTTTAAGTTTAAAATAAAATGGTCATTCAATGATCCTGTTTTCTATCGAAATTTTTTAAAGATTCAAGAAAAAATGGTTTAATAACTTTTCGGTTGAATTTTTTTTTATATGGAATGCATTTTTTAAAATTTATTCTGAATATATGATTTTTTTTCTATTTTATATGAAAAAAATATGCGAAAAAAAAACACGAAATTCACAGTGAATTGGAAAATCTGATATATTTTATACGTATTCAGAAAAATAAACGATTCATTTCCATTTAAAAAATGTGGGAGATTTGTTGAACAATTTCTTTTTATCAGTTTGTTAATAGCACTTTAGAATTATTATTATGCAAAATTAATCTTTTCAGTACCTTTAATGTGCATGAATTTTTTCAGATTTCTCTACCATCGAGAAGTGTCTGCAATTCCCTCTCATTTTTCTCGTGCTTATGCGAAATGAATACTAGGCGTAACGATTACCTTAATACTTAAAACTTAATCCTCAATTAAGTTATGTGTTCCATATGTTAAATTTCTGTTGCTGCCGATGATGGCCCATAAAATTCGGTTGAATTTTCTTGTTTTATGAAATGCATTTGTTTAAATTTATTCTGAATATATGATTTTTTCAAACCTTTTTTAAAAAAAATGGTCAGTCAATGATCCTGTTTTCTATCGAAATTTTTGAAAGATTGAAGAAAAAATGTTTTAATAATTTTTAGGCATTATTATTATTTAAAATGAAGGCGATTTTTTTTCGATTTTCCTGCTTTCGCTAAGTCCTCGAATTCTAATAAAATTAATCTTTTGATGCTGCTCTTCCTCGGAACAGCAATAGAATTCGCTACGCTTAGCCTCCCTCTCAAGTTTCAAGGTCACCACCTGATCTTCAACCATCGTTCCGGTTTCATAGCCTAACCCAAGTTTGACACTCGTTCGCTTAATACTGTTAAAACGTACTACACAAAATCCTTAATTAAGTTATATGAAATGTATTTATTTATTTATTCTAAATGTCTGATTTTTTTAAGTTTAATTTATTTAAGCAAAAAAGCTTAAATAAATTAAGTAAAAAAGAAATAAAAAATGGTCGGTCAATGATCTTGAAGAATAAAAAATATTTTATTTCTCTTTAAAATTCCTTAAAAAATATGAGTTTTTTATCCAAACTCTTGAATGTCTAAAAAATGTTTCAATAGCTGTTATTATTATTTTAAATAAAGCTTTTTATTATAGTCATAAGCATAAATTTTTCTTTCAGATGTCTCTTATGGCTAATTCCTCGAATTCTAATCAAACCAACCTTTTGATTGGGATTGTACGTGCAATAACACATCTTTAATCTTTGTTTACATTGCTGCGGCTATGGGAGTATAGGACGGCCATATAAGTGTCATCAGGTGGTTTAAAAAACGCCATACTCTATTTCCATACGTTTCGTTCCCTCACCGGACCCTCTTAAGAAATTCTTTTATGTATTGAAATAGAAACATTCATATTTTTATTATGACATTTTAGACCATATTCTCCGTTTTGTGTTTGTTTTTGTAGTTGAAAGTGAGATTACGTTCTGTCAGGTTGTTAAATTTGTTTGTAGTATATAAAAAAAAATGAACGGGGCCCAAAGAATCCAGGCGACGTTTTCTCTTTTTAAATTCTTCTTATCGTGTTTGATCGCATACGTAGCATAGCTACCAACTATATTTAAATTTGTTGGGGGGAACAAACAAAAAAAAAAACTTTCTTTGTACTTCCAAAATAGCTCATCAAATGATAATGAATTTTATTCTAATTTTCGGTTCAAGCCCGCTTAAAGAGTACTTCTTGTTTTGAATAGCCTCAACAGGTGCAGTAAAAAAACTATATCAATAGTGTCCGCTTAATAAAACCTGGACTAAACTTGTTTAAACTGTTTCTAAATATACTTTAACGGTACTGCACCGCCTAGACCTCCCAAACCTGTTTGTATAATACCTATGCGAACCTATGCAAACTTGTAATTCTTATCTTCATTCTCACAACTCAACTACTAGTTTCCTCACAGTTAGAAGCGACAATAATCACAATCTTCACTCTGGTCATAAAATAAACATCAATAACGACGTAAAACATTTTCTTCGCCCTTAAAAAAAAAAATTTCCCGATCCAAATCGTTTCTGTTTAAAAAAGATCTATTCTCTGTTATTTACCAGCTATGAATACGAACTAATGAATAATGAATTCAAGAATGAACGCAATATTAATTCTCGTCATAAATTAAATTCCAACAGCCACATAATCGCTTCGTTTTTGCTTCTCAGTCCTTAAAAAAAAAACAGCGAAAAAATACTATATCTATCAATATAAAACAAGGTCTGTTCTTGAGTCGTTACCCATCGATGAATACGAATTAGGCCATGAATTATTGAAGCCACTTCGGCTTAATCGACTCTCAGCAACTTCACTCTTAACAACCATTTCAGATCCAACAAACAAAAAGATAATATTCATAAAAACCTTCTAGTGAAAGGCTGCGAATTATCCAATAGAGTGTTTGTCGCACAATTCCTTTTCCCCCCTCTATCAAACTTTCTTTATCCAACAAACTCGCGCGTTTAAAAAATCACTGAAACACCAAAGATACAATAACTTGAAACTTGCAACGAGTGTCACATAGTCACGACTGAAACTAAGCCACTCGCGGTATAACACGTCCGGCACGTCGTGCACACTGCTGATGTCGCTCGTTGGTTCTGCCGCTGCTGCTGCTGCTGCTGCTGCTGCTGTTGAGGCTTCTGCTGTTTGTGGACTCGAGGATGGCGCGAGGCCAGTTAACGAGACGACTAATTCGTACAGCGGCTAGGTCAAGCCGGAGAGCTGCAGTGTGTGCTTCGAAGCGAGTATAGACTATACGGAGGCGGCAGCAGCGGTTTCTCGATGGTTGAGGAGAATGAAGAGGAGGAGGAGGAGGAGGAGGAAGAAGAGGAGGATGACGAGGTGGTGGATGAAGAGACGCAGAGAAGGAGGAATCGTCGCCCGTACGATGAGAAGGAGAGTAGTAAACGAAGGTTTATATGTTGAGGAGGATTGCCGCAATAGTTTTCGTATACAAAAGCCGATGAAGCGGAGACTCGAGAGTATTTGGTTGTTGTATACTAAAGCAACAGCGGCCGACGTACCAGACGTACGAGCAGACTACACGAAAACCCTCGGCACCCGCGCGCCAACTAACAAAGAACGAGACGAGGGCCTCACCCGGATTGAGCTCAGACTATCGGGGCATGCTTCGCTCGCTCGTTTCCAACGCCAGCTCTCTCGAGAGAAACTTTGCCTCTCTTGTATATTGTACGTCTCTTTTGCTCGCGTTTGGCGCTGGTTAACCGACGGGAAAGATGATCCCTGAGATGGGACTGGGCCTGAACCCCGCCACCAAATTATTCCACACTATTATAGGAATGGTGTGTGTGTGTGTGTGTGTGTGTGTGTTTGTGTTTGTGTGTGTGTGTGTTTGGGAGGCGTACGCATGAGTAGCGAGTGGACAGCGACGACGATGCTGCCGGCGAACGGAATAAGTGGGGCCTCATGAGGGAAATGAGAGGGGGAATATCCAATACTATACTAGCGCTATCGTTATCGCTAACGCTTTGAAACGCTCGGACGGTATTTGAGCTTATGTAGACGATTTTGAGGACAATTTTGGTCGTCGCAAGTTTTTCAAATATTACATTGTTTTTTATTTTTTACACTTTTTATATACTTTTGTATATTGTTATGTGAGGTATTGGTAGGAAATTGAATGGTTTTTTTTTAATTCAATGTATATAGGGTGAATGCAAGAATAAATTTAGTTATGAGTAGATAAAGGGTTTTTTTAGGATTCTTGAGTATTTTTGACAATTCTGATTAAGATCAGGTTTATAATTAATTATTTTTTTTTGCTATCGAGCAAACAATTTTTTGTTCGTGTCAAAAAAAGTTATTATTTAAATAAGTAAATAATTATTTCATTTCATTTTTTCTACAGAACTAATTTTCATTAAAATTATCTGCATTGCAAACTTGAGTCATTTCCCATTCCGGCCACAAGCAAATATGACATTATTTTTTTATTTTTTATATATTCTGTATACTTTTTTAAAATTGAATTACGTGGAATATTGGTATGAAATTGAATAAAGTTTTTTTTTGGGATTTCATGAATGTAAGAATAAATTTAGTCATGACTAAATAAAGGGTTTATTTTAGGATTCTTGAGAATTTTTGACAATTCTGATTAATATCAGTTTTATAATTCGACTATTTTTTTTCTCGAGCAAACAATTTTTTGTACGTGTAAAAAAAGTTATTATGTAAATAAGTAAATTATTGAATTGCATTTTCTCTACAAAATTAATTTTCATTAAAATTATTGGCATTGCACATTTGATACTCATTTCCCCTTCCGACCACAAGCAAATCTGCGGTCAGCTATGAAGCGCGTGAAGATTCCGAAAGATTAAATTACAATTTACTTTTTTTTCAATAAAATCATTGGTCAATTTTTAAATGCTGAATTACATAAAGAGAATTTTAAGGCTGCATTGGCGTTTAAAACGAACAGATGTTCGGACGTGACGAGGAATGACCGCAAGGGAAATACTCGGCCTTATTTGTTGCACGTGTAAAAAGAAGTTATTATTTTAATTATTAAATAGCTATTTAATTCCATTTATTTTTATTTTATTTATTTTATTTATTTTGCATTAAAATTATCTAATTATCACAAGCAAATCTGTGATCAGCTATGAAGTACGTGAAGATTCCGAAAGATTCAATTACAATTTAATTTTTTTTTTTTAAAACATTGGTCAATTTTTAAATGCTAAATTACAAAAAGAGAATTTTAAGGCTGCATTGGCGTTTAAAACGAACAGATGTTTGGACGTGACGAGGAATAACCGGAAGGGAAATATTTGTTGTTCGTGTAAAAAAAAAAGTTATTATTTAAATAATTAATTAATCATTTAATTCCATTTTATTTACGGAACTAATTTTTATTAAAATTATGTGCATTGCACACTTGATATTCATTTCCCCTTACGACCACAAGCAAATCTGCGGTTAGCCATTAAGCATGTGCAGATTCCAAAAGATTCAATTGCAATTTACTTTTTTTTCAATAAAATCATTGGTTAATTTTTAAATGCTAAATTACAAAAAGAGAATTTTAAGGCTGCATTGGCATTTAAAACGAACAGATATTTGGACGTGACGAGGAATAACCGGAAAGGAAATATTTGTTGTTCGTGTAAAAAAAAAGTTATTATTAAAATAATTAGTTAATTATTTAATTCCATTTTATTTACAAAACTAATCTTCATAAAAATTATCTGCATTGCACACTTGATACTCATTTTCCCTTCCAACCACAAACAAATCTGCGGTTAGCCATTAAGCATGTGCAGATTCCAAAAGATTCAATTGCAATTTACTTTTTTTTCAATAAAATCATTGGTCAATTTTTAAATGCTAAATTCCATAAAGAAAATTTAAAAACTGCTATGACGTATAAGACGAACATATGTTCGGACGTGACAAGGAATAACCGGAAGGGAAATACTCGGCCTTATTTGTTGCACGTGTAAAAAGAAGTTATTATTTTAATTATTAAATAGTTATTTAATTCCATTTATTTTTATTTTATTTATTTTATTTATTTTACATTAAAATTATCTAATTATCACAAGCAAATCTGTGATCAGCTATGAAGTACGTGAAGATTCCGAAAGATTCAATTACAATTTACTTTTTTTTTTTAAAACATTGGTCAATTTTTAAATGCTAAATTACAAAAAGAGAATTTTAAGGCTGCATTGGCGTTTAAAATGAACAGATGTTTGGTCGTGACGAGGAATAACCGGAAAGGAAATATTTGTTGTTCGTGTAAAAAAAAAGTTATTATTAAAATAATTAGTTAATTATTTAATTCCATTTTATTTACAAAACTAATCTTCATAAAAATTATCTGCATTGCACACTTGATACTCATTTCCCCTTCCAACCACAAACAAATCTGCGGTTAGCCATTAAGCATGTGCAAATTCATAAGATTCAATTGCAATTTACTTTTTTTTCAATAAAATCATTGGTCAATTTTTAATGCTAAATTAAATTAAAAAAAAAATTTAAAACTGCAATGGCGTATAAGACGAACAGATGTTCGGATGTGACAGGGAATAACCGGAAGGGAAATACTTAGCCTTATTTATTGTTCGTGTAAAAAAAAAAGTTATTATGTAAACAATTAAACAATTACTTAATTTCATTTAATCTACAGAACAAATTTTCATTAAAATTATCTGCATTGCAAACTTGATACGCATTTTCCCTTCCAACCACAAACAAATCTGCGGTTAGCCATTAAGCATGTGCAGATTCCAAAAGATTCAATTGCAATTTACTTTTTTTTTCAATAAAATCATTGGTCAATTTTTAATGCTGAATTAAATTTAAAAAAAATTTAAAACTGCAATGGCGTATAAGACGAACAGATGTTCGGACGTGACAAGGAATAGCCGGAAGGGAAATACTCAGCCTTATTTATTGTTCGTGTAAAAAAAAAAGTTATTATGTAAACAATTAAACAATTACTTAATTTCATTTAATCTACAGAACAAATTTTCATTAAAATTATCTGCATTGCAAACTTGATACGCATTTCCCCTTTCGACCACAAGCAAATCTGCGATTAGCCATGAAGCACGTGAAGATTCTGAAAGATTCAATTCCAATTTACTTTTTTTTCAATAAAATCATTGGTCAATTTTTAAATGCTAAATTACATTAAAAAAATTTAAAAACTGCAATGACGTATAAGACGAACAGATGTTCGGACGTGACAAGGAATAACCGGAAGGGAAATACTCAGCCTTATTTATTGTTCGTGTAAAAAAAAGTTATTAGGTAAATAATTAAACAATTATTTAATTTCATTTAATCCACAGAATTAATTTTCATTAAAATTATCTGCATTGCAAACTTGATACGCATTTCCCCTTTCGACCACAAGCAAATCTGCGGTCAGTCATGAAGCACGTGCTTCCGAAAGATACAATTACAATTTATTTTCTGTTCTTTCTTTCTTTTTTTTTTTAAATAAAATCATTGGTCAATATTTAAATGCTGGATTACAGAATGAGAATTTTAAGGTTCCTCTGGCGTTTAAAAGGAACAGATGTTCGGACGTGACGAGGAATGACCGGAAGGGAAATACTTGGCTTCAGGGTCAACGTCATTCTTGGCTATCGTCCTGCAGTTCTAGACTTTCTGGCGACGGTTTATCGAGACGATGAAGAAATAGTATTAGTTATATGCGTTGCGTTAGGTTTTGAAGCCTGCGACGAGGTTTTAGGAACGGGGCTCTGAAATTTTTGTGTTACTGTACTGTCGAAGAATTGAATAAGCGAGAACAGCTCGATGAATACAGCTGACGAGGTGCAAGCATTTTATAGTATGGCTTTTGTGTGTATATATATATATATATATATATCTGTATAGTTAAGTGGATAGCAACGGACAGTAACTAACGTGGAATCGTCGTAGCTCAATCCTATTTAAATTACATGTGCACGTGTACATATTGGAATCAGTAATAATTATATCGGTGCCAAATTTTTTTAACGAGGTTTGCTCAATAGATTTTTATGAAATGATTAACTAATTTTTTAAATTAATTTAAAAGTAAAATAAAAAATAAAAAAGCTACGAAAAAATTAGTGGGCAGAATATATTTTTCTATATACACATAAGACATTGTCGAATAATTTTTTTTTTGACACATATTTTTGGTATCCGTCTACAAATTTTTTTTATGTTTCACAAATTAAGTGTGTGTCTTTAATAAAATTAAGGACACACTAAAAATTGTAAAATGAGTGAAAAAAAATTAAAATGTATTAAATTGAATCAGTAATAATTATATCGGTGCCAAATTTTATTAACGAGTTTTGCTCAATAGATTTCTATGAAATGATTAACTAATTTTTTTAATTAATTTAGTCGTAACAAAAAAAAAGTAAAAAAAAGCTGCAAAAAAAATAGTGAGCAGAATATATTTTTCTAATACATATAATACATTCTTGACTACATTTTTTCTTTTTTTTTTTGACACATTTTTGGTATCCGACTACAATTTTTTTTATGTTTCACAAATTAAGAGTGTGTCTTTAATAAAATTAAGGACACTCTAAAAAGTGTAAAATGAGTGAAAAAAATTAAAATATATTAAATTGAATCAGTAATAATTATATCGGTGCCAAATTTTTTTAACGAGGTTTGCTCAATAGATTTCTATGAAATGATTAACTAATTTTTAAAATTAATTTAGTCGTAACAAAAAAAAGTAAAAAAAGCTGCAAAAAAATTAGTGAGCTGAATATATTTTTCTATATATATATAAGACATTCTTGACTACATTTTTTCTTTTTTTTTTGACACATTTTTGGTATCCGACTACAATTTTTTTTATGTTTCACAAATTAAGTGTGTGTCTTTAATAAAATTAAGGACACATTAAAAAGTGTAAAATGAGTGAAAAAAATTAAAATATATTAAATTGAATCAGTAATAATTATATCGGTGCCAAATTTTTTTAACGAGGTTTGCTCAATAGACTTTTATGAAATGATTAACTAATTTTTTTAATTAATTTAAAAGTAAAAAAAAATAAAAAAGCTGCGAAAAAATTAGTGAGCAGAATATATTTTTCTATATACATATAAGACATTCTTAACTACATTTTTTCTTTTTTTTTTGACACTCATATTTTTGGTATTCGACTACAAATTTTTTTATGTTTCACAAATTAAGCGTGTGTCTTTAATAAAATTAAGGACACACTAAAAAGTGTAAAATGAGTGAAAAAAATTCAAATATATTAAATTGAATCAGTAATAATTATATCGGTGCCAAATTTTTTTAACGAGGTTTGCTCAATAGATTTCTATGAAATGATTATCTAATTTTGAAAATTAATTTAATCGTAACAAAAAATTTTTTTAAAAGCTGCAAAAAAATTAGTGAGCAGAATATATTTTTCTATATACATATAAGACATTCTTAACTACATTTTTTCTTTTTTTTTGACACTCCTATTTTTGTTATCCGACTACAAATTTTTTTTATGCTTCACAAATTAAGTGTTTGTCTTTAATAAAATTAAGGACACACTAAAAAGTGTAAAATGAGTGAAAAAAATTAAAATATATTAAAACTGGCGGAGAATCATATTCCAAACAATTTTATAATAAAAATACAAACTTAATATAGCTGTCAATTATTTCTGGGAAAATATATTTTTGCTCATATCCAGATAAATAATATTCATATTAAAAAAATACTTTTCTATCAAAATCTATGATCATACATATATACGTATTTAATACAAAAATAATATAAATCCAAAGTTGGAGTGCAATTAAAGTGCAAACATATCAACAAAAAGTTGAATCATGAAGTTACAGCATCAAATCTCTAAAATGATAGATTACGTGATATTGTTTTGTTTGTAATCAAACCAAAGTTCATTAGTCGGTTTCTCCAAAGAGAACCGCTGATCCATGGGCATATAGTGCTTAGTCATTCAATTTGCTGGAAACAGTAGCCAAGAAGATACGCTGAGAAATCTCTTCTCGTTTTTATAGTAGTTTAATTTTTGTAGATCATAATCTTACTTGCACGAAGATAATCTTATGAGAAAATAAAAGTACTCCCTCGAGTTCTCCTCCCTCGATTTATATTTATTTTAACGTGTTATGTCACATAAAACAAAAATTATAAACAGTAATTGCACTTTAATGGCTCTTTTTTTTTTTAATGAGTGAAAATATCGCGCACGGAGACAGTTGTTATGCGGCGGGGAAAAAACGGAGTAGAGTTTGTCGGGTGAGTCACATCCCACGGCGTCCACGCATTCCACCGTGATGTCATACCGACGAACTGGCTTCGTCCGGCGGACAAAACAATGTTAAACGGCCGGTCAAGGGAGGTACCAAGGGATCAAGGAATTACCAGAGGATTTTATTTCTCCGTTCATTATTGCAGCCTACCCGATGATTTTACACAGGAAAATATATTTTCCACAAACTAGCCACGTATTTCTTCTTTGGAATAATAAAATGTAAAGTGTATGAGTCAGAAACGAATGATAAAATTTAAACGATAGTCGATAAATACAGAAAAAAATTATTATGATGATTATTCGTTTAAGGAAATTTCATCATCATAATTTGACGGCAAATTAAGTGGCAAATAAAGGACACAAAAATCCTCTATAAATTTGAACTCTTACTAACGATAATCGATAAATACAGAAAATCATACCATTTATTGTCTTAATAAATGATTTTAAAAATTTGGTTTTCAATTAGATTTTACAGAGGGAAATATGTTTTTTACAAATTAACCACGTAATTTTTCTTTGGAATAATAAAATGTAAAGTTATAGTGTATGAGTCACAAACGAATGATAAAATTTAAACGATGATAGATAAATACAGAAAATCATTTCATTTATTGCCTTAATAATTAATTCTTCAAGTCTGGCTTAAATTAGATTTTACAGAGAAAACTATATTTTTTACAAATTAACCACGTAATTTTTCATTGGAATAATAAAATGTAAGTTATAGTGTATGAGTCAGAAACGAATGATAAAATTTAAACGATAATAAACGATGATAGATAAATACAGAAAATCATTTCATTTATTGCCTTAATAATTAATTCTTGAAGTCTGGCTTAAATTAGATTTTACAGAGAAAACTATATTTTTTACAAATTAACCACGTAATTTTTCTTTGGAATAATAAAATGTAAAGTTATAGTGTATGAGTCAGAAACGAATGATAAAATTTAAACGATAATCGATAAATACAGAAAATCATTCCATTTATTTCCGTAATAATTAATTATTCAAGTCTGGCTTAAATTAGATTTTATAGAGGAAAATATGTTTTTCCCAAATTAACCACGTAATTTTTCTTTGGAATAATAAAATGTAACGTTATAGTGTATGAGTCACAAACGAATGATAAAATTTAAACGATAATCGATAATTACAGAAAATCATTTCATTTATTGCCTTAATAATTAATTTTTCAAGTCTGGCTTAAATTAGATTTTACAGAGGAAAATATGTTTTCCACAAACTAACCACGTAATTTTTCTTTGGAATAATAAAATGTAAAGTTATGGTGTATAAGTCACAAACGAACGATAAAATTTAAACGATAATCGATAAATACAGAAAATCATACCATTTTTTTGCCTTAATAATTAATTTTTCAAGTCTGGCTTAAATTAGATTTTACAGAGGAAAATATGTTTTCCACAAATTAACCACGTATTTTTTGTTTGGAATAATAAAATGTAAAGTTATAGTGTATGAATCACAAACGAACGATAAAGTTTAAACGATAATCGATAAATACAGTAAATCATTTCATTTATTGCCTTAATAAAATTTTTCAAGTCTGGCTTAAATTAGATTTTACAGAGAAAACTATGTTTTTTACAAATTAACCACGTAATTTTTCTTTGGAACAATAAAATGTAAAGTTATAGTGTATGAGTCACAAACGAATGATAAAATTTAAACGAAAATCGATAAATACAGAAAATCATTTCATTTATTGCCTTAATAATTAATTTTTCAAGTCTGGCTTAAATTAGATTTTACAGAGGAAAATATGTTTTCCACAAACTAACCACGTATTTCTTCTTTGCAAAAATAAAATGTAAAGTTATGGTGTATGAGTCACAAACGAACGATAAAATTTAAACGATAATCTATAAATACAGAAAATCATACCATTTTTTTTGCCTTAATAATTAATTTTTCAAGACTGGCTTAAATTAGATTTTACAGAGGAAAATATGTTTTCCACAAATTAACCACGTATTTTTTGTTTGGAATAATAAAATGTAAAGTTATAGTGTATGAGTCACAAACGAATGATAAAATTTAAACGATAATCGATAAATACAGAAAATCATACCATTTATTGTCGTAATAATTGATTTTTCAAGTCTGGCTTAAATTAGATTTTACAGAGGAAAATATATTTTCCACAAACTAACCACGTATTTTTTCTTTGGAATAATAAAATGTAAAGTTATAGTGTATGAGTCAGAAACGAATGATAAAATTTAAACGAAAATCGATAAATACAGAAAATCATTCCATTTTTTTTTGCCTTAATAATTAATTTTTCAAGTCTGGCTTAAATTAGATTTTACAGAGGAAAATATGTTTTCCACAAACTAACCACGTATTTCTTCTTTGCAAAAATAAAATGTAAAGTTATGGTGTATGAGTCACAAACGAACGATAAAATTTAAACGATAATCTATAAATACAGAAAATCATACCATTTTTTTTTTGCCTTAATAATTAATTTTTCAAGTCTGGCTTAAATTAGATTTTACAGAGGAAAATATGTTTTTCACAAACTAACCACGTAATTTTTCTTTGGAATAATAAAATGTAAAGTTATGGTGTATGAGTCAGAAACAAATGATAAAATTTAAACGATAATCGATAAATACAGAAAATCATTCCATTTATTGCCGTAATAATTAATTCTTCAAGTCTGGCTTAAATTAGATTTTACAGAGGAAAATATGTTTTTCACAAATTAACCACGTAATTTTTCTTTGGAATAATAAAATGTAAAGTTATAGTGTATAAGTCACAAACGAATGATAAAATTTAAACGATAATCGATAAATACAGAAAATCATACCATTTATTGTCGTAATAATTGATTTTTCAAGTCTGGCTTAAATTAGATTTTACAGAGGAAAATATATTTTCCACAAACTAACCACGTATTTCTTCTTTGGAATAATAAAATGTAAAGTTATGGTGTATGAGTCAGAAACGAATGATAAAATTTAAACGAAAATCGATAAATACAGAAAATCATTCCATTTTTTTTTGCCTTAATAATTAATTTTTCAAGTCTGGCTTAAATTAGATTTTACAGAGGAAAATATATTTTCCACAAACTAACCACGTATTTCTTCTTTGGAATAATAAAATGTAAAGTTATGGTGTATGAGTCACAAATGAATGATAAAATTTAAACGATAATCGATAAATACAGAAAATCATTTCATTTATTGCATTAATAATTAATTTTTCAAGTCTGGCTTAAATTAGATTTTACAGAGGAAAATATACTTTCCACAAAATAACCACGTATTTCTTTTTTGGAATAATAAAATGTAAAGTTATGGTGTATGAGTCACAAACGAATGTTAAAATTTAAACGATAATCGATAAATACAGAAAATCATACCATTTATTGTCGTAATAATTGATTTTTCAAGTCTGGCTTAAATTAGATTTTACAGAGGAAAATATATTTTCCACAAACTAACCACGTATTTCTTCTTTGGAATAATAAAATGTAAAGTTATGGTGTATGAGTCACAAACGAACGATAAAATCTAAACGATAATCGATAAATACAGTAAATCATTTCATTTATTGCCTTAATAAAAATTTTCAAGTCTGGCTTAAATTAGATTTTACAGATTAAAATATGTTTTTCATAAACTAACCACGTAATTTTTCTTTGGAATAATAAAATGTAAAGTTATAGTGTATGAGTCACAAACGAACGATAAAATTTAAACGAAAATCGATAAATACAGAAAATCATACCATTTATTGTCTTAATAATTGATTTTTCAAGTCAGACTTAAATTAGATTTTACAGAGGAAAATATGTTTTTCACAAATTAACCACGTAATTTTTCTTTGGAATAATAAAATGTAAAGTTATGGTGTATGAGTCAGAAACGAACGATAAAATTTAAACGATAATTGATAAATACAGAAAATCAGACCATTTATTGTCTTAATAATTGATTTTTCAAGTCTGACTTAAATTAGATTTTACAGAGGAAAATATGTTTTTCACAAATTAACCACGTATTTCTTCTTTGGAATAATAAAATGTAAAGTTATGGTGTATGAGTCACAAACGAACGATAAAATCTAAACGATAATCGATAAATACAGAAAAACATTCAATTTTTTTGCCTCAATAATTACTTTTTCAAGCCTGGCTTAAATAGTCTCGACGATTTCATAGAAGAAAATATTTTTACTACAAACTGGTAACCACATATTTCTTCTTTGGAATCATAATATGTAAAGTAAAAGGGCATGAGTCACAGACGAACGATAAAATTTAAACGAGAATCGGTAAATAACCGTGAAACACAAATTTCTCAACGAATGAATCACTCGGAAAAAAACGATTTTGTTCATCTATGATTATTTAAAAAATGTTTATTCATGTTTGCTGTCATTATAATAAAAAAAATGCGGTCTAGCAGAAAGAAAAAAAAATTGCGGTCTATCTAGCGGATTTCTTTATATATGAAAGTCAGCATTTTTATTCGACGTGAAAATTTCATTATTTGTTATTATTAACGAAATAGTAAAAAGAAAAAGGTTTAAGGGATTTTATTTTTTTAACGTGTTTTATTTTTTTACACACTTTATTCAATGATTCTGAAATTTCTTATAATATGGAACCTTTTAAGAAAACACATTCAAAATTTGCAACTTTTAAAATACTTAAAATTAAACTTACAAAAATTATTAGTAGATTAAAAAAAAATTTATTCGGAAAAATTGAAGATTCTTTTTTATAAGATTTTTGATACGTATTTGCTACTTTGACTGTTTTTAAATTGCTGTTAAACTACGCAATATTGTAAACCGTTTAAAAAAAAAAATTTGCCCAGTTGTTTAATCGACCACAAAATTGTAATTACGATACGTATATCACCAGCAAACAAATCTCGAAACCAATTAGGAAGTCACGCTCGTAAAGTGAGAACAATAACCAAAGAAGCAGATAGCCGAAAATTAGTTTTCCGTCGGTTATAAGCTCCAGTGTCGTCAGGGACAAAAATTATATCCTGCAAAATGAGCAACGCAATTCGAGAAGAAAATGCATAAATATATTTTTTGGAACACCAAAGTAATGTTATTAGTTAAAACATTCCAGTTATTAACATAATAATTAATTTTTCAAGCCTGATTTAAATTATCTCGACTCATATTTACGTACGTGTCTCCCAAATAATTATTCCTCATAACAATTTCGTTAAAAATAAAATAAAATGATTTAATTTCAAAAACATTTTTCGTGTAATTTACAAATTGCAATTTAGCAACATTTTTTCAAGATTTTCAATCTTTTTATTACTCTTAACATAAAAAAAAATGTATTAGATGTTTTAAATTTGTGAAAAAAAACAACAAAGAAAATATATAATATTAAATGATTCATAACAAATATTGTTAATGCATAATATATTGACAATATTGCATATTTAAACATTTTTTAAAATTTAAATCATCTGAGAAATTAAATTTTTTTCTTAACAGTTATAAAAAATTTGAACATCTTGAAATTTTTTTGCTAAATTGCAATTTGTAAATATATTATATGAAAAATGTTTCTAAATTTGTGTGAATTTATACGAAATGTTACATAATGTATTGACAATATTACATTATGCTAACATTTGTTTTTTTTTTTTTTCAATTTATTAGATGTTTTAAATTCGTGAAAAAAAAGTTTAATTTATTAGATGAGATTATTGATAATATTTGGTATAGATCATTTCATCCACAGGTACTAAATGCATACATCGGTACCGCGAGAAAATGTCTGTTCACCAATGTCGCACCTCGATGAATCCAAATGGACTATTCACGTTCTTGTTGTAATTACGGAGCGCGTAATTAGTGCGTAACTCTCTCGGGAACGATATCGAGCGAGTCATTAGTCGCTTGGCAAAGGTCGGTGGTACAGGGGCTTGTTTCTCGCGATTCGCTTCACGACTCCATGGCTTCTGACAAAAGCTAACGAGCGACCACCAGCACTAGTCTACAGATGTACGAAAGGGGGGCTAAGCATTCTTGCTTACATTTCCTGCTTAGATTCGTGTCTACTTAAAGAAATATCCTAAAACTCCAAAAATCATTGATTTGTCATATCTCGAATTCTTAACCCTTTAAGACTCATCTAGAAAGTAACTTTTCTTACATATTTCTATTGCACTGTATTCTAAAGAAAATAAATGGAAAAAGGTACATTTTCATGTAATGAAATATCCTAAGGCTCCAAAAATCATTGATTTGTCATATCTCGAATTCTCAACCCTTTAAGGCTCATCTAGAAAGTAATTTTTCTTACATATTTCTATTGCACTGTATTCTAAATAAAATGAATGAAAAAAGGTACATTTTCATGTAAAGAAATATCCTAAAGCTCCAAAAATCATTGATTTGTCATATCTCGAATTCTTAGCCCTTTAAGGCTCATCTAGAAAGTAATTTTTCTTACATATTTCTATCGCACTGTATTCTAAATAAAATAAATGGAAAAAGGTACATTTTCATGTAAAGAAATATCCTTAGGCTCCAAAAATCATTGAATTGTCACATCTCGAATTCTTAACCCTTTAAGGCTCGTCTAGAAAGTAATTTTTCTTACATATTTCTATTGCACTGTATTCTAAATAAAATAAATGGAAAAAGGTACATTTTCATGTAAAGAAATATCCTAAGGCTCCAAAAATCATTGATTTTTCATATCTCGAATTTTTAACCCTTTAAGGCTCATCCAGAAAGTAATTTTTCTTACATATTTCTATTGCACTGTATTCTAAATAAAATAAAGGGAAAAAGGTACATTTTTATGTAAAGAAATATCCTAAGGCTCCAAAAATCATTCATTTGTCATATCTCGAATTCTTAACCCTTTAAGGCTCATCTAGAAAGTAATTTTTCTTATATATTTCTATTACACTGTATTCTAAATAAAATAAATGGAAAAAGGTACATTTTCATGTAATGAAATATCCTAAGGCTCCAAAAATCATTGATTTGTCATATCTCGAATTCTTAACCCTTTAAGGCTCATCTAGAAAGTAATTTTTCTTACATATTTCTATTGCGATGTATTCTAAATAAAATAAATGAAAAAAGGTACATTTTCATGTAAAGATATATCCTAAGGCTCCAAAAATCATTGATTTGTCATATCTCGAATTCTTAACCCTTTAAGGCTTATCTAGAAAGTAATTTTTCTTATATATTTCTATTACACTGTATTCTAAATAAAATAAATGGAAAAAGGTACATTTTCATGTAAAGAAATATCCTAATGCTCCAAAAATCATTGATTTGTCATATCTCGAATTCTTAACCCTTTAAGGCTCATCTAGAAAGTAATTTTTCTTACATATTTCTATTGCACTGTATTCTAAATAAAATAAATGGAAAAAAGTACATTTTCATGTAAAGAAATATCCTAATGCTCCAAAAATCATTGATTTGTCATATCTCGAATTCTTAACCCTTTAAGGCTCATCTAGAAAGTAATTTTTCTTACATATTTCTATTGCACTGTATTCTAAATAAAATAAATGGAAAAAGGTACATTTTCATGTAAAGAAATATCCTTAGGCTCCAAAAATCATTGAATTGTCACATCTCGAATTCTTAACCCTTTAAGGCTCGTCTAGAAAGTAATTTTTCTTACATATTTCTATTGCACTGTATTCTAAATAAAATAAATGGAAAAAGGTACATTTTCATGTAAAGAAATATCCTAAGGCTCCAAAAATCATTCATTTGTCATATCTCGAATTCTTAACCCTTTAAGGCTCATCTAGAAAGTAATTTTTCTTATATATTTCTATTACACTGTATTCTAAATAAAATAAATGGAAAAAGGTACATTTTCATGTAAAGAAATATCCTAAGGCTCCAAAAATCATTGATTTGTCATATCTCGAATTCTTAACCCTTTAAGGCTCATCTAGAAAGTAATTTTTCTTACATATTTCTATTGCACTGTATTCTAAATAAAATAAATGGAAAAAGGTACATTTTCATATAAAGAAATATCCTAATGCTCCAAAAATCATTGATTTGTCATATCTCGAATTCTTAACCCTTTAAGGCTCATCTAGAAAGTAATTTTTCTTACTTATTTCTATTGCACTGTATTCTAAATAAAATAAATGAAAAAAGGTACATTTTCATGTAAAGAAATATCCTAAGGCTCCAAAAATCATTGATTTGTCATATCTCGAATTCTTAACCCTTTAAGGCTCATCTAGAAAGTAATTTTTCTTACATATTTCTATTGCGATGTATTCTAAATAAAATAAATGAAAAAAGGTACATTTTCATGTAAAGAAATATCCTAAGGCTCCAAAAATCATTGATTTGTTATATCTCGAATTCTTAACCCTTTAAGGCTCATCTAGAAAGTAATTTTTCTTATATATTTCTATTACACTGTATTCTAAATAAAATAAATGGAAAAAGGTACATTTTCATGTAAAGAAATATCCTAAGGCTCCAAAAATCATTGATTTGTCATATCTCGAATTCTTAACCCTTTAAGGCTCATCTAGAAAGTAATTTTTCTTACATATTTCTATTGCGATGTATTCTAAATAAAATAAATGAAAAAAGGTACATTTTCATGTAAAGATATATCCTAAGGCTCCAAAAATCATTGATTTGTCATATCTCGAATTCTTAACCCTTTAAGGCTCATCTAGAAAGTAATTTTTCTTACATATTTCTATTGCACTGTATTCTAAATAAAATAAATGGAAAAAGGTACATTTTCATGTAAAGAAATATCCTAAGGATCCAAAAATCATTGATTTGTCATAATATCGCAAATTTTTAACCCTTTAGGACTCATCTAGAAAGTAATTTTTCTTAAATATTTCTATTGCACTATATTCTAAATAAAATAATTGAAAAAATGTGCTTTTCATTTTTCCCAGTGTGAATTTATTTCCCATTCGTGAAATAAAAATGTAAATTGTTTCCTAATGACATTCCACTATTTGCCAATTTTTAAAAAATTGTTATTGAAAAAAATGACGTAAAAAAATAAATATTACTGTAAAGTAGTATATTTGCTTCAACAAAAATAATCAGCTATTTATTAATATCTTCTATAATATTAATTAACACATTTGACTAATATCATAATTCCATTAAATATATTTAGCTGTAAGAAAAGATATTTTTCAACAATTTCAGATTTTACAGGCAGTCAATTAAAAAAAAATTATGATGATTATTCTTTTGAGGACATTTCATCATCATCATAAAATGGCTTAATTTGAATGCAAATTAAGTGGCAAATAAATCATTAAAAAATTCTCGATAAATTTGAACTCTTATTCACTTATCTTGTCAACTTTTAAGTATGTGAAAGAATAATTGTTTTTAAATAAAACGGATATGGGAAGTACCTTGTCAATTGATAAGATGAAGCGAGCTCAATGCACCAGCGATTTATCATCACACTTATCACTCCAAAGTTCGACAATTCACAAGATGGAACTCACTCACCTCCGATAATAGTGTTTATGCAAAACAGATTAAAATACGAAGACGATACGCACGAGGCACACGAAACGAGTGTCAATATAAGACAACAGCTGCTTATAGCTTCGTCTCTAAACTGATTGAACGTCTGTCAATGATGGCATTCGAGTTCATACTAGGGACTAAGAACGAGGAGACATTCTTGCAACTTGGACACGAATTATCTTATCAGTAACCAGCGGTGAAGTTGAGGCTGTTCCTTTCTCGGACTATCCCGATAACTGTGTCTATATACGAGTTTGTGCAAGGAAATGGTCGTTCAAATACGCATGTGATTATTGCAAGACAAAAAAAAACACGCGAGTGCGATACTATTTTTTTGTACAATTTTAAATGATTTTCCCATAAATAAAGTCTTTTTTCAATAATGTTTATATAGTAATATTGTGAATTATAATTGTGACAAATAATTATTTGCCATAAAAATTTCGTTAAAAATAATAAAATGATTTAATTTCAGAAACATTTTTCGTGTAATTATAAATTGCAATTTAACAACATTTTTTCGAGGTGTTAAAAATATTATAATAGTAAAAAAAACAAGGTTGAAATTTATTAGATCATTTATACCAAATATTGTCAATAGATAATGTAGGAAATTGTGAGTCATTTGTGAGAAATTTGTGGAAATTGTGAGTCACCGAAAGATGTATGTACATATTTTTAATTATTAAGAAATGTGTCGACTTTGCTTAAAAAAAAATCATAGAATCTTTGAATGTGTATATAGATACCATAATAAAAATCGCTAGTGTGTCAGTAACGAAATTCCGGAGTTAAAAATTAAATTCCCGCGTCATCTATGGAAAAAATCTGAGTAATTGAAGAAAAGATGTTCGGTTGACAGAGAATGCCTCATATTTATGTAAGGTTAATTCTATTTTCCACGCAAAAGTGTCCGTTGAATAATTCATGATTGAACTATAGGCAGGAGGTCAAAAGTTCAATTCCCAGACACCTTTAAAGGTTTAACTAACAAAAGTCGAAATATAAGGCGATATAAACGTTTGAATTGCTTTAATTGCTCGTATTTCTCACTGTTTGAAATTTATACACGGATATATAAGCGCAAAGTGAAGGCTTTCACAATTTCAATCTTCCAAAGCAGAAAGACAATGGATAACTAAGACGACAGTATGTCATTCATGAGCTCTCACCTTGCTCCACTTACAGACTTTAAGGCGTTTCTATATTCTATGTAGCATATTATTCACAAGGACGGTTTGCTCTCGTCGCTCTTATGAGCAAAACATCGCAATGAATTGCAAATGATATGCCGATTTCACCAACAATTATGTGAACCATCAATGGAGCGGTTAATTTAACTCCGCTGATATACGTATGAGCCATTCTTCGTCAGTTCAGCCACTTTTGCTTCCTCATAGTTTCCAATCGGAAAAGCGAAACAATTATTTTTTCATTTAGATATCGAATTTTGGTCTTCAATATCGTTTTTAAGTCGCATATTTCATCACAGAAAACACCCGTTTCAAACCTTTTTACTGTGATTTTGAAAACAGTGACTTTTATCCGTTTCTGATTTCAGAATTGACAGATCTGACTTCCGGTCGGAAAATCCAACCAAAATTTTTTCTCATCAAGATATCAAATTTTGGTCTTCACCATTGTACTTAAGTCGCATATTGTACCACAGAAAACACCCGTTTCAAACCTTTTTACTGTGATTTTGAAAAAAAGTGACTTTTGTCTGTTTCTGATTTCAGAATTCACAGATCGGACTTCCGGTCGGAAAATCCGACCCAATTTTTTTTTCTTCAAAATATCGAATTTTGGCCTTCACTATCGTTCTTAAGAAACATATTTCATCACAGAAAACACCTGTTTCAAACCTTTTTACTACGATTTTGAAAAAAAAAGTAACTTTTGTCTGTTTCTGATTTCAGAATTTACAGATCTGACTTCCGGTCGGAAAATCCGACCCAATTTCTTTTTCTTCGCCATATCGAATTTTGGTCTTCGCTATCGTTTTTAAGTCGCATATTTCATCACAGAAAACACCCGTTTCAAACCTTTTTACTGTGATTTTGAAAAAAAGTGACTTTTGTCTGTTTCTGATTTCTGAATTCACAGATCCGACTTCCGGTCGGAAAATTCGACCCAAATTTGTTTTCTTCGAGATATCGAATTTTGGTCTTCACTATCGTTTTTAAGTCGCATATTTCATCACAGAAAATACCCGTTTCAAACCTTTTTACTGTGATTTTGAAAAAAAGTGTCTTTTGTCTGTTTCTAATTTCAGAATTTACAGATCCGACTTCCGGTCGGAAAATTGGACCCGAATTTGTTTTCTTCAAGATATCGAATTTTGGTCTTCACTATCGTTTTTAAGTCGCATATTTCATCACAGAAAACACCCGTTTCAAACCTTTTTACTGTGATTTTGAAAAAAAGTGACTTTTGTCCGTTTCTGATTTCAGAATTTACAGATCTGACTTCCGGTCGGAAAATTCGACCCAAATTTGTTTTCTTCAAGATATCGAATTTTGGTCTTCACTATCGTTTTTAAGTCGCATATTTCATCACAGAAAATACCCGTTTCAAACCTTTTTACTGTGATTTTGAAAAAAAGTGTCTTTTGTCTGTTTCTAATTTCAGAATTTACAGATCCGACTTCCGGTCGGAAAATTGGACCCGAATTTGTTTTCTTCAAGATATCGAATTTTGACCTTCACTATAGTTTCTAAGTCGCATATTTCATCACAGAAAACCCCCGTTTCAAACCTTTTTACTGTGATTTTGAAAAAAGTGTCTTTTATCCGTTTCTGATTTCAGAATTGACAGATTCGACTTCGGGTCGAAAAATCCGACCCAATTTTTTTTTCTTCAAAATATCGAATTTTGGTCTTCACTAACGTTCTTAAGTCGCATATTTCATCACAGAAAATACCCGTTTCAAACCTTTTTACTGTGATTTTGAAAAAAAGTGTCTTTTGTCTGTTTCTAATTTCAGAATTTACAGATCCGACTTCCGGTCGGAAAATTGGACCCGAATTTGTTTTCTTCAAGATATCGAATTTTTGTCTTCACTATCGTTTTTAAGTCGCATATTTCATCACAGAAAACCCCTTTTTCAAACCGTTTTACTGTGATTTTGAAAAAAAGTGACTTTTGTCTGTTTTTGATTTCTGAATTCAGAGATCCGACTTCCGGTCGGAAAATTCGACCCGAATTTGTTTTCTTCGAAATATCGAATTTTTGTCTTCACTAACGTTTTTAAGTCGCATATTTCATCACAGAAAACACCCGTTTCAAACCTTTTTACTGTGATTTTGAAAAAAAGTGACTTTTGTCTGTTTCTGATTTCTGAATTCACAGATCCGATTTCCGGCCGGAAAATCCGACCCAATTTTTTTTTCTTCAAAATATCGAATTTTGGCCTTCACTATCGTTTTTAAGTCGCATATTTCATCACAGAAAACACCCGTTTCAACCTGTTTACTGTGATTTTGAAAAAAAGTGTCTTTTGTCCGGTTCTGATTTCTGAATTCACAGATCCGACTTCCGGTCGGAAAATCAGACCCAAATTTGTTTTCTTCAAGATATCGAATTTTGGTCTTCACTATCGTTTTTAAGTCGCATATTTCATCACAGAAAACCTTTTTACTGCGATTTTGAAAAAAGTAGCTTTTGTCCATTTCTAATTTCAGAATACACAGATTCGACTTCTGGTTAGAAAATCCCAAACAATTTTTATCTTTGAGATATCGAAAAGATTCCTAAGGGTCTTCATTTTGTTTAATTTTAATACTCATTCAGACACGTTGTATTTCGCTCTTAATTTTATACAACCAACACTGGTATTTACAATTCCTTCAGAAAAATTGTTAGAGAAGGCAAAAAATATAAGCAATAGCAAAAAAAAAAGTTTTTCTTAAGTTACAGTCGCTAAACTGACGAATAATATATACTATATATAAAAAACAAATTTCTTACCTTATTTTCATGGGACAGCCACAGTGAAGTTAGCAGTCTTCATGCCTTTTGATCTATCATAAAATACCCCACGGAATTGCGACCGATACGCGATCATTTAGGTACTTTTTGTTTCCATTATAAATTATGCATGCGAGACAAGACGTTAATCTATTGAGATTTCATCTCAAACGATTGACGTTATATCTCCGTGATGACTACGTCTTGTCATGTGCTGAACGTAAAATACATAGTGTAAAAAGTATGGGATGAAAAACAAAAAATACGATTCACTGATATGACGTGCAGAAAAAAAAAGAAAAAAGACATTCGCAAAACACGTTAATCACTCGTGAAATTCACGCTTAAATCCCCCAGCGGACCTACAATTGACACGGTGATCGAAAATCCACGCGAAAACACGCAGGGCGAGACAAAAAGCGTAAAATAAATCAAGACATTACATATACACAATGGCATAATATTTATTGGCAAATCAACGGTTTTATATAATGCACTATATAATCCCTTATATTCTACGATAAATATAGATTTATGTATTATCTATGTGGATATCCTGATCTAATTATGTGTATGTATATATACTTATTCACTGTACATATTTCGACAACAAACATGTACAAGTATATGTATTATATAGTTTGAGACCATTTTTATATACAAAGTGGTTTTTTTTGTGTGCGAAGTAAATTAAACATGTGAAAAAAAAAATATCGTTCATAATATTAAAACATTTCCCTCCATAGAATAATTATTATTTTGTGTAAATATGAAGCAAAATTTCTTCATTAAGTGGAGTTAAAAAATAAGTAACTATTTTGTATTTAAAAAAAAAAATGTTTTTTGCAGTTCGAAAAATTTTAGAAAATTTTCATAATTTTAGAAAATTGTAAAAGAATTTCACTGTTATTATTATAGCCAATTCGTGCATAAAAATGTCTTCAAACTATAGTCGTCAAAAGGATATATATTAATATGTAACAAAGTAATTTGTGATTATTCGGAGGGATAATAAAAATGTGTAATTTACGATTCCAGTTCCACAAAAATTTCACAATATTTCCGACTATTATTCTGCCGATTAATCTCAATATAATATCCAACAAAAAAAATATATATGCATGCGATTTATCGATCGATTTCCTGCTCGATATCTTCCATCGCGTTCAGCAAATGTTATCACAAGTGTTTTGTACTTCGCAGTACAAACGAATGCCACGTTTTTGTGCGTAAAATAGAAATGGAGTATTGGTCTTACAATAATAATAATAATTACAACAATAATAATAACAATTAATAATACTTCGAAAACGACAATACCTCAAAATACAAAAGATTAACAAATGGAACTGGAATTTCAGTCCTTGTGAGACTCTCGATAGATTTTCTTTTTTAGTTACCATCTACTTAGTTGTTGATATTCCAAAATACAGAAAAAAGTGTTTTAACACGCGATTTTTAATACCTCTGTTGAAATACTCGAATTCTCAACGACGAACCATTATTTAACATATTCGGAAGCAGAAGTTATCGTATACTTTGTCTTACACTGCTAAATGAATGTCGATAGGTTTGTGCGAGTAAAATTGTGGGATAATGTCTATGTTTTTCACTACTACCAAGCAACAAATGAAATTTTTTACGGCGATATCGATATATACTATGAAATATATATGACTGGAGATTCTAGGCTGAATGAGTGTAAAAATTATACATTTGTACAACAACAACAAAAAAATAATCAGGAAGAACTCTAGATGACTCAACAATGTTCGAAATAAAAAATAACGCGATATTTTCCTTCAGAAGATGATTTGTAAAAATAATTGTTTATGTATTAATGAACGACACGCAACCAAATACATGATTTGTGCATATAGTGTTAGTAAAATATGATCACGAATGAAAATTCTTTGTTGTATGATTCAGGAACTAATTTTTTTTATAGACTTGGCATGCGTTTTTACATTTTAAGCAACCTCATAACGAATTGTGTGTGATTTAACATGACGCGAAAATTTGTTAGAAAAATCTTGAAATGGCTTTGAAAATTCAGTAGTTAGGATTACTGATAATAAAATATTTGAGAAAATAAAAACAACAGAAAGTTCATAAAATAGCAACGCTCTTAGCGGTCCCAGAGATCTACCCTTTCTTTTAAACCAACGCGGTTGAAGATAATAAAAATATAACAAAATAAAATAAAAACAAAGTTAAGCAAACTGTCGACGGTAAAAACGAAATATAACGAGTATGCATGTACACCAGGGCAGAAAGCGTCATGCGGTGCAGCCAAGCGTACGTTGCTGTTTACCTGCGAATGGCACGTCACCGAAGTACTCTTCGACGTTGTCCGTCGACATACTCTTGTCCGAAAGCGAAACGCTGGACAGCGAACCGCTCGAAGCGTCGAGGGATCCTCCCGGCGGAAACTGCAGCAATTCTTCCTCCGTCTCAGTCTCCATATCGCGAGATCGTCTCTTATACACCTGCGAACACAGCAGATCACAATTATCATTATTTCGGTGAAATTTTTTTTGTAACTTTTCTCGAAGATATTTTTAAATGTAGCTTAAGGGGCCGAGAAAGGTGAAAGTAAAAAAAAAACAAGAGTTAATAAAAGTGTGCATTTTTACTTGAATTAAAAATGTAATCATTATCGTGGAATTTCTGCATATATTTTTTTTACACGGTTATATGGAGGAATATTGATTAATATTGTGAAAAAGGAAAATAAGGCACTATTTTAATGATAATATTCTTAATACTTTTTTGAAGAAATAATTGTCATTGCTTATTATACAATATTGATTATTCTGAGTTAGTTATAATAATTAAAAGAAAGGTGAAAGTAAAAAAAAAGAGTTAATAAAAGTGTGCGTTTTTACTTGAAATAAAAATGTAACCATAATCGTGGCTTTTCTGTATATAAATATTTTTTTACACTGTTATATGGAGGAATATTGATTAATATTGTGAAAAAGGAAGATAAGGTACTATTTTAATGATCATGTTCTTAATACGTTTTTGAAGGAATAATTATCATTGCTTATTATACAATATTGATTATTCAGATTTAGTTATAATAATTAAAAGAAAGGTGAAAGTAAAAAAAAAGAGTTAATAAAAGTGTGCATTTTTATTTGAATTAAAAATGTAACCGTAATCGTGGAATTTCTGCATATATATATTTTTTTTACACTGTTATATGGAGCAATATTGATTAATATTCTGAAAAAGGAAGATAGGTACTATTTTAATGATTATATTCATAATACTTTTTTGAAGGAATAATTATTATTGCTTAGTATACGATATTGATTATTCTGAGTTTGTTACAATAATTAAAAGAAAGGTGAAAGTAAAAAAAAGAGTTAATAAAAGTGTGCATTTTTACTTGAATTAAAAATGTAACCATAATCGTGGAATTTCTGTATTTTTTACACTGTTATATGGAGGAATATTGATTAATATTGTGAAAAAGGAAAATAAGGCACTATTTCAATGATCATATTCTTAATATTTTTTTGAAGAAATAATTTTCATTGCTTATTATACAATATTGATTATTCTGAGTTTGTTACAATAATTAAAAGAAAGTTGAAAGTAAAAAAAAAGAGTTAATAAAAGTGTGCGTTTTTACTTGAATTAAAAATGTAACCATAATCGTGACTTTCTGTATATAAATATTTTTTTACACTGTTATATGGAGGAATATTGATTAATATTGTGAAAAAGGAAGACAAGGCACTATTTTAATGATCATATTCTTAATACTTTTTTGAAGAAATAATTAATATTGCTTATTATACAATATTGATTATTCTGAGTTAGTTACAATAATTAAAAGAAAGGTGAAAGTAAAAAAAAGAGTTAATAAAAGTGTGCATTTTTACTTGAATTAAAAATGTAACCATAATCGTGGAATTTCTGTATATTTTTCCACTGTTATATGGAGGAAAATTGATTAATATTGTGAAAAAGGAGGACAAGGTACTATTTTAATGATAACGTTCTTAATACTTTTTTGAAGGAATAATTATCATTGCTTATTATACAATATTGATTATTCTGAGTTTGTTACAATAATTAAAAGAAAGGTGAAGGTAAAAAAAAGAGTTAATAAAAGTGTGCGTTTTTACTTGAATTAAAAATGTAACCATAATCATGGAATTTCTGTATTTTTTACACTGTTATATAGAGGAATATTGATTAATATTGTGAAAAAGGAAAATAAGGAACTATTTCAATGATCATATTCTTAATATTTTTTTGAAGAAATAATTTTCATTGCTTATTATACAATATTGATTATTCTGAGTTTGTTACAATAATTAAAAGAAAGTTGAAAGTAAAAAAAAAGAGTTAATAAAAGTGTGCGTTTTTACTTGAATTAAAAATGTACCCATAATCGTAGAATTTCTGTATGTTTTACACTGTTATATGGAGGAATATTGATTAATATTGTGAAAAAGGAGGACAAGGCACTATTTTAATGATAATATTCTTAATACTTTTTTGAATAAGTAATTGTCATTGCTTATTATACAATATTGATTATTCTGAGTTAGTTACAATAAATAAAAGAAAGGTGAAAGTAAAAAAAAGAGTTAATAAAAGTGTGCGTTTTTACTTGAATTAAAAATGTAACCATAATCGTGGAATTTCTGTATTTTTTACACTGTTATATGGAGGAATATTGATTAATATTGTGAAAAAGGAAGACAAGGCACTATTTTAATGATCATATTCTTAATATTTTTTTGAAGAAATAATTTTCATTGCTTATTATACACTATTGATTATTCTGAGTTAGTTATAATAATTAAAAGAAAGGTGAATGTAAAAAAAAGCGTTAATAAAAGTGTGCATTTTTACTTGAATTAAAAATGTAACCATAATCGTGGAATTTCTGTATATTTTTCCACTGTTATATGGAGGAATATTGATTAATATTGTGAAAAAGGAAGATAAGGCACTATTTTAATGATAACATTCTTAATACTTTTTTGAAGAAATAATTATCATTGCTTATTATACACTATTGATTATTCTGAGTTAGTTATAATAATTAAAAGAAAGGTGAATGTAAAAAAAAGAGTTAATAAAAGTGTGCATTTTTACTGGAATAAAAAATGTAACCATAATCGTGGAATTTCTGTATTTTTTACACACACATGGAGGAATATTGATTAATATTGTAAAAAAGGAAGACAAGGTACTATTTTAATGATCATATTCTTAATACTTTTTTGTAGAAATAATTGTCATTGCTTATTATACAATATTGATTATTCTGAGTTAGTTACAATAATTAAAAGAAAGGTGAAAGTAAAAAAAAAGAGTTAATAAAAGTGTGCATTTTTACTTGAATTAAAGATGTAACCATAATCGTGACATTTCTGTATATAAATATTTTTTTACACTGTTATATGGAGGAATATTGATTAATATTGTGAAAAAGGTAAATAAGGCACTATTTTAATGATAATATTCTTAATACTTTTTTGAAGAAATAATTGTCATTGCTTATTATACAATATTGATTATTCTGAGTTTGTTACAATAATTAAAAGAAAGGCGAAAGTAAAAAAAAAGAGTTAATAAAAGTGTGCGTTTTTACTTGAAATAAAAATGTAACCATAATCGTGGCTTTTCTGTATATAAATATTTTTTTACACTGTTATATGGAGGAATATTGATTAATATTGTGAAAAAGGAAGATAAGGCACTATTTTAATGATCATGTTCTTAATACGTTTTTGAAGGAATAATTATCATTGCTTATTATACAATATTGATTATTCTGAGTTAGTTATAATAATTAAAAGAAAGGTGAAAGTAACAAAAAAGAGTTAATGAAAGTGTGCATTTTTACTTGAAATAAAAATGTAACCATAATCGTGGAATTTCTGTATTTTTTACACTGTTATATAGAGGAATATTGATTAATATTGTGAAAAAGGAAGACAAGGCATTATTTTAATGATAATATTCTTAATACTTTTTTGAAGAAATAATTGTCATTGCTTATTACACAATATTGATTATTCTGAGTTAGTTACAATAATTAAAAGAAAGGTGAAAGTAAAAAAAAAGAGTTAATAAAAGTGTGTATTTTTATATGAATTAAAAATGTAACCGTAATCGTGGAATTTCTGCATATATATTTTTTTACACTGTTATATGGAGGAATATTGATTAATATTGTGAAAAAAGAAGACAAATTTCTATAAAAATGATCAAGTATTCTTAATACTTTTTATTGAAGATATAATTATCATTGTTTATTATACAATATTAATTACTCTGAGTTGCTTACAATAATTAAAAAGCGTGACTGGTAATATTTATTTATATGCAATATTTAGGTATAATTATTTATTTTAAAAAGTGTTTTTAATACTTTATATTTGAATGTTGTCCATTCCTATATTCATTTCTCTGTAAAAGTTGCTGGTAGTCAACAGGAATGTATTTGTCAATATTACATATATTGAGTATCCGATACAAATATTTGTATCTGAATCCAATAGGTCAACTTATGAGTTACATGAAGAAAAAAAATGCTATTTTCATTGAAGTAACGTTCCCTATATGTCACCGCAAATGTTCTCTCAGCGATATTTCCGCACGCGAGTCCGAAGCGGAAAAAAAAATGTCGTCACACATATCGTCGGTGAATAAAATTGTCGCGATTTCGATGCAAATTTATTGAAATGGAATTCTTTGCGACGACACGCAAAAATTATTATGAAACGGGAACATCGTGCAAATAAGGATATTGGATGAGGAGAGGATACAAGGGGGAATTGCTGTTCCTCGTTTTCACAATTTTTCTAACAGCCTCCTTCTCAATCGGTGCGACACAGCAAATGTATATCGTTGCACTCGTTACGACGGAGAATTCCGTTATTATTATTTCTCGGATATAATGGGGAGACCAAAGAATCTGCAATATATTCAGAATCGTTCGAAGCATCGTCTCTCAAGTGGGCGTTAAGGAGGCTCAGACGTTGTAGACTAGTGAAGTAAAATTTCTAATACAAAATGTATTATCAACACAATTTTTTTTTAAATTGGCACAAAAATCGTTACCGCATTTCTTGATACGATAATTTGTTTAAAATCTTTCAATTTTTAAAAGATAAATGATAATAACATCGCGACGAAATTTTTATCATTTTGTAAAAAAAAGAATTCAAAACTAATTCATGAATAACGTGATCCTCTAAACGCTTTTGTTATTTTTAATTTAGTACGTATCGAGTATTTTTGTGCCTTTTTCGGCAAAAAAAAAGCACTTCAGAATTTTACTGCAGGAAAAAAATGTATTTAGGTTTCGTAAACCATTCAATAGTTTTAAAAAAATTGTCAATTTTTTTCCGAGCATTGATTTATTTGTAGAAAATCATAGCTCATAATCAAACCAAAGAATATGAAAATCCCTTCGATTTGCTGAAATTAGCGAAAAACGTTTTTTTTATAAAATCCGCAACTAATTGTAGTAATGACTCTAATTAACACTAATTAATAATTAATACACTGTACAGCATATTTTACTGCTTAAATCTCTTTAAATTAATCGCAAATATAAAACCCTTCACACCTAATTATCGAAATCACTCCAATTAACACCAATTATTTTTCGCAACGGCGTATAAACATTTATTTATTTTTAATACTTTACATCATATTTTACTAACTAAAGCTCCTTAAATTAATGGCGAATCAACTGGCCCACCATTAATAGTGATATCATATTTCGTGGGATATATAACCGAGATTGAAACAGTGAAAGGCAACGTTCAGACATCTTCTTGTCAGACAGATCCTCGCATCTCCTTCTCGACCATTTTCTCTCTCCCTTTTCCCTTGCTATATATCCTGTACACGGTTTGACGTGTCGCTACAAATTTGTAGATTTCTCGGGAAGAACGAGAAGACGGATAAGGAGAGAAGCTCGCGCGCCCGATCTCATCCCTACACGAGTGCCAGAATGCTGGAAGCGAAGTCAGACAGGCATAGAGAGATGCCAAGGGCTTCATTATTCAAAGGGTGTCGGCGTCTTGCGTTCTGCCGCTCCGTTGGTCACGATAAAGTTGACGGGACGAGACTCAACCACCTGAACTGCACGTAACCTTCTTCTCCTTCTCGCATTTCCTCATTTCTTCGCAGTTTCCTTCGTTTTCCCTTCAGAAAATGCTTCGCTTTTCATTCTCTCTTTTCTCTTCACCGTCTACATAATCTTATGCAATGATAGCTTCAATTCCTTCAAGAATACTACCATTGATTTTTTTTTAAGATCCATTACACGTAGAATCACCATCAAAACGTTTGATTCAATGAGAATCTCAGTAATTTAAGTCGGATAATTAAAATAATTATTCGAATAAAGATTGAACGTCCACTGAGATATTAAGAGGGTTTATTTGTAATAGTTATAATGGCAGAAAATTATTAATAAATCTTATGCATTGATAGCTTCAATTCCTTCAAGATTATTACCATTGATTTTTTTAAGGATTCATTACATGTGGAATTACCATCAAAACGTTTGATTCAATGAGATTCTCAGTAATTTAAGTCGAATAATTAAAATAATTATTCGAATAAAGATTGAACGTCAACTGAGATATTAAGATGGTTTATTTTTAATAGTTATAATGGCAGAAAATTATTAATAAATCTTATGCACTGATAGCTTCAATTCCTTCAAGATTACTACCATTGATTTTTTTTAAGGATCCATTACACGTAGAATCACCATCAAAACGTTTGATTCAATGAGAATCTCAGTAATTTAAGTCGAATAATTAAAATAATTATTCGAATAAAGATTGAACGTCAACTGAGATATTAAGAGGGTTTATTTTTAATAGTTATAATGGCAGAAAATTATTAATAAATCCTATGCAATGATAGCTTCAACTCCTTCAAGATTACTACCATTGATTTTTTTTCACATTGACACGTAGAATCACCATCAAAACGTTTGATTCAATGAGAATCTCAGTAATTTAAGTCGAATAATTAAAATAATTAAAATAATTAAAATAATTAAAATAATTATTTGAATAAAGAATTAACGCCAACTGAGATATTAAGATGGTTTATTTTTAATAGTTATCACGGCAGAAAATTATTAATAAATCAGTTATCAAATTTCGCGAAATTTTAGCATTTTTTAAAATTTGTTTAAAATAAATTCGTTGATTTTTGCGATGATCCTAGATTTTTAAAGATTTTTTAATGATTTGAAAATGATTTAACAATTACACATAAAAAATATCAGACTGATTAAAAGCGGTGTTTCATAAAAATTGCCTTAAATCTTTTCGAAAATTAAAAAAAAAGATCATTATTTCGAAAAAATTAGCAAATCAATTTATATATGAAAAATAGAAGGAAATTAAACTCAAGGTTTAGAAAAACAAAAATTTTCCACTAATTCATTAAACAAAATCAATATTCTTAATATCAAGTATTTAGTTTATTTTTGTCTTCTTCATTTACGAAATGCCAAAATTCTGATATATTTACCAAAGTATTTGTGTCAATTCGCATTAATGCAAATTCCCGAAGTTACCAGAGCAACAAAAAAGAAATGCCAGCTTCAAACCGAAAACCAAGAACTTCTTTTCGCAATAAATTCCAAAAATGTCTAATGCAATGTCTGATAATATCAAGCGATTATAACCCCCACTATGAGAGAAATAAACGTAAATCCCAAGAGTGTCGAACGTCGTGGTTGAGATGGCATATATGCCTTTGCAATCTCGGCATAAAGGTATCGGCGAAGGTATGAGGATCGCTTCAGAGAAATCTCATCGCTCTCACCGTCAAAAGTGGAGAGACTGTGAGAGGGTTCTGTGCCTCGCGTGGGTTCGGATTCAGCGGTTCGGAAGCGGCCTAGAGTTTCAGACGCGCCAACAGACATAGTGGAAAGCAACGGCACATGTACTACATATAAGCGTGTAGTGACGGTAAGAAAGCTAGAGCGAGAGACAGAGAGAGAGAGAGAGAGAAGAAGAAATACAGATAGAGGGATGAGAGTGAAGATGCAAACACATCGATGATCTTTCCATGCCGAGGGCACAGTACGTAACGTACTGCCTTTGCTTTTCTGCTTCCTCGTGCTGCTGGAGCGCGCAGACGATGTGAAAGGGGAGCTTTCCTCGGTACATACATATCGTGTCGTATCCAGAAGGCGAAAACCTCCCCCCGCAAGAAACTACCTTCGTCACTTACAACCCGAGGGTTATATTCACTGTGCGATATTTCGTCGAGCGTGTCGTTGAAGCTCTAAGCGAAAGACGTGAATTGCGAGTGGTGGCATGCATATGGTGAAACGTAGCTTCTATGTATTTATATATATACACATATATGATCTTGTATGACGCGTTGAAGGATATACGTCTTCTCTGCTCGTCCCTAGCTTCGCATCCACCTTGCTTTGGGAAAGAGGCAAAGCAGCAGCAGCAGCAGCATCACCAGCGACTGAGTGACGCGCGAAGCTGTGTTATGGATATCCGGGACTTTCGTAAATGGGGACTACGACTAGACGACGCAGGCAGAAGCAGCGAAACCAGAAGCAGTCGATCTTACAGAAGACCGATCACAGAATGGCGCGCTGCAAACGGTGTGCCCGCTCGACTCTGTCAGCCTCGTAATCGTCGACGACGAGCCAAGGGGAAGAGATGCGACCGAGACGACGACGACGACGAGTCCTCCTTGTGAATCGCATCACAGATCAAACACGAAGCTTGTATATTAAACGTAACCCGGTAAGGATTTCCTTCGCCGCGAATGTGCGACTTGCTGCGGCTTTACTTCTGTCCAAGATCTCGGGTCAAACTCTCCAATTCTCTCGGGCTTATTGTACCGAACTCCACGGCGATGACTGCTCCAAGGACACGCGGGAATTTCCATCTCGACAATAGCCACAATTATGTGCCACGCTAGAATGCAAAGGAGATCTAATTTGTAATGACATTAGGGAATTCACCAAGGCGAATTGAATTTTCGAAGAAGGTATGTATAGTATTGAAGGAGGCATAGAGCGTGGATCTGCTCATAGTGAAGCGCAGTACTTTTGCCATGCGAGAGTACCACGCTACCACTGCACAGCACACGAACAACCTCACTCACCGAACTCCTGTTTGACGTTCAAGTGAACGACGACGACGAGACATACTGCTCCGAGAGTACTACAGCCACACTCGGCGAGCACTCAGGCTTGAGAAATTGAGCCCGTTTGACGTTCTAAAGCTTTACTATTCTCGCTCTTGGTTACTCTCTCTTTCTCTCTCCCTAGCTTTGACTATTTGTCTCTATCGCGCTTCTATCTCACCTACTCAAATTTTCGACAAGCAGTCGTACGTAACGTGTTGCTCATGCGAGAAAGACTTCTGACGGATCGGATAAACCAATATACGAGACACTGAATACCGATCACTTTTTCTTGTTGTTGGGAAATTGAGACATCCTCAGTGGAAATATTATACTGAGGAAAGGGCTTGGAATTACCAGAATCTTGGTTAAAAATGTTACCAAGAAAACTTGGTAGGAATTATGAAGTTATTGGTGAACATAACCGAGGATTTGGTAAGACAACCAAGTATTTAGTACGCATAACGAATAATTTGGTTGCGACTACCAAATTTTTCTTGGTAAAATTTTTTAACCAAGATTTTACAGGAAAGGAAATATTTGGTTGTGATAACTACGGTTCCAATTTGCTATACACAAGATCTCGAAAATTAGTTACCTCAACTATATCGAATAGTAACCTCAACTATTCACACGATTAATTCTCGCGGAATTAGTAACAGTAATCAATCCAATCGTTGGGAATACCATTTCAATCGTCGATGATATTTTTTTCTTCGTTAGACGCTCTGTCGATGTTTATTTTTCCGTCGGATACGAATTTTCCATTCATTTTACCGAGTAGTTATAATTATTCACGAATAGAGCCTGAAAAGTGTTGTATTCCAATTTTTTAAAATATTTCTACTACGATTCAGCATTATTAAGGAATCTTACCTTTATTCGACATTTTTTTATCAGAAAGCTTTAATCCGGCTTCAAAATAAAGTTCATCAAATGATTGTAATTTCATCCTATAACTTCATTCTTCACTATGCTACTCTGGTTCTCTTTCCAAATAGAATTGCCTTCACCATTTTACTTCAAACACAAAAACCAGGAAATTTTTCCCTCTAATAAAATGACCAATGTAACAGTCGGAAAGGACAGAGTATGGAAGGTGTGTGTGAGTAATGCGGATGGTCTGACGAATTATCGAAGAGAGAAAATATATGGTGATCACCGGGATTCGAACCCGGATTGTTCAGGTACTGAGTAAGAGCGCTAACCACTGCGCTAATGTCACCTAGTATATTTCTCTCATTCGAATCGTTTTCTTATATGCAATGTAGGGTCGTCACACACCTCCACTGACAGAACTCGACGTCCACGTCGACTGTATAGACTTGAGAGAGTTGTGTTACACGATAGTAGAGGAGCTATCTTCTCCAGTGCTAATCTTAGTATTTGCGGGTCTGCCGCTGTGTGCGTGGGCTTACGTGTTTTTGCCACTGTAGAAATATATATATATATGAAGAGAATGGAGGAGACTGTCTCTCCAGATGCCGTGTATTTTGTGGACGTGTTTTTGGTCCGACACTTCTGACACCAATGTAACAGTCGGAAAGGACAGAGTATGGAACGTGTGTGTGGGTAATGCGGATGGTCTGACGAATTATCGAAGGGAGAAAATATATGGTGATCACCGGGATTCGAACCCGGATTGTTCAGGTACTGAGTAAGAGCGCTAACCACTGCGCTAATGTCACCTAGTATATTTCTCTCATTCGAATCGTTTTCTTATATGCAATGTAGGGTCGTCACACACCTCCACTGACAGAACTCGACGTCCACGTCGACTGTATAGACTTGAGAGAGTTGTGTTACACGATAGTAGAGGAGCTATCTTCTCCGGTGCTAATCTTAGTATTTGCGGGTCTGCCGCTGTGTGCGTGGGCTTACGTGTTTTTGCCACTGTAGAAATATATATATATATGAAGAGAATGGAGGAGACTGTCTCTCCAGATGCCGTGCATTTTGTGGACGTGTTTTTGGTCCGACACTTCTGACACCAATGTAACAGTCGGAAAGGACAGAGTATGGAACGTGTGTGTGGGTAATACGGATGGTCTGACGAATTATCGAAGAGAGAAAATGTATGGTGATCACCGGGATTCGAACCCGGATTGTTCAGGTACTGAGTAAGAGCGCTAACCACTGCGCTAATGTCACCTAGTATATTTCTCTCATTCGAATCGTTTTCTTATATGCAATGTAGGGTCGTCACACACCTCCACTGACAGAACTCGACGTCCACGTCAACTGTATAGACTTGAGAGAGTTGTGTTACACGATAGTAGAGGAGCTATCTTCTCCGGTGCTAATCTTAGTATTTGCGGGTCTGCCGCTGTGTGCGTGGGCTTACGTGTTTTTGCCACTGTAGAAATATATATATATATATATGAAGAGAATGGAGGAGACTGTCTCTCCAGATGCCGTGTATTTTGTGGACGTGTTTTTGGTCCGACACTTCTGACACCAATGTAACAGTCGGAAAGGACAGAGTATGGAACGTGTGTGTGGGTAATGCGGATGGTCTGACGAATTATCGAAGGGAGAAAATATATGGTGATCACCGGGATTCGAACCCGGATTGTTCAGGTACTGAGTAAGAGCGCTAACCACTGCGCTAATGTCACCTAGTATATTTCTCTCATTCGAATCGTTTTCTTATATGCAATGTAGGGTCGTCACACACCTCCACTGACAGAACTCGACGTCCACGTCGACTGTATAGACTTGAGAGAGTTGTGTTACACGATAGTAGAGGAGCTATCTTCTCCGGTGCTAATCTTAGTATTTGCGGGTCTGCCGCTGTGTGCGTTCGCTTATATATTTTTGCCACTGTAGAAATATATATATATATGAAGAGAATGGAGGAGACTGTCTCTCCAGATGCCGTGCATTTTGTGGACGTGTTTTTGGTCGGACACTACTGACACCAATGTAACAGTCGGAAAGGACAGAGTATGGAAGGTGTGTGTGAGTAATGCGGTTGGTCTGACGAATTATCGAAGAGAGAAAATATATGGTGATCACCGGGATTCGAACCGGGATTGTTCAGGTACTGAGTAAGAGCGCTAACCACTGCGCTAATGTCACCTAGTATATTTCTCTCATTCGAATCGTCTTCTTATATGCAATGTAGGTCCGTCACACCAAACACGGAAAGAAAAGATTAGTTGCCATAACCAAAAAATGATTTGACACAACCAATCGATTATTCTATTTCTATTACAACTCAAATAATAGTGCTAACGATTCAAATGGTAATACCAACAATTCGAATGGTTGTCCCAAAAATTCTAATCGTGTGAGTAGCTCAATTTACTATTCAATATGGTTGGGGCAACTAATTTTTACCTTGTGTAGATCAAATTGAAACCGTAATTGTCACAACCAAATATTTCTTTCCGTGAACTGCCAAAGTGTGCCAATTCCACTTTGGCCATTTCCATATCAACAGCTAATGATAATAAAAATAATAAAACTCAATAAATTTTCCAGGAAGCTGTTGAGTCAGTGCCGATATTTTCCTCTCCTGATTACATGCACAACGGATACATCTCCATATACAAAGTTTGCTGGGACTTACCTGGCTGAGTGGACGAATCCGTTCGTGAATAGACTTTTCCGCCTGAAGTGCCGAAGGTGGTGGATGATCCGGTGTTGGTGGTTGCACATAGTGAGTGGGACTTGTGGGAAGTAGCATCTGTACGCGTTTGAGTCTCTTGTCCGTAGCTTCACGTCCGTCGCTCAATCCCTGACCGTCGCTGGTTGCTTCGCGTTTTGGATCTTCCAATAAACTTTCTTGCGATGATTTTAAAGTGAGAAAAGCGTTGGATACGAATGTACGGTCATTGGATGGTCCGCCCTCGCTGGATGGTGACTCGTCGACAGCGCCAGGGCTGCTATCCAATTCGTAATTCTCATAAGCGCGTTCGCAATGCCGTCGCAACTTTCTCCGCGGATTAAGCAACTTGATTGGCCTGTCACCGTACATCGAAGTTATAGCGACTGGTTCAACGTCGGGATCTCGCCTTTCTCCGGCGCTACTATGACGCGCCTTCATGTCCACGTACTGATCCACGCTTCTTGTCACGTGACGCAACTGATCTCGACGTGTCTGCAATTGCTCGAGATCTATGTGACTTCGAGCGCCGCTTCGGGCAAGAAACAAGTACTCGTAATTGCTCGGACCGAGCGTACAATCGGCTGAGAGAGACATCTGTGTCTGCAAGTGTGTCGGTGATACTGACAGGTTCCTCCTCGGTGGCTTTTTCGGAGGAGTTGGCTGAAATTACATAGACAAACGTGCAGATACTTTTTGTATCGCTAATTAATTTGTATCTCCAATAAAATGTCATATATTATCCTTTTTTAAAATAGATTTTAACTACAAATTGTAGGTAAGCAATTTTCGGTAAAATGGCTCGATTCCTAGCTTTTGTCCTCTTTTATCTACACTTTACGGTTTAGTACATAATCTTTATGAATTTAATTTAAAAAAATATAAAACAGGGTTCTACAAAATACTAATAATTATTTTAGAATAGTAATCAGTAGTAGTATAGTAGTTACAGAATCTGTTAAAATAATTTACAAGAAAATTACAGTACCTGATTGAAAGTTTTTATTTACAGCCTGTTCATTTTTTGTTCATTTGTATTAGATATTTAAAGTAACAATAGGGAAAAAGATTAGGGAAATTTGCAAATCTACTGTTACAACATTCTAGGAATTTACTAGCAGAATTTACTTAATAAAATCAACAGCCACCTGCAATGAAAATAAAGTTCGAATTTCTGTAATTCGTGATCGACCGAAAATTTATTATTCGCATCCAATATTATTGTTACGCATGGGAATTAAAATACGTCTCGGATAACTTCATGACGATGAGCTTGTAATTTTTATACACATAAAATTTTACAATTTTGGTCATGTAAAAACTAGATTATTACAGAAGTTCTGTGTGTCATAAAAACATTTGAGGAATTAATCTTCATGTGCATAAATTTACTCTACTATTATTAATTTTACAGTGAATATTATATTAACTATTATTTCATACATCAGTTTTGTAAATTTCATATTATTCATTACAGTAAATTTACAATCTTTTTGAATAGTGTGAATAAAAAAACGTAAGAAAATGATGAGAATCGTGCAGAAAGTTGATAAAGTTCTTACCGAGACTTTACTGTTGGAGGCTGGGCTGTGAAGAGAACTGGATAGAGGAGCCATGGGCAAGTAAATCCCAGGAGCACCGGAATCGTTTGGTAAACAACGCCTGTCCCTCGGGCTCGGTCCACCGACGCTCGATGAGGAAGAAACGCTCAATTGGTCTGACTCCCTGCCACCGACGTATCCCGGGGGCAATGTCAAGGACAGATCCTCCGAGGCGTAGCCACCCTCAGCCGTTATTCCGCGAGGCACCGGCGGTGTTTGATAGAGACCGCTGTCGGAGCCCCTAGACAACCAAACTTCCGGTTTTTAATCAAGCGAATTCCTGTCCTTTACCTTCACTCAGCCGCAGCAGATCAGCGAAATTTAATAGGCTACCGTCGGTAATGAAACTTTGTCAAATCTTTCGTGTGAAGTGTCTTTATGCATATGTTTATTCCGGCTATTGTCAACTGAATTTATCAACAGAGAAGCACACCAAATAACAAAAAAACAAGAAATAGAGAAGCTTAAATGGAAACAACGTCTAAAGTCTACGTATTCTTTATTTCCTGCGGATATAAAATGACATCGGAAATAAAACATGGAAAGCCAAGTTATCGGGGAAAATTTTGTTCGATGGTCGGATTTGACACTAAAATGAAATCATTTACTAACTTTTCTGGCGACTAATTAAAGCACGAATTAAATAGGGTCATCAAACTTGAAATTTTGATAGTGACCGCTGTCGGAGCCCTTAAACAACTACACTTCCGGTTTTTAATCAAGCGAATTCCTGTCCTTTACCTTCACTCAGCCGCAGCAGATCAGCGAAATTTAATAGGCAACCGGCGGTAATGAAACTTTGTCAAATCTTTCGTGTGAAGTGTCTTTATGCATATGTTTATTCCGGCTATTGTCAACTGAATTTATCAATAGAGAAGCACACCAAATAACAAAAAACAAGAAATACAGAAGCTTAAATGGAAACAACGTCTAAAGTCTATTGATTCTTTTTTTCCTGCGGATGTAAAATGACATCGGAAATAAAACATGGAAAGTCAAGTTTTCGGATAAAAATTTCTTCTGATGGTCGGATTTGATACTAAAATGAAATTATTTAATAAGTTTTCTGGCGACTAATTAAAGCACGAATTAAATAGGGTCATCAAACTTGAAATTTTGATAGTGACCGCTGTCGGAGCCCTTAAACAACCACACTTCCGGTTTTTAATCAAGCGAATTCGTGTCCTTTACCTTCACTCAGCCGCAGCAGATCAGCGAAATTTAATAGGCTACCGGCGATAATGAAACTTTGTCAAATCTTTTGTGTGAAGTGTCTTTATGCATATGTTTATTCCGGCTATTGTCAATTGAATTTATCAACAGAGAAGCACACCAAATAACAAAAAAACAAGAAATAGAGAAGCTTAAATGGAATCAACGTCTAAAGTCTACGTATTCTTTATTTCCTGCGGATATAAAATGACATCGGAAATAAAACATGGAAAGCCAAGTTATCGGGGAAAATTTTGTTCGATGGTCGGATTTGACACTAAAATGAAATTATTTACTAACTTTTCTGGCGACTAATTAAAGCACGAATTAAATAGGGTCATCAAACTTGAAATTTTGATAGTGACCGCTGTCGGAGCCCTTAAACAACTACACTTCCGGTTTTTAATCAAGCGAATTCCTGTCCTTTACCTTCACTCAGCCGCAGCAGATCAGCGAAATTTAATAGGCTACCGGCGGTAATGAAACTTTGTCAAATCTTTCGTGTGAAGTGTCTTTATGCATATGTTTATTCCGGCTATTGTCAACTAAATGTATCAATAGAGAAGCACACCAAATAACAAAAAACAAGAAATAGAGAAGCTTAAATGGAAACAACGTCTAAAGTCTATTTATTCTTTATTTCCTGCGGATGTAAAATCACATAGGAAATAAAACACGAAAAGCCAAGTTGTCGGATAAAAATTTCTTCTGATGGTCGGATTTGGCACTAAAGTGAATTTTTTAAACAATTTTTCTGGCGACTAAGTAAAGCACGAATTAAATGGTGACATCAAACTTGAAATTTTGATAGTGACCGCTGTCGGAGCCCCTAGATAAACAAACTTCCGGTTTTTAATCAAGCGAATTCCTGTCCTTTACCTTCACTCAGCCGCAGCAGATCAGCGAAATTTAATAGGCTACCGTCGGTAATGAAACTTTGTCAAATCTTTTGTGTGAAGTGTCTTTATGCATATGTTTATTCCGGCTATTGTCAACTGAATTTATCAATAGAGAAGCACACCAAATAACAAAAAATAAGAAATACAGAAGCTTAAATGGTTACAGCGTCTATTGATTCTTTATTTCCTGCGGATGTAAAATGATATCGGAAATAAAACACGAAACGCCAAGTTGTCGGATAACATTTTTTTTGGTGGTCGTATTTGACACTAAAATGAAATTATTTAATAACTTTTCTGGCGACTAATTAAAGCACGAATTAAATAGGGTCATCAAACTTGAAATTTTGATAGTGACCGCTGTCGGAGCCCTTAAACAACCACACTTCCGGTTTTTAATCAAGCGAATTCCTGTCCTTTACCTTCACTCAGCCGCAGCAGATCAGCGAAATTTAATAGGCTACCGGCGGTAATGAAACTTTGTCAAATCTTTCGTGTGAAGTGTCTTTATGCATATGTTTATTCCGGCTATTGTCAACTGAATTTATCAACAGAGAAGCACACCAAATAACAAAAAAATGAGAAATACAGAAGCTTAAATGGAAACAATGTCTAAAGTCTATTGATTCTTTTTTTCCTGCGGATGTAAAATGACATCGGAAATAAAACATGGAAAGTCAAGTTTTCGGATAAAAATTTCTTCTGATGGTCGGATTTGATACTAAAGTGAAATTATTTAATAACTTTTCTGGCGACTAATTAAAACACGAATTAAATGGTGACATCAAACTTGAAATTTTGATAGTGACCGCTGTCGGAGCCCCTAGACAACCAAACTTCCGGTTTTTAATCAAGCGAATCCCTGTTCTTTACCTTCATTCAACCGCAGCAGATCAGCAAAATTTAATAGACTACCGGCGGTAATGAAACTTTGTCAAATCTTTTGTGTGAAGTGTCTTTATGCATATGTTTATTCCGGCTATTGTCAACTGAATTTATCAACAGAGAAGCACAACAAAAACCAAGAAACACAGAAGCTTAAATGAAAACAAAAACCCCTAAAGCCTATTGATTCTTTATTGCCTGCAGATGTAAAATCACATAGGAAATAAAACATGGAAAGCCAAGTTTTAGGATAAAAATTTTTTCTGATGGTCGGATTTGATATTAAAGTGAAATTATTTAATAACTTTTCTGGCGACTAATTAAAGCACGAATTAAATGGTGACATCAAACTTGAAATTTTGATAGTGACCGCTGTCGGAGCCCCTAGACAACCAAACTTCCGGTTTTTAATCAAGCGAATTCCTGTCCTTTACCTTCACTCAGCCGCAGCAGATCAGCGAAATTTAATAGGCTACCGGCGGTGATGAAACTTTGTTAAATCTTTCGTGTGAAGTGTCTTTATGCATATGTTTATTCCGGCTATTGTCACCTGAATTTATCATCAGAGAAGCACACCAAATAACAAAAAAAAAACGAGAAATACAGAAGCTTAAATGGAAATAACTCTTAAAGTCTATTGATTCTTTATTTCCTTGAAATAAAACATGAAAAGTCAAGTTGTCAGATAAAAATTTCTTCTGATTATCGGATTTGGCACTAAAGTGAATTTAAAAAATAATTTTTCTGGCGACTAATTAAAGCACGAATTAAATGGTGACATCAAGCTTGAAATTTTGATGAATATCGTGATATCAATTTATTGAAGGCTAATTTAGGCACACATAAGTTTATAAAACCATTTGATTACGTTCTAAAGCATTAAAGAAACAAGAACTTTCTTTATTGAAATGATGAGGAAAAAAACAAAGTTGTCGGATAAAAATTTCTTCTGATGGTCAGATTTTGCACTAAATTGATTTTTTTTTACAACTTTTCTGGCGACTAAAGAAAGCAAGAATTAAATGGTGATATCAACCTTGAAATTTTCATAAATATGGTGAAATCAATTATTTGAAGGCGAATTCAGGCACACATAAATTTAGAGATACGATTTGATTACTTTTTAAAGCTTTGAAGGAACAAGAATTTTTCTTATCGAAATGATGAGAAAAAATAAAACGAATCTAAAGACTATAACAAGATTGATAAAGTGGGTGCAAAGTGTGCCAACGACGCCCTACCGTGGTGTGTCTCGGGGTGATATCGGTGTAGTGTTGGTTGTGGTGTTTAGTGGTCTGTCTTCGGGTGTTCTATCGGAGCTTTCGAGGGTATTTATGGAGTTGAGTGTGTCTGACATAGACATGAAGACGCTGTCGAAGAGAGAACTCGGGTCGGAGAACTCGTCGGTCACCTGGAGTCCCTTACTGCTTGTTTCGTCTAATGCTTCGTATTCCAGCTCGTCTTCGCTGAAAGGCGCAATTAACGTTCTTTCCAATATCTAACGTAACACCAGATGTTTCTAATATCCTCTACATAGTACATTATTGATTTAATTCTCAAAATGCAAAGCAGCTCAATATCTTCGACCGAAGAAGCTGAATAGAATTTCCAGCCACTGGCTGTCACCTTCCAGTCACCTTTCAATCACTTCACAACAGGCTGCGCCATTAGTGCTTTTGCGGGCATCAAAAATATAATCATTATGAACTGAGATGTTTATAAAAAAGATGAAGTAAAGCTTTACAGAACTTTCAGCCACAGATTGTCACCTTTTTATCACCTTTCCACTAGCTGCACCACTAATGCTTTTGCAAGGAGCAAAAAAATTGTCATTATATGATCTATGATGGTTGTGATAAAGCTAAAGTAAAGCTGAATAGAATTTCCAGCCAATGATTGTCACCTATCTGTCACCTTTCAACTAGCTGCACCACTAAGTCTTTTGCTGCGAGCTAAAATATAGGCATTATAAACTATGATGGTTGTGAAAAAGATGAAGTAAAATTGAATAAATTTCCCAGCCACTGGTTGTCACCTTCCAGTCACCTTTCAACTACTTCATAACAGGCTGCGCCATTAATGCTTTTGTGGGCAGTAAAAATATAATCATTATGAACTGAGATATTTGTTATAAAGATTAAGTAAAGCTAAACAGAATATCCTGCCATTGATTGTCACCTATCTGTCACCTTTCAACTAGCTGCATCACTAAGGCTTTTGTGCGAGCTAAAATATAGGCATTATAAACTATGATGGTTGTGAAAAAGATGAAGTAAAATTGAATAAATTTCCCAGCCACTGGTTGTCACCTTCCAGTCACCTTTCAACTACTTCATAACAGGCTGCGCCATTAATGCTTTTGTGGGCAGTAAAAATATAATTATTATGAACTGCGATATTTGTTATAAAGATTAAGTAAAGCTGAACAGAATATCCTGCCATTGATTGTCACCTATCTGTCACCTGTCAACTAGCTGCATCACTAAGGCTTTTGTGCGAGCTAAAATATAGGCATTATAAACTATGATGGTTGTGAAAAAGATGAAGTAAAATTGAATAAATTTCCCAGCCACTGGTTGTCACCTTCCAGTCACCTTTCAACTACTTCATAACAGGCTGCGCCATTAATGCTTTTGTGGGCAGTAAAAATATAATTATTATGAACTGAGATATTTGTTATAAAGATTAAGTAAAGCTGAACAAAATATCCTGCCATTGATTGTCACCTATCTGTCACCTTTTAACTAGCTGCACCACTAGTGCTTTTGCAGCGAGCAAAAATATAGCCATTATAAATTATGATGGTTGTGAAAAAGATGAAGTATAGTTGAATAAATTTTCCAGCCACTAGTTGTCACCTTCCAGTCACCGGCAAAAATATGATGTGTGCGAAAAGTTGAAATAGCCGAAATGTATTAAACAGAACAAGAAAATCCCCAGAACTGAAAATGCTGGTCTCTATATTTCGCGTTGAACGCCATAATCCATCTCTCATTCGTTTCATTGTGGTTCACAATTCTAACAATGGTTATTAGTTCTGTACTGAGACGTCGGTGCCAACATTTACATTGTTTAACGTGATGGATTCATCTCAGCGAAGGAACGTGAAGGGGCGAGGGGGTGAACGGTCGAGGTCGGGACTACAGCAAGCAGCGAACGTCAAACATTGACTATGTTTCCATCGTCCGGAAGTGAAGGCTCGAGTGAACATGAGAGAAGTCCACCGTTTCCCCCGCTTGTCGAAGAATTTCGCAAAATTTCTGTGAATGTTTCCGTCGGCGATTTTCACCGCACCTGTATGGAGAACCATAGCCATTGATGGTGGTGTCAGTCCGGAATACGAAAGGCATGGAGTGTGCAGAGATACAGTGGCTTGTCTGCCACAGAAGTAGAATCTGATGCTATCAGTAGAAACGGAGGAAAACGGCAGTGTAGCAGCAAAACCGTGTAGAAGCAGCAATAGAACGAACGAAGAGAGCCCATTGCTAGGCTACCCCCGATGAGGAGGTTGCGGGGGTTGTGCGAGCACAGGGTTTGAGCCAGTCTCACTCAGTGGCGAGGGTGACCCGAGGCGAGCGAGAGGCGAACGGTCGGACCAACCATAGCCTCGTCCTGCTGCTACTGCTGCTGCTGCTTCTACTGCCTACATCAGGAAAATTAAACCAAGCCAAGCGGTGCTTAACGCGCTGGGGCTACACGCGGGCGCGCGCGGCCGTCGTTGCTCCAGCTCCAGCAACTCCTGCACCTTCCTCATCCGCTCTTTCTCTCTGTTGCTTCGACCGTCTGTTCCACCGTTATACTCCACCTCCGACTTCTCTTCTCGACCCGGACCATACCTCCATCGCATCGTCGCCCTGTGCCAGCAGCTAGCGTTAGCAAGCATCGGGGGAACTGCCGCGTCTCCTCTTCCTCCTCCTCCTCCTTCTCATCCTTCTCCTTCTGCTGCTCCTCCTCGACCTCCTCCATCTCTTCGCACATCCAGCACTCGCTCATTCAGTCTACCGGGTGCCGCTCTACATCTGCTCTTTTGTTTGCCCACATCTCCCATATTAAACGTGGCAAGAGAGGGATCAAGATGAACAGAGAGAGAGAAAAAGAGATGGCGGGAAGGAACCGACATCCTCCCCTCGGGACTATATCGAGTGTTTCTCGGGAAATATTACAAATCCGCCATTCCCTGAATCCGCACCCACTCACCACACACATACACACACAGATACATACACACCGGAGGAAAAACGAGTCGGCGAAGAGGCGGAGAAGAAGGGGAATGGGGAGGAAAAAAAGTGCCGGCCGAGGAGACGCCCGGATGGAGTTTTTGTGAAGTTGCTTTTTGCCAGTTGGATACATTTTTTTTCCCTCCTTCCCTTCACTCTTTATGCTGTATGTGTTCAGTGGGCGGAACGCGATGAGGGTTGGAAAGGCAGAGTGGAGATGGAGGTATGCCCCTGATTATATATTTTGCGATACGAGATGTAGCTCTCTTTTTTTTTTTGTTTCCTTCTTGATGTACTTGATATGTAAGCGTGGTGCACGGTAATCTACAGTTTGGAATTGTTCTTTGGTTTTATGTTAAATAAATATGTTTTCAAATGCAAGAATCTACGCTTACTGGCTTAAGGTATAGGGCGGGATGCATTTTTGGAGGTAAGTTCGGTTTTAAGATAATATAATGGACAAATTACGGTGATTTTGTATCTCTAATTTTTATCTCAGCATTCTATCTTTTTTTAAATTATACTTTATCATTACGTTTTCACTACGAATTATGTACAAATTATTTTTACAATGAGAATGGGAAAGACAAAATGGAGATGTATTCCTGATTACAGATTTTGCGATACTGGATGTAGCTCTTTTTTTCTTGCTTGATCCGTTTGTTATGAACCGTTGGACGTTAATTCACAGTTTGAGATTATTCTTTAGTGTAATGTAAAATATATGTTCAAATATTTGCAGGAACTTAGCGTACAATTAACCACATTATTTTTCAACTGTGACACGTACCTTTTCAAATGTCCCGTTCATGCGATCCTAACTAAAACTTACCTGCATCAGCGACTGTATGTTTTGTTTTTTCACAAAAAAAATCTACGGAATATGCAGATCTTTAGGCATTGCGTGCTCTCGTGTCTGTGCCGAATGGTATGTGAAGAAGAAGTATGTGAAGAACAAAGTGAGTGTTAAAGAATGGTGACAAGGTGCGTGATGATGTACATTTTTTTTTCTTTTTTTATAAGATCACGTTGATGATTAAGTTGATTCAATGATGGACTCACAAGGACATGACCGAGGTGCCGGAAACGCGACGATCGTCGTCCCGCGGCTTGTGGTAGAATTGCCATTGAGTTGGCGATGTTCCTTCCGTCGGCGACATGTCGTCACCTGGTCGGACGTTCTCGTAAGGGCTGCCAAGAGAATCGCCACCCTGCACCGGGATTGGCGGCAGATTTTCGCTGTCAGCATCACTTTCGATCCCTGAAGATGATCGGTGTCCTTTAAAAAACAAAAAAAAAATCAACATCATTAACAACCGATCATCTGACTTTCATAGTTTATAAAAAAAAAACCAATAATTATTGTAGCGTATTAAAAGTAACATCATTGTGTGTTCAGGACATAGTAAGGTAAACGCCCCGGTACCCAACCATGTACCAGTCTCCAACCACTGACACAAATATTGACTAAAATTAAGAAATTATGAATATGAAATAAATAAATAACTAGTGCTACCATTTTTGCAATTCTTTATGTCTGCATAGGCCAATAATAAAAATAGTCATTAATTTTTTTGTCGACGTTTTTTAAAGATATTGTGCACTGCAGACGCCGCTCAGAGGATCGGCGCATATCTTTTAGCCAATTCGTTAAGAATTGGCGTAACGTTGTTAAGCTTATGACGCTGTTATTTTCACGATTTCCACAATAAATCGTGGCTTGTGGTATTCGCGAATAAGTAGACTTTATAAATCTTCCATTAAAATTTGCGAAAAACCACTGCTAAGTCGTCAATTTCCATGGTTGGCTATTGGGGCGCATCCGCAGTATGCTGTACCGATATCCAACCGCGGCCTATTCCCGGCCAACACAAACTCAGCGAACATAACCTCTATGGCAAGTTGATGCCGGTTGCACGTCACGGTGAACCTTTTTATTAGTTATTATTTATCATAAATTATCCCAAACGTTGCGTGTAATTAAAGAAATAAAATGAAGTTTCAACGAATCGCATAGCCTCGTATCGGCGGGTGGTTGCGTATAGGGGCATGCTTGGTCGGGTATTTAGACATTACCTGAAATCGGTGGCCGGGTACTAGTCCATCGACTTTCTCAATTGTTTCCTAACTTTAACAAAAAACTATACCCCTGACATGAATTAATGGATGCTTTTCGAAAAGTAGAAAAACTAAGCTTTGCATTAGTTATGGTTACAATTATAGAAACGTCATTTTAGTATACGAAATATAACTTTACAGTTTCCTGTTCTCTAAGATGGCCGGCTATTGGGGCGTTTACCTTAGTATCTCATTTAGTTACAGCTATTTTTGTGGAAGCATTTCTGTGGATAATAAAAAAAAAGCTTTTGGATTTGATTATTCTTTTCTGGAGCTTTTACCGTTTGTTTTCTCATGATTAAAATTGAAATGTTGGAAAAATGTTGTTTTAAGGTTATATAAATTTCTTCAGGTTTTTTTTTAGTTACTTGTTATAAAATATCGATTTCTCATTGTCACTTTTCATGATTGAAAAGGTAAAAACGCCTTACGATAAAATAATAATGAAAATCTTACTTTTTATTACGGCCGTGATGTCGTGCGTCACATGAGGAGGAAATTGACCAAGGAGATCAAGCACGGTGTTGTGACGTGCATCACGAATTCCGAGATCGACGCCACGGTCCAGAAGAGCACGTACTACCTCCATCTTTCCGCACAATGCTGCCTCATGCATCGCGGTTCCAGCGGATGTCCGAGTATTGACATCAACTCCAGAAGCCAGTAGAACCTCGACGACCGCTCTGTTATTTTATAAAATATAATATGCCATTGATATATATCTATTTTTTTCTCTGGCTCAAATGATTGGGACTGCAATGTTAAACCATTTCACAATTAGCATTTTAAAAAATGTAATCTATTTTTTTAATGCTCAAATTCTTGCGTCCCCGATGTTCAATGATTAACTTCGCGAACACCATAATTCATCATTTTTTATACAACCACTTACACTGTTAGAAATATTTAGCAGAAATTTCGATTACGAGTGAAGAAAACTCTTTTCCAGAAACTGGTATATCAAAATCGCTATACAAATGTAATATAAAATTACAGTATTTTCTATTGAATTCTATAAAAAATTCAAAAATTCAATATAAAAAATTTGTAATATTTACTGCACTCGTATATTAAATTTGATATACAAGTGCGATGTAAAATTACAGTAATTTCTGCTAAATCCTATAACAATTTAAAAATTCAATATAAAAACTTTGTAATATTTACTGAACTCGTATATTAAATTTGATATACAAGTGCGATGTAAAATTGCAGTAATTTCTGCTAAATCCTATAAAAATTCGAAAATTCAATACAACAAAATTTGTAATATTTACTGCACTCGTATATTAAATTTGATATACAAGTGCGATATAAAATTACAGTAATTTCTGGTATATCCTATAAAAATTCGAAAATTCAATATAAAAAATTTGTAATATTTACTGCACTCGTATATTAAATTTGATATACAAATGCGATGTAAAATTACAGTAATTTCTGCTAAATCTTATAACAATTCAAAAATTCAATATAAAAGCTTTGTAATATTTACTGCACTCGTATATTAAATTTGATATACTAGTGCGATGTAAAATTACAGTAATTTCTGCTAAATCCTATAACAATTCAAAAATTCAATATGAAAAATTTGTAATATTTACTGCACTCGTATATTAAATATGATATACAAGTGCGATGTAAAATTACAGTAATTTCTACTAAATCCTATAACAATTAAAAAATTCAATATAAAAAATTTATAATATTTACTGCACTCGTATATTAAATTTGATATACAAGTGCGATGTAAAATTACAGTAATTTCTGCTAAATCGTATAAAAATTCGAAAATTCAATATAAAAAATTTGTAATATTTACTGCACTCGTGTATTAAATTTGATATACAAATGCGATGTAAAATTACAGTAATTTCTGCTAAATCCTATAACAATTAAAAAATTCAATATAAAAACTTTGTAATATTTACTGCACTCGTGTATTAAATTTGATATACAAGTGCGATGTAAAATTACAGTAATTTCTGCTAAATCCTATAAAAATTCGAAAATTCAATATAACAAATTTGTAATATTTACTGCACTCGTATATTAAATTTGATATACAAGTGCGATGTAAAATTACAGTAATTTCTGCTAAATCCTATAAAAATTCGAAAATTCAATATAAAAAATTTGTAATATTTACTGCACTCGTATATTAAATTTGATATACAAGTGCGATGTAAAATTACAGTAATTTCTGCTAAATCGTATAAAAATTCGAAAATTCAATATAAAAAATTTGTAATATTTACTGCACTCGTGTATTAAATTTGATATACAAGTTCGATGTAAAATTACAGTAATTTCTGTTAAATCCTATAAAAATTCGAAAACTCAATATACAAATTTGTACACTATTAGAAAACACTGGAAGTTTTTATACATAAACTCGTAATCAAAATGTTATATACAATTGTATAAAATTCATATACTTTTCCAAATTAAAGCAAATTATAAAAATCCAAGTACTCCTACTGTAAAATTAAAGTAAAATATATGCTGTTACATACATTAATTTTACATTACACTTGTATATTAAATGTAATATATTAGTTTATGCATAAAAACTTCCAGTAAAAGTATATTAAACTTCAAGTAGATTTTTTTGACAGTGTAAATTTACTGTCACTCATATATTAAATTCAATATATCACTTAATAAATAAATTGTAAATCCGAGAATCCAAAATTTACAACAAAAAAAAAGAAATAAATTTAACAGCGTTTGTATCTAAAACGAACATTTCGATTTATCTATGATTGTACCACAGTGAAGAACTATTTTGGTTTCCTGAGCCAAAATGGTACTCATACACATAGTGGTACTGGACAGACCGACGGACATTGCCGTGGGATGGATGACCTGGACGCATTGGGTGGTGAACAGCAGCACCAACAGCAATGGGGGAGAGTAGTAGAGAGAGCATCAGGAGGAGGAAATATAATGCCCGCGGCAGTGAATCAAGCAGCGGCAGAACGGCAGCCATCCATCGCCGATAGGATTGGAGCCGGGATCGGATTCGCGCGATGCACCTATGTTGTTATTACCGTACCATAGGGGTATTTGTACTGGCTTACCGAGAGCAGCGATATTGAATCCGATAATTGACATTACCCCATCGCCTCTGGCCCTCACGCACTCCAATATATCTCGCTCTCTCATCCTATCGCTATCTCCGAACCAACCAGAGGACGGAGGCGTTCAGCGTATACACATAGGTAATGTACATGTACAATGCGTACCAACTATACACTGATCAAAAGCTCTGCCATACAACCTTGATCTCTGCCACGAGTAACACAGTTTATATACGTATATACGCAGTTCTATGGACGCCAGTTTACTTCTAGTACAGTTTTCTACTAGATCGGGGTTAAATGACACACTTTAAATTTGCGCAACAAAATTTTTACTTCCTCATAAAGAAAAGTTTGTTTTCGTGGGATATTCTTTTTCGATTTTTTTTTCATGTTAGCACACTCAACAAGGACGCAAAGTAGAACCTTGCACATTGCTTCCTCATCATTTTTCGCGTTTTACAAAGCTACCTCTATGAGGAAGTATCCCGAGTAAAAAAAACAAGTGCATCCCGGATCCATGCGGGATCCGCAAGATGTACGTGAAAAAGTGCCGCCAATGAGACAATCCTTGACTTTTCGCGTACTTCGAGTTTCACGCGGAAAGTACGTGAAAAGTGCGTGAAAAATTTGAGCCAGAAATTCATCAATTAAATACACGAAAAGTACATGAGAAGTACACATTTGAAATGGTTGCATTAAAGATTCGCGGCAGCTAGAAAGTATACGAAAAGTACGTGGGAAGTTCATACTGGAAATGTTTGCGTATAAAGTTCGGGTCGAAAGGTACAGGATATGTACGTGACAAGTCCATCTTTAATCTGTACGGAAAAATGTTAAATATGAACTTTTCACGTACATATCCTGTACTTTGCGTCACGGACTTTATACGCGAAAATTTTCAATATGTACTTTTCACGTACGTCTTCTGTACTTTTCGGCACGGACTTTGTACGGAAAAATGTTGAATATGAACTTTTCACGTACATATCCCGTACTTTGGGTCACGGACTTTGTACGGAAAAATCTTAAATATGGACTTGTCACATACATATCTTGTACCTTTCGACCCGAACTTTATACGCAAACATTTCAAATATGAACTTCCCACGTACTTTTCGTGTACTTTCTAGCTGCCGCGAATCTTTAATGCAACCATTTCAAATGTGTACTTCTCATGTACTTTTCGTGAATTTAATTGGTGAATTTCTGGCTCAAATTTTTCACGAACTTTTCACGTACTTTCCGCATGAAACTCGAAGTACGCGAAAAGTCAAGGATTGTCTCATTGGCGGGACTTTTTCACGTACATCTCGCGGATCCCGCATGGATCCGGGATCACTTGTTTTTTTTACTCGGGATGTTATTCAATTTTTGGCTTCCTCATAGAGGAAGCTTTGTAAAACACGAAAAATAACGAGGAAGCAATGTGCAAGGTTCTACTTTGCATCCTTGTTTTAATTAGATAAATATACATGTTGTGGATTCGATTTTTCTATTTCGTTATTACGTTATTTCGTGATTATTAGAGCGTTTCCGAAAGTGAATGTGATAATGGATATTTTTAAAAATAATTCAACATTCCATAGGGTGGGGTTCAAAATAGCGAATGGTTAAAATAGCGAATTTCAAAATAAGGAATGTCTGAATCTAGAATGGCCATCATTATGAAATTCGCTATTACAGCCATTGGCTATTTTGAACGTTCGCTATTTTGACCCCCAATCTTATTAAAATGCAATCAAAATAGCGAATGGTCAAAATAGCGAATAGCTAACATAGCGAATTTCATAATGATGGCGATTCTATATTTAGACGTTCCTTATTTTGAAATTTGTTATTTTAGCCATTCGCTATTTTGAACCCCACCCATTCCATAAAATCAAAAATTTCATACCGTTCGTCACTAAATCATACATATATAATGGCTGAATATTGTTTCTTTTCTATACAAAATTTGAGCTCGCTATCTTAAGTTTTGCAAAAGTTACAATAGAGCGATAATGTCAATTTTTTGAAAAATTCAAAACGTCATAAAATTTTAACGGTTCAACCGATCTTAACCAAATTCAATAGCGATCACCGGCGTATGAAAGCTCACATTCATACCAATTTTAAGATCAATATCTCGAAAATTGAAAGAGTTATCGCGTAAACAGACATTTTTCAAAAAATTAAAATACGCGTAATCATTTAACGATGAAGTGGATTTTAACAAAAATCTGTATGAACGATGAGGCTTGATCCCTCTATCTATGATCCAAATTTCAGCTTGATATCTCAAGGCATTCCCGAGTTATAAAGGTTTACATTTTTTGATCGTGTAACATACACACATACACATACACACACACATACAGACATTTTTTCTAAATCACTTTTCTCGACGTTTTGGCCCATTCTGAGTGTACTGACATGAAAATCTCGAAAAAAAATTTTTTCATGAAAACAAAGCTTCCTCTATGAGGAAGCAAAATAGTCTAAAACACTGAGATTTTTTTTTTTCAATTAACTAAATCGGCGTACACCGTCGTTCAAATGAATTTTTCGATGGGACAACCAAATGTTTAGTTTCTTTAATAATTATTAGATTCTGTTGGCTACAGTATATTAGTGGTAACCAAAATATATGTTATACCAAGTAAAAATTTGTTTGAACGAACGTGTACGCCGATTTAGTTGATTCAAATTTTTTTTTTCTAAGGGAACGTCGAAAAATAAGTGGTTTAGAAAATATGTATGGATGGATGTGCGTGTGGCTGTCACGCAAAATTCAAACTTACACTGTTAAAAATGCAAGTGAATTTAATATACAAAACGATATGAGATTTACGAAACGGGTATATGAATTCCATATTAATATACTTTTATTGTAAATTTAAGAATAGTATAAGAATTCTCTGATACTGGTATTCGAAAATAACAGTACTCGAGTATTGTAATCTTCATTTTAATATACACATATTGTATTTGTCAATGACGAATGCATCTGAAAATTAATATGCGATATATGCATCCGAGCTTCCTATACGGTATATTAATATGCAAAAAATTTTTTTTACAGTGTACATATATCGAGAACTGATTTAAGAATCGGGATGAAATTTAGCAAACATGTGAAGCAGGTCGACGACTTTGTTTGTGGTAATTTTCGAAAAAAAATCACAAAGATATTCAAATTTTATTTGACTTTGAAATTTTCAAAAAATTTCTGTACGCTCTTTAACATTCGCAAATCTTTAGCTATTGAGATAAATTTTTTTTTTTGAGAATAAAGCTATGTTAAAGGAGAATTGGTATTGAGTTTGGAATGAATCTGTAAAAAAGTTTCATAAATATGAAAAAAAAAAAAAAAATCTTTTCGTTCATGGAACGATTTTTAGCAATGTCTCAAAATCTTTCTCGTTGAAAAAATGTCACTTTTGAAATATGATATCGAAAAAATGAAAATTGCCCTTTTTATTTTGGCCGGTAATGGTGTGATTTTTTCATGAAATAAAAATATAGAAATTGCCAAATATTGCCAGAATTTGTTTAATGGAAATGTACAAAGTTGTTTAGAAAAATTACTAAACCACTTTTTCGGTGGACAAATTTATTAAAAGCTGTACAGGAAGTCAAGCCGCTTTCCTGTTGAAAAAAAAATTGTCTTTTGGATCTTGACTGTAAAAAAAAGTAGCACTTTCAGGAAATTCTATTTTTTTTATTTTGTTGGGTAAATTTGCCCAAATCATCAAATTAAATTATATCATGTATTCCTAATAGAATTCCACAAAATTTTTTATAAGTATTTTAAAAGTTACAAAAAGATATTACAAATTTATTTATAATTAATTATAAATTATAAATATAAAATAATTGACTCACAGAGTTTACCAAAATAACCAAAATGTTGTTTACGAAATTATCAAATATATAGTAATTCATAAAGGCCTTTAAAAATTTCTAAAAAAAAGTCCATATCGCACTAAGCCAAATATTATACCTCCACTCTAAAAACCTTTATCCTACATTTTTTTCCCTTTAATGTACTTGCTCAAACTTTATTTTTTTCACCACAATGCAAATAATAATCAACAACACACGTTAAATATCTGCCCAAAATGAAAAACTAAAATCCCATTAATGTTCCAATAAACCCCTGTGTCAAATAGCCCCTGTGACCATAGAATCCATGGCACAAGCGCACGAATTCAGTGAAAACGAATCGACGCATGCGATCGTGCGTTCAGCCAATCGACCACCGAGCAACTTTGGTTATAGAGAAGTATGTATGCAAACACATACTACAGAGTTTCATAGAGAGGCTGTGCGGGGGGTGGCGGGGGATGAAAAGTTAGGGGGTTGAATTGGCGACAGCAACACGCACAAACTCTCCACCCTTGCCAATCGCGTTCTCTCGCGTTACCTTCTCACACCCCAAAACTATCTCGCGTGCCAGGCGTTATTTAACCAAAATTCGTGCCGATAAAATGTCAGGCGTCGCTTCTGTTGCTGTTGATGGTGCGGTGGTAAAGAGAAAGAGAGAAGGAGGAAGAGAAGGAGAGAGAAAATTCTCCCTTTCTCTCTTTCTCTCTCCGAGTCCAGCCGAATGGTTACTCGCTCAAATCGCTACCGGAGAATCCACTGGCACCCACCCAACTGTATCGCGATGCGATCATAGCATTATAAGCGAGGCGTTGTTGAAACGATTATTGCAGAAACGGACGCCCCAAGCGCGTACAGCGTCGAAAACACTGCTGGTTGTTCCACACGTATGGATAGAATACATAGTAATACGTAAAAACATTATAGCTGTTGGTACAACACAGTACAGAGTGGCGCTTTTCCCTGGCAGTAGAAACAACGACATCCCTCTCGTAACTCCGCACCTTCATAGCCGATTACTATATGTAACAGTGTACTTTCGTGGCGTTTTCGATTTGCTGATTTAAATTGGCATGAGAGATTATTTTAAAGGCTTACCAGGAGATTACCGGGTACACTGTATACATCATGGTACGGATACGCGGATGTGGAGCCGATCTGTGCCAACAACTATATGGAAAACACCAAATCGGACACAGCTACTGGAATTAATTTCGCCACTGTCAGCGAAATTTTTTAAATGGATACTTGCGAAAGACAAGAAACGAACGAAAATCGTGTTAAATATTTGGCTGATGTGCGTTGATGTTTTTCCCTTTTTGCTTTGTCGTAGAGGAAGCTTTGTTTTCGTGAAAAAAAAATTTCTTCGGGATTTTCATGTCACACGGAAAGAAATGTTTGGTTGTGGCAACTACGTTTTCGATTTGCTGTACACAATGTCTAAAAAATTCGTTGCCTCAACCATATCGAGTAGTAACCTCAACTATTCACGATTAGTTCTCGCGAGATTAGTTAGGTTAACTAATCCAATTGTTGGGATTACCATTCGAATCGTCGGTATTATCATTCGAATCGTCGGTATTAACATTCGAATCGTTGGTATTACCATTTGAGTTGTAAGATAAATCGAATAATCGATTGGTTATGTCAACTCATTTCTTGGTTATGGCAACTAATCATTTTTTTTCGTGCAGAATACTTAAAATGGTCTAAAACGTCGAGAAAAATGGTTTGTACAAAATGTCTGTATGTGTGTATGTGCGTATGGCACAATTTTTTGTTAGCACGATAGCCGTCGCAGCTTTTAAGATATCCGGCTCAAATTTGAACCACGAGTAAACTGTCGTTAAACAAGGTATGGGGTTGAATTTGGAGTTAATCCGTCAAGGTGTTCAAAATTTATGGCATTGTGAATTTTTTTGAGAATGTCAACTCGGGCTCTAACTCCCGCAATTTTTATGATATCCGGCACAAACTTGGACCAGAAGTGGACTGTTATCAAATAGTGTTTGGGATTAAATTTGGTATCAATCCGTTAAGGGGTTCACAATTTATGGCATTTTTACATTTTTTAACATTTTTTGTTGATGCTCTAACTTTCGCAATTTTTAAGATAGCGGGCTCAAGTTTGAACCACGAGTAAACTGTCGTTAAAAAAGGTATGGGATTGAATTTGGAGTTAATCCGTCAAGGTGTTCAAAATTTATGACATTTTGAATTTTTTTGAGAATGTCAGCTCGGGCTCTAACTCCCGCAATTTTTATGATATCCGGCTCAAACTTGGACCAGAAGTGGACTGTTATCAAATAGTGTTTAGGACTAAATTTGGTGTCAATCCGTTAAGGGGTTTACAATTTATGGCATTTTTACATTTTTTGACATTTTTTGTTGGTGCTCTAACTTTTGCAATTTTTAAGATAGCGGGCTCAAATTTGAACCACGAGTAAACTGTCGTTAAAAAAGGTATGGGATTGAATTTGGAGTTAATCCATCAAGGTGTTCAAAATTTATGGCATTTTGAATCTTTTTGAGAATGTCAGCTTGGGCTCTAACTCCCGCAATTTTTATGATATCCGGCTCAAACTTGGACCAGAAGTGGACTGTTATCAAATAGTGTTTGGGATTAAATTTGGTGTCAATCCGTTAAGAGGTTCACAATTTATGGCATTTTTACATTTTTTGACATTTTCTGTTGGTGCTCTAACTTTCGCAATTTTTAAGATATCGGGCTCAAATTTGGACCACGAGTAAACTGTCGTTAAAAAAGGTATGGGATTCAATTTGGAGTTAATCCATCAAGGTGTTCAAAATTTATGGCATTTTGAATTTTTTTGAGAATGTCAGCTCGGGCTCTAACTCCCGCAATTTTTATGGTATCCGGCTCAAACTTGGACCAGAAGTGGACTGTTATCAAATAGTGTTTGGGATTAAATTTGGTGTCAATTCGTTAAGGGGTTCACAATTTATGGCATTTTTACATTTTTTGACATTTTTTGTTGGTGCTCTAACTTTCGCAATTTTTAAGATATCGGGCTCAAATTTGGACCACGAGTAAACTGTCGTTAAAAAAGGTATGGGATTGAATTTGGAGTTAATCCATCAAGGTGTTCAAAATTTATGGCATTTTGAATTTTTTTGAGAATGTTAGCTCGGGCTCTAACTCCCGCAATTTTTATGATATCCGGCTCAAACTTGGACCAGAAGTGGACTGTTATCAAATAGTATTTGGGATTAAATTTGGTGTCAATCCGTTAAGGGGTTCACAATTTATGGCATTTTTAGATTTTTTGATATTTTTTGTTGGTGCTCTAACTTTCGCAATTTTTAAGATATCGGGCTCAAATTTGAACCACGAGTAAACTGTCGTTAAACAAGGTATAGGATTGAATTTGGAGTTAATCCGTCAAGGTGTTCAAAATTTATGGCATTTTGAATTTTTTTGAGAATGTTAGCTCGGGCTCTAACTCCCGCAATTTTTATGATGTCCGGCTCAAACTTGGACCAGAAGTGGACTGTTATCAAATAGTATTTGGGAGTAAATTTGGTGTCAATCCGTTAAGGGATTCACAAATTATGACATTTTTAAATTTTTTGACATTTTTTGTTGGTGCTCTAACTTTCGCAATTTTTAAGATATCGGGCTCAAATTTGGTCCACAAGTGGAGTGTGGGAAACTAAGCATCAGTTCGAATCTGGCGACAATCTGTCAAGGGGTTCAAAACAAATGCCATTTAAACATTTTTAAAACAAGGCTGCAAAGTAGAACTTTGCAAATTGCTTCCTCATTATTGTTGGATTTTTACAAAGCTTCCTCTTTGAGGAAGCCAAAATAGATTAACATGCTTCCTCATAGAGGTAGATTTGTAAACATCCAACAATAATGAGGAAGCAATTTGCAAAGTTCTACTTTGCAGCCTTTTTTTTTCTTTTACGCGAAGGATTTTTGGAATGTCGTCCGAGTAAGCGAAGCAATATTTTTATGGTGAAGAGGGATTATAGTTTTTAAGATTGAAAATGTTTGTAGAAATAGAATGAGATGATGAAATCTCGTGTATACGATTCGTAAAACAATCGTAATACGATTGTTTTAACCTTTTGCGACATGGTGTGTTTTTTTTTTTCAGTTTTAGTTTAAATTGAAATTTTTTAAATTAATTTAAATTTCCCAAATAATTTCTTGGAATGAAATACCGAGTTTTTGTTTTAATAGTATCCCGAAAAAATTAATAAGTGTGAACGAATATTAGAAATCAGTGAATTTTCTTTGCAAAACTATTATAAATAAACAAATCAAGGAAATTTGTCCTTTTTGCAAACAAAAAGACAATTTTTTACTAAACTTCGAATAACATCGAAACCACAATTTAGGTACTTATTTAGAACATCCTGAAGTATATTACAGAATTATTCAAATTTTTTGGTCCGCTGGTATTTTATTATAAATTAATTCTATCTATAATCCACCATTATTAATTTTTAATTTTGGTGTTCAAAATTGTAATTAGCAGCCTGAAAAACCCTCTCGTATAAAATTTCAAATAAATCATAGGAATCATAGGAAAAAGGAGTACGTATCGACATACCTTTGAGCCATTTTAATGCTCGTTATGTATATTCAAATGGCTCAAAGGGTTAAATAGAAGATCAATCTAAATTTGCTCACGTGAGTGCATCGATAATCTTGTCTTCTGCTGTAGTTACGTTAAAGGCAGAAACATTTTATAGAGAAATTGCAAAGTTGTGTGATGTAATTGAACGGAATACGCCAATAAAGCTCAGGCAAAATGCTACAAGGGGAAATCGACGGAGAGCAGAGAGTTGCATATCGGTATATATCAGCCGAACGGGATTACGCAACGAGCAATATCCCCTTCGACTGGCTGTAATCGCCGGCACTGCAAATGGCTCGACGTCATTACGACCAGCCCGAACGAGCCTATTGTTGCTCTTTGCCTCCTAATGCTATTATAATACTCATTGATTTAAGATTTAAATCCCCGCCATTCATTAAAGACAAATAATGAATTATTGAACAGGCGTAAATGATGAAAGAATTTTTATTATAAGTCTATAATTTCTATCAAATTTCTTTTACTGCTAACAAGGAAAAAAATGTCAATTCATTTGGACAGAAATCATGATAATAGTTAAACTATTTGTATCGACGCGCTACAAAGTTCGTAATTCAAACTCGATGCCGAATGAATGAGTTATGGGAGGCCCGGAATACTATTATAATACTCATTGATTTAAGATTTAAATCCCCGCCATTCATTAAAGACAAATAATGAATTATTGAACAGGCGTAAATGATGAAAGAATTTTTATTATAAGTCTATAATTTCTATCAAATTTCTTTTACTGCTAACAAGGAAAAAAATGTCAATTCATTTGGACAGAAATCATGATAATAGTTAAACTATTTGTATCGACGCGCTACAAAGTTCGTAATTCAAACTCGATGCCGAATGAATGAGTTATGGGAGGCCCGGAATACTATTATAATACTCATTGATTTAAGATTTAAATCCCCACCATTCATTAAAGACAAATAATGAATTATTGAACAGGCGTAAATGATGAAAGAATTTTTATTATAAGTCTATAATTTCTATCAAATTTCTTTTACTGCTAACAAGAAAAAAAATGTCAATTCATTTGGACAGAAATCATGATAATAGTTAAACTATTTGTATCGACGCGCTACAAAGTTCGTAATTCAAACTCGATGCCGAATGAATGAGTTATGGGAGGCCCGGAATACTATTATAATACTCATTGATTTAAGATTTAAATCCCCGCCATTCATTAAAGACAAATAATGAATTATTGAACAGGCGTAAATGATGAAAGAATTTTTATTATAAGTCTATAATTTCTATCAAATTTCTTTTACTGCTAACAAGGAAAAAAATGTCAATTCATTTGGACAGAAATCATGATAATAGTTAAACTATTTATATCGACGCGCTACAAAGTTCGTAATTCAAACTCGATGCCGAATGAATGAGTAATGGGAGGCCCGGAATACTATTATAATACTCATTGATTTAAGATTTAAATCCCCGCCATTCATTAAAGACAAATAATGAATTATTGAACAGGCGTAAATGATGAAAGAATTTTTATTATAAGTCTATAATTTCTATCAAATTTCTTTTACTGCTAACACAGAAAAAATGTCAATTCATTTGGACAGAAATCATGATAATAGTTAAACTATTTGTATCGACGCGCTACAAAGTTCGTAATTCAAACTCGATGCCGAATGAATGAGTAATGGGAGGCCCGGAATACATTCGGACGAATGCGCAACGAAACGTGTGGTCAACGTGTCGCTGCAGAAGGATCATTCGATGAGCTTAATCAAATAAATTGTACGTGAACGCACTAAGCCGCGAGGTTGAAAGCGAAATTACGTGATCGTTCGCACGGGGTGCGAAAGTGTCACAGTCGCGTCGACTACACGTGAATAATCAGTTAAACATTACAGCCCCAAGAACATGAAGGGATTTTAAGTACATTAATCATTTGTAAAGGAAAAAATAATAATAAACGCCATTCACGAACTTACCTGTGGCCATTTCGAGAGGCCAGATGAAGCGGCGTGTGAGGGAAGATCAGAGACGAGGAAGAACTGCGTAAAGGTTCTATTAGCTCCGGATGCGTTCGGACCAATAGTTGCACGGTCTCCAATCTGTAAAATAAATCAAGGTGCCGTTTATTAGCAAAAGTTGTCTAGTTTACAGCAATTTTTTAAATCTGTTTCTGAACTACATTTATGTCAAATTTAAAAGTTATAGAACAGTTTTGTAAATTTGCAGAATTTTTGTGTTAAATAGCAAGTGACAAATATTAAAATATTAAATTATAAAAAATCGTAGAATTTACACATTTTTACCGATTAAATTGAAAGTGACAGAAAAGTTTCTAAATTCCAAACATTTCTTCTTTTTTTTTCGAGTTAAAAGGACAGAATATTTTTCGTAAAATCGAAACACAAAATTGTAATACATTACATTTGTATTTATTGTGTAAAATTCCTGTTAAAAATACAGAAATTTCAAGGAGTCAACCTTAACTTTTCTGAGAGAAAATTCTTAATCTTGAGTTATAAAATTCTATATACAAAACTTGTAATTTTACTAAAATTACATTACTTTCTGGTAAATCCTATAAAAAATCGAAAATTCAATATGCAAAATTTGTAATTTTACTGTCACTCATATATTAAATAAAATGTAAATCCGAGAATCTAGAATTTGCAAAAAAAAAAAAAACAAATTTAACAACATTTATATCTAAAACGAACATTTCGATTTATCTATGATTGTAACCAAAGTGAAGAACTATTTTGTTTTTCTGAGCCAAAATGATTAAACACAGAATATTTTTCTTTGTTTAACAGAAAAGACGTGCGACTTTGAAAGATTGTCTAATTCCGTTGGAAAATTCCGAAAAAATGACCAGAGTTGAATACGTTTTCAATTTTTCTATCCGGGATTTCCGACTGAACGAAAGTAAGCCTGGTACATGCATTTAAATGGCGAATTTGCAGCTTCCCGAATTTCACACGTGACCTCAAATATGTACCTTCCATATTGAGCCGCGAGGTCCAGGGCGGATTCACCACGGCTGTTGCGAATACCCGGGTCGCATCCGTACTGCAGCAGCTGCGCCACTACTTCCGTGTGACCATACTGGGCAGCACAGTGCAACGCTGTCTCGTTGTCCTTCGTCTGGAAGAGAGAAGAAAAATAAAAAAAATGACAAACAAATGCACTGTGGAATTTGACCTAAACTATCAAACATTTCCACACTGAACAAAAATTCTATTGCGGGCTGGCAAAAAGAAGTATTTTTTTAATTAACTCTAGTTCTTATTCGTTCAATCCCATTTAACATTGAAATAATAAAATATTATTTTGCTTATTATAGAATTATTGTTTCAATCTCGTATGGAATTGGAGGAATTAGAATTTGTTTTTGACAGCCCGCAAACGATGGATTTTTTAAATTAATGATGATGACATTTTTTTGTCAGTGAATGCAATATTTAACAATCTCAATATATTTTTTAATTTACATACAAAAAACATTTGTATTAGTTTTGTTACTGTGTGTGAGTTTGTAAATAGCAATTTTTAGAATTGTCAAAATCTACTAACCGCAAGATTGACATTTGGCACCGATGGTCCCTGACTGAGTATCAACCTCACGATTTCCGCATCGCCTGCCCAAGCTGCCAAATGCAGTGGAGATGATCCTTTCGCGTCCACAACATTTGTGGAAGCTTCGTACTGTAGCAATAATCTCACGACGTCCCTGGAACCATGAATATTACATAAATTCATTATAATTATTGCGGTTTTGTTCTAACGTAGAAATTAATTGACAGAAATTATTCAAACTGAGTATTAAATAATACGAGTTGGAAAGAAGCTTCAAATAAAAAATTATATAAATTCATTATCGTTAATGTAGTTTTGTACTGATGTATAAATTAATGGACAAAAAAAGTTCTTGAGTATTGTATAACATAATTTGAAATAAATCTTTTGTATAAAATTACAAAAATTCATTATAATTATTTTTGCTTTGTACTGATGTACAAATTAATCGGCCGAAGTAATTTAAATTGAGTATTAAATAACATGAGTTGAAATAAATATTTTGTATAAAAATATAGAAGTTCATTATAATTATTGTAGCTTTGTACTAATGTAGAAATTAATAGACCGAAGTAATTTAAATTGAGTATTAAATAACATGAGTTGAAATAAATATTTTGTATAAAAATATAGAAGTTCATTATAATTATTGTAGCTTTGTACTAATGTAGAAATTAATAGACAAAAGCAGTTTAAATTGAGTATTAAATAACATGAGTTGAAATAAATATTTCGTATAAAATTACAAAAATTCATTATAATTATTGTAGCTTTATACTGATGTACAAATTAATAGACAAAAGCAGTTTAAATTGAGTATTAAATAACATGAGTTGAAATAAATATTTCGTATAAAATTACAAAAATTCATTATAATTATTGTAGCTTTGTGCTGATGTACAAATTAATAGACAAAAGCAGTTTAAATTGAGTATTAAATAACATGAGTTGAAATAAATCTTTTGTATAAAAATATAGAAATTCATTATAATTATTGTAACTTTGTACTGATGTACAAATTAATAGACGAAAGCAGTTTAAATTGAGTATTGAACAACATGAGTTGAAATAAATATTTTCTATAAAAATATAGAAATTCATTATAATTATTGTAGCTTTGTACTAATGTAGAAATTAATAGACAAAAGCAGTTTAAATTGAGTATTAAATAACATGAGATGAAATAAATATTTTGTATAAAAATATAGAAATTCATTATAATTATTGTAGCTTTGTGCTGATGTACAAATTAATAGACAAAAGCAGTTTAAATTGAGTATTAAATAACATGAGTTGAAATAAATCTTTTGTATAAAAATATAGAAATTCATTATAATTACTGTAGCTTTGTACTAATGTAGAAATTAATAGACAAAAGCAGTTTAAATTGAGTATTAAATAACATGAGTTGAAATAAATATTTTGTATAAAAATATAGAAATTCATTATAATTATTGTAGCTTTGTACTAATTTACAAATTAATAGACAAAAGCAGATTAAATTGAGTATTAAATAACATGAGTTGAAATAAATATTTTGTATAAAAATATAGAAATTCATTATAATTATTGTAGCTTTGTACTGATGTACAAATTAATAGACAAAAGCAGTTTAAATTGAGTATTGAATAACATGAGTTGAAATAAATCTTTTGTATAAAAATATAGAAATTCATTATAATTATTGTAGCTTTGTACTGATGTACAAATTAATAGACAAAAGCAGATTAAATTGAGTATTAAATAACATGAGATGAAATAAATATTTTGTATAAAAATATAGAAATTCATTATAATTATTGTAGCTTTGTGCTGATGTACAAATTAATAGACAAAAGCAGTTTAAATTGAGTATTAAATAACACGAGTTGAAATAAATATTTTGTATGAAAATATAGAAATTCATTATAATTATTGTAGCTTTGTACTGATGTACAAATTAATAGACAAAAGCAGTTTAAATTGAGTATTGAATAACACGAGTTGAAATAAATAATTTGTATAAAAATATAGAAATTCATTATAATTATTGTAGCTTTGTACTGATGTACAAATTAATAGACAAAAGCAGTTTAAATTGAGTATTGAATAACATGAGTTGAAATAAATATTTTGTATAAAAATATAGAAATTCATTATAATTATTGTAGCTTTGTACTGATGTACAAATTAATAGACAAAAGCAGTTTAAATTGAGTATTGAATAACATGAGTTGAAATAAATATTTTGTATAAAAATATAGAAATTCATTATAATTATTGTAGCTTTTTACTGATGTACAAATTAATAGACAAAAGCAGTTTAAATTGAGTATTAAATAACATGAGTTGAAATAAATATTTTGTATAAAAATATAAAAATTCATTATAATTATTGTAGCTTTGTACTAATGTACAAATTAATAGACAAAAGCAGTTTAAATTGAGTATTAAATAACATGAGTTGAAATAAATCTTTTGTATAAAAATATAGAAATTCATTATAATTATTGTAGCTTTGTACTAATGTAGAAATTAATAGACAAAAGCAGTTTAAATTGAGTATTGAATAACATGAGTTGAAATAAATATTTTGTATAAAAATATAGAAATTCATTATAATTATTGTAGCTTTATACTGATGTACAAATTAATAGACAAAAGCAGTTTAAATTGAGTATTAAATAACATGAGTTAAAATAAATATTTTGTATAAAAATATAGAAATTCATTATAATTATTGTAGCTTTGTACTGATGTACAAATTAATAGACAAAAGCAGTTTAAATTGAGTATTGAATAACATGAGTTGAAATAAATATTTTGTATAAAAATATAGAAATTCATTATAATTATTGTAGATTTGCATTCATGTAGAAATTATTAAACAAAACCAGTTTAAATTGAGTATTGAACTAAATTAACTCTTCAATTCAAGTTTATTCTGACTAAAGAGGAAGAAGTGAAGCATTCAATTGTCTTCTCGCAGTTGATTCATTAAAAAGTTGCATGCATTGAAGTTGATGTATTAACACAGAAATCCCTGTACTGCAACACGGGGAGTTCTTACTTCGTTCAGTTTACATACCTGTGCCCATTGAGCGCGGCGTGATGAAGCGCTGAATAACCACTTGCATCTTGCACGTTAGCTCCAGGTCCTCGTCGCAAACTGCAAACATTACAATGAAACATTTGTATCAGTAAACGAAGACAGTCATATATTATAATCAGTGTTGTAAAGCGCCATTACCATAAGAAATAAAATTTTAAGTACGTTTCGTTTTGCCGCAATGATTTCGCTAAAATAACCTGCAGTTTTTATGAAATTATATGTGAACTTTTTTACACCTGAAAAGAAATCTCATTTTCAATCAAGACTTGGGAAAAAATGCGAAAAAAATTGAAGAGTACAACTCTCCATTATTTTTGCAATGCAAAAACAGTTAATGTTTTTCTCCATTTATTCAAGAAAATTACCATGAAATTGAACTAAACAAGGATGCAAAGCAGAACCTTGCACATTGCTTCCTCATTATCGTTCGCTTTTTACAAAGCAACCTCTAAGAAGAAGTATGGGAATTGATTTTGGCTTCCTCATAGAGGAAGTTTTGTAAAAAGCGAACTATAATGAGGAAGCAATGTGCAAGGTTCTGATTTGCATCCTTGTTTTAAATAAATATAATTAAGCGCACACTCTCGCTTTGTGAAAATATAATAAGGACAAACGGTCCAGAAACTCCCTCGAATACTCTATCTTCTCTGTTTTTTTTTGTAGAACACGATAGAAATCGGTGGTTTCCAAAATTTCATTGGGAAGCAAGGATATGACTAGTTTATACGACATAAATCGCTACTTTTCGCAATATAGACTGTACAACATCGCTATGAAAATATGTTATCGTTCAACAGTTTTGGGCTATATCTGACGTATTTTTCTGTTAATCATGAATTTGTCACTCATTTGACTCCAAGCTCGATATTTGATACCAAAATTCGCATCGCAGGAAAAAAATCAAAAAATTAAAAAAATCAAAACCTCATAAAATTTTAACGTTTCAACCGATCTTAACCAAATTTAATAGGGATCACCGGTGTATGAAAGCTCACGTACATATCAATTTTGAGCTTAATATCTCGAAAATTAAAAGAGTTATCGCGTTAATAGACATTTTTGAAAAAATTCAAAACCGCGTAAAAATTTAATGATCATGGGGATTTTTACAAAAATTGGTATGAACGATGAGGATTGACCTCTCTATCTATGGTTTACGTTAGTTCACTTCTTATAGGCCTTTGAGAATATGAAATCCCAACTATTTCTTGGTCAGTTTTGGAAGCAAATGTGTTTACAGCTTATAAATAAAATCAGGAAAAAATCACATGAACATTTTTTTTATTTTGCGAATTTTGGCAGTTCTAGAACCAGAAATATTCAATGAACATTGCCAGAATGTGGCCTACTAATGTTTGAACTTCCTTTTATGTTTCGAAAGTGGCAAAGTGTCTGGCTCTCCATTCACACATGAAAGTGTGTATTCTGTGTTGGCATACAGGAAACTCGGTTTGCCTTTTTACAGACTATCCATCGAGAGAAAATCAAGTGGAAATTTATTGCTAGAAAGCGTACAGACTAAGAGTTCAAACTGTAAATTGACTGTGTAATTGCTTCGCCACGCTTTTGACATAAAATTGCTAGGAATCATCCCACACTGTGTTTCTACTCTTGATGACATTTCATTTTTGCAGTAAAAAATGTATATTGACTAATGCCAACTAATATTTTCTTGCAGGAAATCCCTAACGCTAATTTTCAGCTAACCTAAACTCAAGAACACATCATACGTTTTATATAATAATCTAAGTTACTTAAAAAATATTTAAAAAATGTACAAAAAACCTTTTCTAAAATTCTGTTATATATTAAAACCTTTTTTGGGATTATTATACTTATTATTATTATTTCTTTGTGAATGTAACAAAAATAATGCCAACTAATATCTTCTTGCAGGAAGTTCCTAACGCTAAATATTAACTAACTTAAACCTAGAAATGGTTTTCTTATGATTAATTGGGAGTTACAATTTCCAGATAATCTCAATTATACACATTATACGACTAACGAAGAATATATAATTATATCCAGTGGTTATTAGCTCTTCGGCAACCTTTTGGGATTATTATGGTTATTATTATTATTATTATTTATTTGTGAATGTAGCAAAACTAATGCCAACTAATATCATCTTGCAGGAAGTTCCTAATGCTAATTTTCAGCTAACCTAAACTCAAGAACACATCATACGTTTAATATAATAATCTAAGTTACTTAAAAAATATTTCAAAAATGTATAAAAACCCTTTTCTAAAATTCTGTTATATATTAAAACCTTTTTTGGGAGTATTATGCTTATTATTATTATTATTTCTTTGTGAATGTAACAAAACTAATGCCAACTAATATCATCTTGCAGGAAGTTCCTAACACCAATTATTAGCTAATTTGAACCCGGAAAATTTCCAAAAATTTGAAAATTTACATTTGAACCAGCAAAAAGTTTTGTTATGATTAATTGGGAGTTACAATTTCCAGATAATCTCAATTATATATATTATACGAATAACAAAGAATATATAATTATATCCAGTGGTTATCAGCTCTTCGGCAAGCTGAGAATAACTAACAGTTATGCTTACACAATATTTTGTTACTTAAAAAATATTTCAAAAATGTATAAAAACCCTTTTCTAAAATTCTGTTACATATTAAAACCTTTTTTGGGATTATTATACTTATTATTATTATTATTTCTTTGTGAATGTAACAAAACTAATGCCAACTAATATCATCTTGCAGGAAGTTCCTAACACTAATTATTGGCTAATTTGAACCCGCAAAATTAACAAAAATTTGAAAATTTACATTTGAACCCGCAAAAAGTTTTGTTATGATTAATTGGGAGTTACAATTTCCAGATAATCTCAATTATATAGATTATACGAATAACAAAGAATATATAATTAATATCCATTGGTTATTAGCTCTTCGGCAAGCTGAGAATAACTAACAGTTATGCTTACACAATATTTTGTTACTTAAAAAATATTTCAAAAATGTATAAAAACCCTTTTCTAAAATTCTGTTACATATTAAAACCTTTTTTGGGATTATTATACTTATTATTATTATTATTTCTTTGTGAATGTAACAAAACTAATGCCAACTAATATCATCTTGCAGGAAGTTCCTAACACTAATTATTGGCTAATTTGAACCCGCAAAATTAACAAAAATTTGAAAATTTACATTTGAACCCGCAAAAAGTTTTGTTATGATTAATTGGGAGTTACAATTTCCAGATAATCTCAATTATATATATTATACGAATAACAAAGAATATATAATTATATCCAGTGGTTATCAGCTCTTTGGCAAGCTGAGAGTAACTAACAGTTATGCTTACACAATATTTTGTTACTTAAAAAATATTTCAAAAATGTATAAAAACCCTTTTCTAAAATTCTGTTACATATTAAAACCTTTTTTGGGATTATTATACTTATTATTATTATTATTTCTTTGTGAATGTAACAAAACTAATGCCAACTAATATCATCTTGCAGGAAGTTCCTAACACTAATTATTGGCTAATTTGAACCCGCAAAATTAACAAAAATTTGAAAATTTACATTTGAACCCGCAAAAAGTTTTGTTATGATTAATTGGGAGTTACAATTTCCAGATAATCTCAATTATATAGATTATACGAATAACAAAGAATATATAATTAATATCCATTGGTTATTAGCTCTTCGGCAAGCTGAGAATAACTAACAGTTATGCTTACACAATATTTTGTTACTTAAAAAATATTTCAAAAATGTATAAAAACCCTTTTCTAAAATTCTGTTACATATTAAAACCTTTTTTGGGATTATTATACTTATTATTATTATTATTTCTTTGTGAATGTAACAAAACTAATGCCAACTAATATCATCTTGCAGGAAGTTCCTAACACTAATTATTGGCTAATTTGAACCCGCAAAATTAACAAAAATTTGAAAATTTACATTTGAACCCGCAAAAAGTTTTGTTATGATTAATTGGGAGTTACAATTTCCAGATAATCTCAATTATATACATTATACGAATAACAAAGAATATATAATTATATCCAGTGGTTATCAGCTCTTCGGCAAGCTGAGAGTAACTAACAGTTATGCTTACACAATATTTTGTTACTTAAAAAATATTTCAAAAATGTATAAAATCCCTTTTCTAAAATTCTGTTATATATTAAAACCTTTTTTGGGAGTATTATGCTTATTATTATTATTATTTCTTTGTGAATGTAACAAAACTAATGCCAACTAATATCATCTTGCAGGAAGTTCCTAACACTAATTATTGGCTAATTTGAACCCGGAAAATTAACAAAAATTTGAAAATTTTCCTTTGGAACCCACAAAAAGTTTTGTTATGATTAATTGGGAGTTACAATTTCCAGATAATCTCAATTATATATATTATACGAATAACGAAGAATATATAATTATATCCATTGGTTATTAGCTCTTCGGCAAACTGAGGATAACTAACAGTTATGCTTACACAATATTTTGTGACTAAGAAAATATTGCCACCCTATAGGGATTTGTGTATAATACGACACATGTTCTTTTCTCGCTAATCGAGCCATTGTTGCGTCAATTGCGCGACTTTGGCCAAGTTTATAGACTCGGCAAACTGTTATGGATGAACTGAACGTCACGAGGACATGTCACGGGTAAAACCGCACCCTCGGTCCCACGGGAACAAACTATACCGAGGACGATATAACTTCTGTTTGCTCGCGACTTCTGACCCCTTTACTTGGCTAAAATCTGCATCCAAACACACCAAGCACTTTCTCTCCACGAACCTGCTCTTTTCACCCGCACCATATAGAATCTTGTTATGCATGCATATACGTTCGACCCTCATCTCACGCGCACCCTTAACTCACCATTCACGTCCCTTTATCGCTGACGATCGATTTCATTGAAGGACTCATAGATGGATATGAAGTAGATTGATTGATATATACGGTAAAGTCGAGTTATGAGATGACATACTTTACGTCAGAATCAATTTTTATTCTTTGGACTTTTTCTATTTCTAATTGGAGTTTTATGGCGAAATAAATGTGAATAAAAAATATGTTATTAGGTTGGAATTTTTTACTATTCGATTTCGAACTCGCAATTATTATTTATTGAATTAATAATTTAATGATGAGTTTGTAAAAAAATACACAGGTTTTTTATGAATTATAATTTTTTTAAGGGCTCCAAAAGAACAAAATGTTGATTTTAAACAGTACAGGATTTTTAAAAGAATTATATGAATTCGAAAGAATCGTCGACTTTATTCCATAAGAAATAGTATAATAAAAAGAAATATTTTTTTTACATTTTGGACATTTTTCTGAGTAGAAATAGTTAAAAATGGCATGAGACTTTGAATTTTTTGGAAAAAGTTCCGTACACTTACTAACTGCTACAATTGTTTAGCTAATGAGTCAAATAGTTCTCTACAAATCAAGTAATGATGACTTTAATTAATTAAATTTTTTGAAAAATTTCCATTTTCGTTCTAATTTACAACAACTTCGAGCAGTACAACTAAATTTTCTGTACAGATTCTAACTAATATCCAGCATTACTAGATATCAAAATGACGGAGGCCTTCAAATTTGATAGAACTTCTGAATTTTTTATTTCCAATTTCTAAAAAGGTGGCAAAGTTGGGCTTTAGACATTTCTTCCCGACTTTGCAATTATTTTAACTAACCGTCTATTTATAATTACAAATTTGTGATTTTTATTTTTCATCTCCGTAATCCTTCGATCCTACTCTCTACGTTATCATTAAACTAAACTCATATTTTCTTTTTTATGCCTGGAAACCCCTGTAGCCAGTGGCGAGGGTTGGTTGTGCCTATTAGATAAAATCTCAGACTCCAGACACGCACGTGAGGTGCACGCAAGTAAAGTAGAGGCGTAGTATTGTTGCCTATTATATTTTAGCAGTGAAACTTCACGCCGAACGAGTGCTGCTATGGTATAACACACATACACGCACACACACACACACACGCACATGCACATAAACACCTAAACACGTACACACACACGCCTAAATACACCCATGCACGCAAACACACACACACACACAAATACCTATACATACACGTACGCACACGCATGCACAGAAATACCTAACACACACACACACGCACGCACTCATGCACACGCACATAAACACCTATACACACACACACACGCCTAAACACACCCACGCACACAAACACACATAACAACACTTAAACACACACACGCACAAACACCTAAACACACACGTACGCGCATGCACAGAAATAACTAACACACACACACACACACGCACAAACACCTAAACACACACGCACACGCACGCACAGAAATACCTAACACATACACATACACGCACGCACATAAACCCGCATACACACGCACATACACACATTCATACACGCACGCACATAAACACCTAAACCCACATACACACACACGCTCAAAAACGCTTAAAGGCACGCAGACATACATATCAACACCTAAACGCACACGTACGCACACACGCACACGCATGCACAGAAATACGTAACACACACACACACACGCACGCACTTATGCACACGCACATAAACACCTATACACACACACAAACACGCCTAAACACACCCACGCACACAAACACACATAACAACACTTAAACACACACACGCACAAACACCTAAACACACACGTACACGCATGCACAGAAATAACTAACACACACACACACACGCACAAACACCTAAACACACACGCACACGCATGCACAGAAATACCTAACACATACACATACACGCAAGCACATAAACCCGCATACACACGCACATACACACATTCATACACGCACGCACATAAGCACCTAAACCCACATACACCCACACGCTCAAAAACGCCTAAACGCACGCAGACATACATATCAACACCTAAACACACACGTACGCACACACGCACACGCATGCACAGAAATACCTAACACACACACATGCACTCATGCACACGCACATAAACACCTATACACACACACACGACTAAACACACCCACGCACACAAACACACATAACAACACTTAAACACACACACGCACAAACACCTAAACACACACGCACACGCATGCACACAAATAACTAACACACACACACACACACGCGCAAACACCTAAACACACACGCACACGCATGCACAGAAATAACTAACGCACACACACACACACACACACACACACACACACACACACACACACACACACACACACACACACACACACACACGCACAAACACCTAAACACACACGCACACGCATGCACAGAAATACCTAACACACACACACACACACACACACACACACACACAAACCCGCATACACACGCACATACACACATTCATACACGCACGCGCATAACACCTAAACCCGCACACACACACACGCTCAAAAACGCCTAAACACACCCACGCACGCAGACATACATATCAAAACCTAAAAACACACGTACGCACACACGCACACGTATGCACGAAAACGCCTAAATACACCTACGCACGCAGACACTCATAACAACACCTAAACACACACGTCACACGAAACGCCAAACACACACGCACATATACACACACACACACACACACAAACACCCATAAATATATAGGTACCAAACACGTCTACCCCATAACTAGGGGACGTCGGGAGAGTTTCGCTCTAGTATAGTTGGCTTTAAGAGTCGCGACTCCGTCGGCACTCACGTTGGAACGTCAACGTAGGGGGTTGCGTATAAAACAAACACGGGAAGCAGCCCAGAGGGAAGTGAGAGCGATGGAACGGCTCCACTCGACGAGGTGTATACGAGTCGCGCACACAAAGCCATCGTCAAATGTTGAAGAAGTGCGACGAGGGATATTTCAGACCGAGGAGAATCAAGAAGCACGTGCCATATAGTCGATCTCCTCGTGTACTTATCGTCTAAAAAAAAAAAAACAAGTAAAATGCTATAGGACACCAAACCACAGTACGAGAGCAATATTCTCAGTGCAAAACCGCCTCGAGCTTCTCCACGCCCTCGTTTTGCCTTTTTTTTATTTGTCGTTCTCTACGTACTCGACGAAAGCTCTCCTTGAGCGCATTGGCTTTGATTCGTAGATCGTTTTGAAGTTAGTTACAATGGATCAGAGAAAAACCGACGTTGCTCGGCTCTTTTGAACGATCTTGGAACGTTTGATGAGTCACGAGAACGAAAAACCCTTAATAATCGACTAACGAGTCTTAGAAGTCATTTTAATAAACGTCAGACGTTTTTTTTATTGCGTTGTTGTTACTATAGTGTGTGAGACTGCTGAGAGCTGTTCAGTGGCGATATTAATCGACGCTTTTTTCGAGTGTTGCCTCGTCATCGTCGCGAGGATGGAGAACTATTAATATATAGCATTCAGAGGCACTTTTGTCGTCAAGGATGTTCGTGAGGTTACATTGCTCGGCTCATTTTGTTACGAGGGTCAAGCAAACACAATATTTCGTATTATTGGTATTGGAAAAAAAAATGGTTTTTGGACTTCTGTAATAATATGATATTTTTATTGACAGAGTCAAGTTTACTTTATGGCTTAAGTTGACAGTTGATTGAAATAAATGTATATGATGGATTAATTATTATAATGATAGTTATAGATAATTTTTTTTAACATTCTATCTCATTAGTAAAAAAAATGCGAAATTAAAAAAATAAAAATAGGCTTAACACATTTTCCTGAATAAAAATATTAACAAGAATTTAGAAAATGATTACATTCGAAATTTCAGTTATTTCCCAAGAAAAACATCTTGTCTAAAATTTTTTTCAATACTAATTTTCAAAACTAATCTATTATGAACTTCTTTGGCATTATTAGTAATATTTTTCGAATTTGTTATTCGAAGTATACAAATACCTATCGAGTCAATCTTTTAGTTAGGAATTTTTGCCTAATGAATCGTTAATTTTTTGTCACTAATATTTCACAAGATCGTTAACTAATTGTATAAACCACTATTATAAAATTACTATTCTCACTAATAAGAAAAAAATGATCTCATGGAGACAAAAGGCAAGTACTCAGACATTTATAAAGCTGAGAGAATAATATGTTGAAAGTAAAGTATTTCAGCATTAATATGATTTTTTATTAAAAATACTTATATACCTAATATAAATAATAATTCAATAATTCAATAATTCACTAATTCAAAATAATTCAAAGTCTTGGTTAGAAACTTGGTCAGTCGCATTCTTAATTTTTTGTCTTTACGATTCCACAAAATCGTCAGCTAATGTTATAATCTACGATTCCCACTAGTAAAAAAAATTATTTCATGGAGACAAAAGTTAAGTACTCAGCCACTCATAATTATTATTATTTTAGTAAGTATTATTGTTATTTTTAATTAGAAATACTTAACTAGCAATCAAGTCAAAGTCTTGGTTAGAAATTTTGTGAATCGCATTCTTAATTTTTTATCTCTATCATTCCACAAAATTGTCAGCTAATTTTATAATCCACGATTCCCACTAGTAATAAAAACAAAAATTATCTCATGGAGATAAAAGATACTCAACCACTCATAAAGCTGAGAGAAAAATATGTTAAGGGTAAAGTATTCGGGGTGTAGACATAACATATATGTGTGTAAACATTGAAATAAAGAAAAGTGTACCTTTTACAAGGCTTGTGAAAAAAAGACCCCTCAACAGAATTATTATTATTTTTAATTTAAAATACTTGAATACCAATCAAGTCAAAGTCTTGGTTAGAAATTTTGTGAATCGCATTCTTAATTTTTTATCTCTATCATTCCACAAAATTGTAAGCTAATTTTATAATCCACGATTCCCACTAGTAATAAAAACAAAAATTATCTCATGGAGACAAAAGATACTCAACCACTCATAAAGCTGAGAGAAAAATATGTTAGGGGTAAAGTACTCGGTGTGTAGACATAACATATATGTATGTAAACATTGAAATAAAGAAAAGTGTATCTTTTACAAGGCTTGTGAAAAAAAGATCCCTCAACAGAATCATTATTATTTTTAATTTAAAATACTTAAATACCAATCAAGTCAAAGTCTTGGTTAGAAATTTTGTGAATCGCATTCTTAATTTTTTGTCTGTATCATTCCACAAAATTGTCAGCTAATTTTATAATCCACGATTCCCACTAGTAATAAAAACAAAAATTATCTCATGGAGACAAAAGATACTCAACCACTCATAAAGCTGAGAGAAAAATATGTTAAGGGTAAAGTACTCGGTGTGTAGACATAACATATATGTGTGTAAACATTGAAATAAAGAAAAGTGTACCTTTTACAAGGCTTGTGAAAAAAGACCCCTCAACAGAATTATTATTATTTTTAATTAAAAATACTTAAATACCAATCAAGTCAAAGTCTTGGTTAGAAATTTTGTGAATCGCATTCTTAATTTTTTATCTCTATCATTCCACAAAATTGTCAGCTAATTTTATAATCCACGATTCCCACTAGTAATAAAAACAAAAATTATCTCATGGAGATAAAAGATACTCAACCACTCATAAAGCTGAGAGAAAAATATGTTAAGGGTAAAGTACTCGGTGTGTAGACATAACATATATGTATGTAAACATTGAAATAAAGAAAAGTGTATCTTTTACAAGGCTTGTGAAAAAAAGATCCCTCAACAGAATTATTATTATTTTTAATTTAAAATACTTGAATACCAATCAAGTCAAAGTCTTGGTTAGAAATTTTGTGAATCGCATTCTTAATTTTTTGTCTGTATCATTCCACAAAATTGTCAGCTAATTTTATAATCCACGATTCCCACTAGTAATAAAAACAAAAATTATCTCATGGAGACAAAAGTACTCAACCACTCATAAAGCTGAGAGAAAAATATGTTAAGGGTAAAGTACTCGGTGTGTAGACATAACATATATGTGTGTAAATATTGAAATAAAGAAAAGTGTACCTTTTACAAGGCTTGTGAAAAAAGACCCCTCAACAGAATTATTATTATTTTTAATTAAAAATACTTAAATACCAATCAAGTCAAAGTCTTGGTTAGAAATTTTGTGAATCGCATTCTTAATTTTTTATCTCTATCATTCCACAAAATTGTCAGCTAATTTTATAATCCAAAATTCCCACTAGTAATAAAAACAAAAATTATCTCATGGAGACAAAAGATAAGTACTGAACCACTCATAAAGCTGAGAGAAAAATATGTTAAGGGTAAAGTACTCGGTGTGTAGATATAACATATATGTATAAACATTGAAATAAAGAAAAGTGTACCTTTTACAAGGCTTGTGAAAAAAAGACCCCTCAACAAAATTATTATTATTTTTTCAGTATTATTATTATTTTTTATTTAAAATAATTGAGTGCCGATCGAGTCAAAGTCTTGGTTAAAAATGTTGTGAATCGCATTCTTAATTTTTTATCTCTATCATTCTACAAAATTGTCAGCTAATTTTATAATCCAAAATTCCCACTAATAATAAAAACAAAAATTATCTCATGGAGACAAAAGATAAGTACTGAACCACTCATAAAGCTGAGAGAAAAATATGTTAAGGGTAAAGTACTCGGTGTGTAGACATAACATATATGTGTGTAAACATTGAAATAAAGAAAAGTGTACCTTTTACAAGGCTTGTAGAAATGAGACCCCTCAACAGAATCGCCCTTGCAATTTTCTATCTTCCTTACTTTGTACTCATGTACGTTGATGGAGCATGTGCGGTGGAAAGGGGAACGTGGGGATGCCTGTACAGGGTTCTCTTCTGGTCTCGGACGTGTATCAGAGGGGGACGTTTGACTCTGCAGCGTATTCATCGCACTGCGAGCCACTCACCAACTTCCTTAATGAAACTGTGAAGATTGTCTGCAAAAAGGACATCGCCACTGCTGCAGGCGACTTTTGTCCCCTTCATTTTGTATGGTCTTATCTATGAGTACCTATGGGTACTTTTTCAGACGTACCATTGCTACACAAGCAAATTGGCAACCCTCTTTTTTATTGTGTCTTAATTAAGGATAATCAACTACAACCTGCGTATATGACTAGAAAATGTTTCCTGCCATCAGAGATTCATTTGGCAACACACATTTTTATAGCTGGACATTTTTATTTATATGGATATAAATTTAGGTATTGAAGATGCAAGCAAAAAGATTAAACGACAACTAAATGGTACTATATAACTAAAAATATTAAATATAAATTCCCTGATTATTAATTTCCAATTATAATTAAGTAAAAAATTATAATTTTTTTCTGAAATAAATACACTGATTTTTTTAGATACCATTTTTTAAGGTTTTTTTTTTTTTTGCTATCTTAGAATATTTCATTTTAAGATTTTTATACATTTTGCTTCCTCATAGAGGAAGCTTTGTTTTCATGAAAAAAAAAAAAATTTCGAGATTTTTATGTCAGGACACGTAAAATTTTACATTATTATTATTATAAGAAATCAATAATCGATGAGTTTAATGATTTTTGCTTCCTCATAGAGGAAGTTTTGTTTTCATGAAGAAAAAAATTTCGAGATTTTTATGTCAGGACACTTAAAATTTTACATTATTATTATTATAAAAAATCAATAATCGATGAGTTTAATGATTTTTGCTTCCTCATAGAGGAAGCTTTGTTTTCATGAAAATTTTTTTTTTCGAGATTTTTATGTCAGGACACTTAGAATTGTCCAAAACATCCAGAAAAGTGATCTAGAAAAAATGTCCGTATGTATGTATGTGTGTGTGTGTGTGTCTGTATACAATTCCGAAAATTCGAACGCCGATAACTCAAGAACGGTTTTGTATATCGTGCTCAAATTTGGCACACTAGTGTAGCACCAGACCCTCTTCAACTGTAGCAATTTTCGATAAAATCTGTGCGAGAATTTCGATTTTATGCCGTTTTGAATTTTTTGAAAAAAGGACGTGGTCGCTCTAACTTTCGTAAAATTTAATCTATTTTGCTAAATAGTTGGTTATAAGAGTAGGTGCACTCAATGCTGTTTGGTATTGAAATTGGCTCGAATAGGTAAAGTGGTTCAGATTTTATGGAATTTTGAATTTTTCAAAAAATTGACATTATCGCTCTATTATAACTTTTGCAAAACTTGAAATAGCGAGCTCAAATTTAGTATATAAATGAAACAATATTCAGCCATTATATATGTATAATTTAGTGACAAACGGTATGAAATTTGTGATTTTATGGAATGTTGAATTATTTTTAATAATATACGTTATCACATTTACTTTCGAAAACGCTCTAATAATAACGAAATAACAGAATAACGAAATAGAAAAAGCGAATTCACAACACGTTTATTTATCTAATTTAAAAAAAGATGCAAAGTAGAACCTTGCACATTGCTTCCTCATTATTTTTCGCTTTTTACAAAGCTTCCTCTATGAGGAAGCCAAAATTGAATAACATTTTATAAAATAAAATGAGGAGGGAAATTTCTGTCTGTCACGCAAAAATATGATGCGCCATTAGTTGATTGAAAGTATGAATTCTATCGATACGTTTCTGTGATTGGTATGATCGGTAAAAGCGAAGAATATTTATTCTCGGCTGATATTCACTGGATGAAGTGCGAAGGCGTTGAGGGTAAAGTTCCTCTCTTGCACTCTCGAATCCTCCCAGATGTTTGCCCTGTGCAAACGCACCCTCGCATCACGCCTGCAAAAACTAAAGAGGATAAAAAAAAACTGGGCTGCGTGAAAGATATGAAACGGAGTTTTTAAATAGAAAGAGAGTGAAAGTTGGAAAAGCTATGGGAGGAAGCTAGAGAGGGAGATTGAGATAGACAGCGCGTGCGCATGTGTGAGAGCTTCGTAGTAAGTGTGAATCTGAGGGGTATTTCTGAGGCATCAATCGATAGTTTCCTCAGTCGGAGAGGAAAAACCGTACGCAATAACGCGCTCTGCACGCCAAGTACTCGAATTCCCACGATTTTGTGGGGCTTGACCAGTAAAATCTCCACTACAATTGATTTTATATATTTTAAAAAATTATCACTGCAATAATTTTGTGGTGATAATTTTGTTCTGATATCCTATCATATTAATAAAAAATATTACAAGCATTTAAAGAAAAACCAAAAATTAACTATTTTTGTAATAACCATATCTCATGTGAGATTGTATTTTTGTTAACATTAATAAAATTTGAAAGTTGATTTTTTCTTTTTTGGTATTTTTAAAGAAATATATTCACAGTATATTCCATAATGTTGTTGATCGAATTCCAGAGATAGTTAAAAAATGACAGTCGTTCTTAAATCACAGATGCAATATTTTTTTTTATTAAAAAAATTTTTTTTTTATTAAAAAAAATATTGATACTGATAATAATATTTTGATAATATTGATAATATTGATAATATTTTGAAAATATTGATAATTAATATTTTTTTTATTAAAAAAAACTATTGATACAATTTTTTGCCAATGCAGCAGAAAATTAGAAAGAGAAATTGACATAACATTATTCATTGGGATTGATCGGATTGATAAATCCGATTGTCCTTTCAAAAAATAGATTTTTTTAAAACTTTTTTTCGAAAATATGTTTTTCTGTTACCCTTAAGTCCTTGTAAAACTCTCTTTCTCTCTCACTCGTGAGAGGGTTAAAAAAAATCACAATCGTCTCTCAGACGAATTATTTGAAAAAAAACTCTTCTCTCGTCACGTCGCTTGATTGGCAACGGAAAAAAGATGTGAATCTCACTCACTCTCACACATACACATGAAAACACTATATGCGGGCAAAACGATGAAGCAGACAGAGCGTCGAGTGCGAATTCATTAAAGATATACATTCACAGTATATTCCATAATTCTATCGTTCGAATTTGAGAGATTATTTAAAAATGACAGTCATTTTTAAATCACGAAGTCAACATTTTTTATATTAAAAAAAAATTGATACAATTTTTTTGCAAATCCAGCAGAAAATTGAAAAAAATAATTGACATAGCATTATTCAATATGATGTTTATAAAACCGATTGACCTTCCAACAATTAACCCTCTGTGGTCACACTGGGTCGATTTTACCCAGGCAATTTTCAAAAAGGTATTGTGACCAAACTATCACTCCTAAGTGGTTCAAAAAATTGTGGAACATGCCTTGAGCATTCTAGATTATGTACGCAAAATTTATTTATAAGAAATAAAATGGCGGCATATTTTTAAAAAATTCATAAAAAGGTGAAGACACTTTTTCGCTCAAAAAATCATAGTTCCGTGAATTTTCAATATTATTACCTAAAATTTGGACGTGATACTCCATAGACATGCTACTTTTGGAAAAAAAATGGTAGCATGCTGCACCTTCCAAAAAACGTATTTATTCCGACATGTGATTGATTTTAAAGTAGAAAAAAATTGTCGAAATATGCAAAAACTTGAAAAAACGTGATACTTGATGATACTTCAAATTCCAGGTAGATGGCGAATAATTCGAATTCGAAGTCGTGAACTATTATAAATTTACGCCGAAACTTCATCAACGGGTCGATTCTACCCATTCGTGACCACGAAGGATAAAAAAATTCCATCTCCCTGTTTTCTAAAAATATCTTTCTCTATTACCCCCTTAAATCCTTCTCAAACTCTCACTACTCTTTCTTCTCTCTAAAATCACAATCGTCTCGCAGACGAATTATTTGAAAAAACACTTCTCTCGTCACGTCGCTTGATTGGCGACGGAAAAAAAAAAATGAATCCCACCCACACACACACATATACACATATATACACATAAAAACACTATATGGGGGCAAAGCGATGAAGCGGACAGAGCCTCGAGTGCGAATTACATTGAACGCGTTAAGCGAGAAGCCTCTTTTTTGCTGCAGTCTCCCGGTTACGCGTCACTACTCTATGATCTCAACGAAAGAGCATAAGAGAGGTAAAAGAGGTGGGGAGGGAACGAGGCTGAGTGATCGTGAGCCAGAAGAGAAGAGGACTGAAGAGGAGACGAGAGAAGAGCGCACGAGCCAAGCAACGACTGCAACGGCAAAAAGAAACGAAAAACTCGACAAAGCTTGTCCCGTAGCAAAACAGAGAGATAAAGAGACGGAGAACAGGAGAAGCTAAAAGATAGAAAGAACGAATGAACGAACGAAAGGTTCGAAGCGAGCAGCAACCTCGCGAGCTTTGTAGTTGTGGACGACAAGTTGTGCGACGACACGGGAGAGTGGCAATTTGTTAGAAGAGGCTGTTTGTCACGATACATTTAGGATGATTCCCCCCTTGCCCCTTTCCCACTGTCTTGAACCCTTTGACTGTCGCGCGACGCTCGAAGCTCCCACAGCACTTGACGCGAGCTGCGACCATTTCGCTGCATTCTCACTTAGTGTTTATACTTACACACTGTAATTAATATAATATCACGCACAGGAATATATGAGACAATGTGTGGGTTGATATGCTATACTCTCCATGAGAGTCCACAGATACTTGACACTTTTTTTTCTTTTTTGTAGCTTACTTTATTAAGCTTTTAACTGAGCAGGTGATTGCAGGAATAAATAGATGAGGAGGAAGAAGATGGTTTTTTTGGACTGGGGGACCAAATGGTGTTTGGTAGATAATCCATATTACACATAGGAGAGATGGGGGCAAAACGGGCATCACGACTGAAAATGATAATTGGAAGCAAAATGGGCATCGTTTTAACTTTTTCGAACACGACTTTTCTTCAATTTCCTGACATTTCTTACTTGAAAATTTCGGAAAATAATTGGTGATGTCAATAAAACAAGCAGGGAGGCAAAACAGGCATCTCGGCTAAATATAAGTATCGGGGTCAAAATTGGCACCAAATCATAAAATGAGAATTTCGTTCTAATTGATTTCTTTATGATATACCGACTTTTTTTTTCAAAGAATTAATTTGATTGTAAAATTTTTGAAAAATTCATTTGACTATATTTTTTTTCTTTGCTCAACAAAGTATCGAAAAAAAGTTCCGAACGGATGGTTAAAAAAATTCTGATCTGATGATGATTATCAATTTTTTTTCATCACCAATTTTACGTATTTTCCGCACTTTCCCTATCTAAGGAACGTAAAAAACTGAGACAAATCGTTTTTACGAAAGTTGAGGCGGTGCTCGTTGTGCCCCCCAATCCCGATTTTTTTGCCCCCCCATCGCCCCTATAGGGAAGAATAAGAAATAACAAAATTGAGAAAATATTAAGAAAGGCGGGATTTTTTTTTGTTTTGAAAATTTGCTAATTAGGTCTTTCACATTGTTTGCACATTTTGGGCCATTGATTTTGCTTTCTTATAGAGGAAGGTGAAAAATTAGGAAGAATGAGTGAGGTCCAATTTTCGAAGTTTATAAAAATAATAAGAGAAAAAATCGAAGCTCTACTTGGCGCTTTTTCTTTTTTTTTGTTTACTTTATTAATTTTTTAACAGAGAGAACATTAGCTGATCAGAAATATGTATAGATGCATAGAAAGATGGTTTATTGGGACTCGAGGTTCAAATGGTCTTTGGTACACAATCCATATTACACATATAGGGAAGAATAAGAAATAACAAAATTGAGAAAATATTAAGAAAGATAAGAGTTTATATTTTTTTTTATATTTTGAAAATTTGCAAGTTCAGTTTTGTCTTTCTTATAGAGGAAAAATGAACAAGGCCCGATTTTAAAACTTTCTAAAAATAATAACCCAAAAAAATAAAAATTCTATAAAATTCAAATGCTTGTGTCGTTTTTTCACTAGATTTGGTACCTAAATTAAAATTGGCATTTAAAATAGGTACATATTGGAAGTTTTTTTACGGATACGCGTATATTAAATTTAGTATACAAATATTAATTAATATACAGTATACTAAACCAATACATATATTAATTTTTAAAATATTTTTCGCAGTGGATCGTCATCAAATTTTATATCGAACAATTCTTGATATCAGCTCGTTCGTGGAGAAAAATTGATCTTTACTGCTCAAAGTTTTCGTAAATTAAAGCGATAATATCAATTTAAAAAAAAAACACAAAATAGTCCAAAACCCAAATCGCTTTACAGATTTAGCTGAAATTCAATACCGACCATCTTTCATCATTACTTTATTAGTACATAACTATTCAGCTCATCAACTGCATTAATTTCGGCAGCTACAAAGCGTACAGATTTTTTCCGAAAAATTCAAAGTCATAAAATCTGACTAGATGGTTTGATTTCTACGGACATTGGAACAATCAAAGGAGCATAAATGCTCTACTTATATGCCAAATTTCGTATCGATGGGCAAACCCATTCTTTAGATATACAAGTTTCAATTTTATAAGCCATTAAAAATATCTCGACATGAAAATATTAAAACAAAAAAACTCGGAGTTTCCTCTGTGAGTAAACAAAGTGCCATTTTTTCAAATTTATTGTATTCGAGATTACCACGAATTAATCTCCCGACTATAAAATGCGAATGATTCTTATTTTAACCATTTATCATTTTCCCATTTTTTAAAAATTTATTACATTAATTTTTTAAAATTAATAACATTAATTTTTTAAAATTTATTCCATTAATTTTTTAAAATTAATAACATTAATTTTTTTCAGACGGAAGTTTTTTTTAAATTTTCGAAAAGATAGTAAAATCAGCTACACGTTAGTTCAAATTCTGGCCACGAGAGGCACATTTCTATAACCTAAAACCCACATTTTCAGCGTTGTTTGATTAAATGTGTAATGAGAGTGTGCGAGTTCGTATTAAACGAAGAGTATATGCGTGACTCACAAATGTTACACGCTTGATGTACTCTCATTCCGTTTTATAGTCATGTGTTGGTGACTTAGCAGCAAAACGTTAACAACCACGTGCCTTATTCTCTATCTCGTGTAGAAAGAGAAGAAACTTTACTAATAACAGTATTATACACTATGCGTAATGTAATGTAATGTAATGTGTGTGTATACGGTTCATAGCTGACGCGTCAGTCAATTAGCAAGCCATTGGGAAAAGTGAGTAGAGGGATTCAACGGAGCGACGAGTTAGCCGCACACAGATCTTCTTCATCCTTTCGACGCGAGTTTTAGCTATGTGGGTCAATAAGCCAACGACGAGAAGTCGCTCTTGGTTCAAGAGCTTCAATACTTCCTGACTAATTGTATAATTGCGGGATGTACGTGGATCATGCGATTACTGGAAACTAGAAAAAGAAAGAAAAAAAATAGTCGCTTATCATCCAAACGTTTCCATCCGTTTTTTTTTTTGCTAAGTATTATTTCGTATTGTATTGTTTTGTTTGTTCCTGACTAATTGTATAATTGCGGGATGTACACTGAGAGAAGAGTTTGTTAACAGTTAACAAATCTTAGTTAAATATGGCGAAATGAACCATTTATTTATTCTTATTGAATCTCACTTGAGCCAAATAAGATTGGTTAACTATTAACAAATGTCAGCGAGCTTCATTTACGACAAGCAAATTTTATTTAGCTCAAGTGAGATTCAATAAGAATAATTAAATGGTTCATTTCGTCATATTTAACCAAGATTTGTTAACTGTTAACAAATGTTAACAAACTTTTCTCTCAGTGTATATGGATCTTGCAATTACTGGAAACTAGAAAAAAAAAAAAAAAAAATAGTAGTCGCTTATTATCCAAACGTTTCCATCCGTTTTTTTTTTTTTGGTAAGTATTTTTGTTTTGTTTGTTCCTTACAAATTGTATAATTGCGCGATGTACATGGATCTTGGAATTACTGGAAACTAGAAAAAAAAAAAATAGTCGATTATTATCCAAACGTTTCCATCCGTTTTTTTTTTTTTTGCTAAGTATTTTTGTTTTGTTTATTCCTGTCTAATTGTATAATTACGGGATGTACATGGATCATGCGATTACTGGAAACTAGAAAAAGAAAGAAAAAAAAATAGTTGCTTATCATCCAAACGTTTCCATCCGTTTTTTTTTTTTTTGCTAAGTATTATTTTGTATTGTATTGTTTTGTTTGTTCCTGACTAATTGTATAATTGCGGGATGTACACTGAGAGAAGAGTTTGTTAACAGTTAACAAATATTGGTTAAATATGGCGAAATGATCCATTTAGTTATTCTTATTGAATCTCACTTGAGCCAAATAAGATTTGTTAACTATTAACAAATGTCAGCGAGCTTCATTTACGACAAGCAAATTTTATTTAGCTCAAGTGAGATTCAATAAGAATAATTAAATGGTTCATTTCGTCATATTTAACCAAGATTTGTTAACTGTTAACAAATGTTAACAAACTTTTCTCTCAGTGTATATGGATCTTGCAATTACTGGAAACTAGAAAAAAAAAATAGTATTCGCTTATTATCCAAACGTTTCCATCCGTTTTTTTAAATATTTTTTTTGTTTTCTGGTTTCCAGTAATCGCAAGATTACTGGAAACAGAAAAAAATAAAAATAAAAAAAAAACTCGATTATTATCCAAATGTTTCCATCCGTTTTTTTTTTTGCTAAGTATTTTTGTTTTGTTTATTCCTGACTAATTGTATAATTACGGGATGTACATGGATCATGCGATTACTGGAAACTAGAAATAAAAAAAAATAGTCGCTTATTATCCAAACGTTTTCATCCATTTTTTTTTACTAAGTATTTTGTTTATCTCACACTTTTCATGACTGGCTAAAAAATGTTCTGCTAAAATAGTATTTGCGTGCAGAATATAATTAAAAGGGCACGTTAACAAATCTCTTAAGAATCTGGTAAATATTATTAAGCAATGATTTTGAATAATGATAATTCCAAAAAATGATAAGAAAATAATTGAAAAAAAATTAAGTCATTAAACAGATCTCGTGATTTTTTTTTGTCATTAAACAAATGTGCTGGTTTTTTCGAATGCGATTTTTAAAAATATTTATGTTGTAAGGAATGTTTGAAAAGTTGCGAATTGTAAATATGATTTTGTAGAAACGTTCGTAATTCTGGTTCAGAGTGTATATGTAAATAATCCTCGACGGAAAAATATATTATATCTTAATAGCATTGTAATTTCTTTTTAAATCCTAAAATATGTTTTTGTCAATATTAGTCTCGATTTTCTGTAATTAGTTGATCCTAATTACCCTACAACCCTCAATCTAAATGCACTATCTCTCTCTCCATGTCTCATTTCCACTTCCTGTCATACTCATTAGTACATAAATCATTCCACGATCACCAGAGTCAAAAGGTCTCATCGCAATTTGATTATGGCAATCGCCAATTAATGTACCACCATCCGGCGTCTTTGCTAATGAATATAGAGGAATAACATCGATCGAGTCTTATGTATATCACTATTAAAAAATACTGGAAGTTTTTATGCATAAACTCGTCATCTTTATTTTTAATAACTAAAATTTTTTTTAATTACAAATTTAAATTTAATGTACTTTTGGGTTAAAATTAAAGAAATTTATAAAAATTCAAGTATTTTTACTGTAAAATTTAAGTAAATTATTAAATTTACGATACCATAAATTAATTTTACATCACAATTGTATATTAAATTCAATTAGGGGAGATGGGGGAAAAACGGGCATCACGACGGAAAATGACAATTGGGGACAAAACGGACATCGTTTCAACTTTTTCGAACACGACTTTTTTCATTTTCCTGAAATTTCTTACTTGAAAATTTCGGAAAATAATTGGTGATGTCAATAAAACAGGCAGGGAGGCAAAACAGGCATCTCGGCTAAATATAAGTATCGGGATCAAAATTGGCACCAAATCATAAAATGAGAATTTCGTTCTAATTGATTTCTTTATGATATACCGACTTTTTTTTCAAAGAATTAATTTGATTATAAAATTTTTGAAAAATTCATTTGACTATATTTTTTTTCTTTGCTCAACAAAGTATCGAAAAAAAGTTCTGAACGGATGGTTAAAAAAATTCTGATCTGATCAAGATTATCAATTTTTTTTCATCACCAATTTTACGTATTTTCCGCACTTTCCCTATCTAAGGAACGTAAAAAACTGAGACAAATCGTTTTTACGAAAGTTGAGACGGTGCCCGTTTTGCCCCCAATCCGGATTTTTAATGGAGCTGCCCGTTTTGGCCCCATCTCCCCTACCAGTTTATACATAAAAACTTCCAGTACTTGTACATTAAATTGCAAGTAGATTTTTTTTACACTTTTGGTTCACCTTAAGGTAGTTCTGTCGCTTCACGCTCACTTCGCATAAGTTTCCGAAAAATGAGAGCGAATTGCAAACACTTCTCGATGATATAAAAATCTGTAAAAAATCATGCATATTAAAGATGCTGAAGACATTAATTCGGCATAATAATAATTCCAAAATGTTATTAACAAATTGATGGAAAATAAAATTGTTTAACAAATTTTCCGACAACTTAATTTTTTTATTCGGCGAAAATGATTTGTTCATTTTTCTGAGTACGCATGAATTTTTTCAAATTTTTTTCTTTGCTTTGAATTTTTCGATTTTTTACATGGAAAAAATCACAAAATTCAAAGCAAAGAAAAAAATTTGAAAAAATTCATACGTATTCAGAAAAATGAACGAGTCATTTTCATCGAAACAAAAAAATTAGGTTGTCGGAAGATTTGTTGAACATTTTTATTTTTCATCAATTTGTTAATAACATTTTGGAATTATTATTATGTCGAAATAATGTCTTAAGTATCTTAAATATGCATGATTTTTTTCAGATTTTTATATCATCAAGAAGTGTTTGCAATTCGCTCTCATTTTTCGGAAACTTATGCGAAGTGAGCGTGAAGCGACAGAACTACCTTAAGTAATCTATAAGTTAGGAACGATAATTAAGTATGTTCGATTGTTCTGTCAAATATATAATCGGTGCTAATGAATCTCCATATAATTAGCTTATATATCATATATACATATAAATTGTTAACTCGTTATACTTTGACTTGTTTCAGTGGCTTCTATTGTATTCCAGATGTGAGTATAATTCTGAATCAACGACTATTAAGTGGCAAGCTTGAAATTCGCGAAAGCGCGACGTTAACGCTCTTCGACGAAGGTTAATTGAGAGCAACTACGTTGAAATGGAAATTTTCACACGTATATATATATATATATGTAGATATATATATATATATACTGTTCGCACAATGTGTACACGCATTCCAAACGATCGGACGCGTTGCAGCGCGATAACGTATACCGGAAATTATTTGTTGTTCGCGACCCGCGTTGTGATACTGAAAGTAAATTCGATAATATAGTTTATCAACCATTTGCATACAACTGTATAATCAAATAGTGTTCAATAAGTTCCTCTCCAATGGGATCATAATTTTCATATCGTGAATCGATTTTTTTAACCACATTAAGGAAATCACAACGCTTTGCGTAATAATGTTAAAAATATTTAGTACCATTTTTTATTATGGGTAAAAAAAGATGTTTTACAGAAACTAATATATTTAATTTGATATGCAAGTAAAGTGTAAAATTTTAACTTTCTACTGAAGTCTATGAAAAATTGTAATTTAATATTGTTAAAATTTGTAATTTTATTACACTCGTGTATTAAATTTAATATATCAGATTATCAATGGAATTTCCGGTGAATTTCAAATTGTTAGAAAATTCGAATAAGAATTATATTCGAAAAAAAAAAAAACTCATTCGTATTTGTTAAACAACGTTTGTTGTCATCGATTTATTAAGAATTGACGAATATTGGAATATCATTAGAAATGCATTCTACATTTTTATTTTGTGAGATTTAAAAAAAATCCAAAACTGCCCATTTTTATATTTTTATTTTAAAGTGTGCAGTATTCAAGAATTTTTTTTCATCGATTTATAAAAAAATTTACGAATAATGGAATATCATGAAAAATGCATTCTCCATTTTTATTTTATGAAATTTAAAAAAAATCCAAAACTGCCCATTTTTATATTTTTATTTTAAAGTGTTCAGTATTCAAGAAATTTTTTTTTCATCGATTTATTAAAAATTGACGAATATTGGAATATCATTAGAAATGCATTCTACATTTTTATTTTGTGAGATTTAAAAAAAATCCAAAACTACCCATTTTTATATTTTTATTTTAAAGTGTTCAGTATTCAAGAAATTTTTTTTTCATCGATTTATTAAAAATTGACGAATAATGGAATATCATTAGAAATGCATTCTCCATTTTTATTTTATAAAATTAAAAAAAAATCCAAAACTGCCGATTTTTATATTTTTATTTTAAAGTGTTGAGTATTCAAGAATTTTGTTTATCATCGATTTATTAAAAATTGACGAATATTGGAATATCATTAGAAATGCATTCTCCATTTTTATTTTATGAAATTTAAAAAAAATCCAAAACTGCCGCTTTTTATATTTTTATTTTAAATTGTTGAGTATTCAAGAATTTTTGTTTATCATCGATTTATTAAAAATTGACGAATATTGGAATATCATTAGAAATGCATTCAACATTTTTATTTTATGAAACACAGAAAAAAAAAATTCAGGGCTGTCGTTTTTTAATATTTTTATTTTAAAGTGTCTACGAATTTTTGTTTTCAACGGAAATAGTTCTTAAAATGTTATCAGGCCGATAAAATGTGAACGAAGACGTGCCCCACATTATCCCGCATTTTCCTACAGTAAAACTCTATTTTTTGGTTTATTTGTCTTCCACGCTCGGTAGCATCGGCAACTGACGTTGGCATTATCATCGAGCGCTGAAAATAAATAGATGCCTGACACGGAAATAGATTCCATTATCTCTCGAACGTGGATTGAAGAGGCGAGAGAGGAGAGAACCGATAAGTTCCTGAGACGCTTTTGCCGCGTACACTAGAGCTGCGCCTCGACCGAATTATAGACGAGAGCAACGACGTTTATGAAGTGGTGGCTGGCTATGAACGTTCGAGTGTACTATGGATATGTATAAGACATTCCAGCTCATTTCGTTCAAAATTTCATCTCACTTTTTTTTATTTCATTCATACTTAGTGAATATTTTAGAAAAAGCTATTTAAAAAAAGAATATTAAAAAAAGAACATTAAATATTTTAGAAATTCGTACTTCTCGAATATTAGATTAAAATTCAAAATTCCAAACAATTTCTGACTTTTACAAAATCTTGATCTGTTTTTCTAAAAATTATTTTGAAGCTTTAATTATTTCTCTTAAGTATAGATAATTTTTTATAAATACAGATAAACTCAAGCCGAAACGAAATCCTGTGTTACAATTTTACAAAAAAAGAAAAAACAAGAAATACATAATAATTCTTGTTTTTCACTCTAATGAAAAATTTGATTCGATTAGAATTTCAAAATATCGCTGAAAATCTTTTTTACCTATTTTTACGATTTATCATTTTTTCTCATGATACATTTGGCTGTTATAATGTGTAAATCATCATTGAACATAAATCCTTTACTAATCTATTCATTCAAAAAGTATAAAAACACATTATACAATTTTTATTTAATAACGTAAAAAAATTAAGATTTAAAAAATCTTAATTTTCAAAGGTGAGAATTTTCGTCAAAAGTGTTTTTAAAATCTTTGAAAAAATTTGAAGATTCTTTTTGGACTGTTGTGAACATATTTGCAGAGTAACGTAAAAAAAAAATTGTGGTCAAACGGTCTATGAACTGAAATGGAATGCCCCGTATATATATGTATAGGATGTACTATGTAGGGATTACGTGCAGCGCGGGCTGTGCATCCAGGGTGCGTTCACCCGATCTCACCAGGCGTTATTACATCGAACATAGAGAAGCTTTACGTTACGAAATCTTATGTTGACGAGAAGAAAAGAAGCGAATCTATTCGAACGTGGGCCACGATGAATCGATTATTACGCCAGTGTGCAATCCGCTGGATTTATCCAGTCGCGTCCCAGTCGCTGGAACGAGTCAGCGTGGCTCGTTGCCATATATCCCGTTGCATTATATGCTTATGCTTGGATGATTCACTCGTTCTACGGCGAAATCGCTATTAGGACTCAAACGATAACAAACAACAGACTTTACACAGTCACAACCAATCATTTGAATGCCTCATTGAAGAGTCACGAGAAAAAATTTCATTTTCTAATCGCAAGAAACGTGCAAATTTCCTGCTGAGATATTAACATACTTTTTTTCGCCGACCTCGGCAATTATGAAAATTACACAATGTCGATATTGTATAACACACAAAAAAGTCTCATTAACGATTGAGTATTTTCCATTATTTTTTGTACTAAAAATTACCGCACTATTTTCAAAATTACAAAACGTAATAATTTTCTTATTTAAAAAGAAAGTCTAAAATTACTTTCTGTATTTTTCTTCTCTACATTTTTTTAAATAAAAATTATATACTTGACCCAAATCTTAACCTTAGCAATTCAATACTGTATTAATTTCCCACTGAATAGGAATATTTTCCTCCCGAAATGCGCGTCAATATCAATAAAATTTCTAATAGAAAAGTCACATTAGTTTGGTAACTATACAACGTTGACAGGATGATATTTCGAAAGCTTCGAGGTTCTCTATATTCCTGTCGTCATGATTAATAATCCCGTCGTCCTAACCTCAACTGATACACAAACGATTTATTCTACGAGTATCTGCACTATTTTTAATAAAATTCGATCACGTATAAGGAATTGCCAGGTGAGTACAAATCGTTCCAGCAAACAAGTGGAAATTAATGCCTTGTATGTCCAATGAAAAAAAAAATGCACAAACGTGTCAACCAACGCCTCTAGAAAATATTCACGGCTGTCAAAATTATATTGATTGTGTGGCTTTTGGTAAATCATCACGATAAACTTATTGTGACAGTTGGAGGCTGTGAAAACGCTGGGAGTATTACGGAAAATATAGCAGACTGGCTGTATACTGGTTGACACCCACCTTGCCAGTGGACCACTCCTTTTCGCTCGTTGACCCAATATCTTCTCGACGACGGTGACATTGCCGCTTCTTGCTGCCTCCAGCAGCTCCTGATCCTTTCCCATGGCCCATTTACACTCGAAAAAACACAAACTCGAGATTTACACCTGCACACCCTTCCGATTTCGATTTTACTACGATTACTCGAGTTTTCATTGATCCAACGTGGCCATCTTGGTAGCGACTGACGCGACGCCTTCCGGCCGCCGCCGGAAGTTCTGCGATATTCCGAAGCGGGCAAAACTGTTCCTCTCCTTCTCCACCGTGAAATTATCGCGTAGTGTTGGAGAAAACGACGGCGCACAGCCGTTTATCTCAGCTGTTGCTTCCGTAGTCTTCCGTAGCTTCTGTTATTTTCCTGTAATTTATTTTCTTCGCTTTTTCAACGAATTAAGTCAGTAATTATTTCGATAAAATGGCCGCCGCCATCGAAAGCCGATTTTTAACGTTTTGCATTTTGTTAGTCGGATTTGTAGCTTGCAATGGACAATTTCCTCTCAATCTCGAGCCGGGTAAGAAACATAACCTCAACATGAATATTCAAACAATGTGGGCACTTTGTTATTGTGATGAGTATTTGATGATCGGATGTAATGATTTACATTTCAAATTTTTTTTTATCGCGGTTTTTCACTGTTGAATTGAATGACGTCTTTAATCACTTTTTTTATGATTGCCAAAACAATGGACAAGATTTATTAACCTGGAATAAGCGAATATTTTCTGAAATCAAATTTGAATATTCATATTTTTTATTGTAATTGAATAACAAGTGATTAAGTAATTGACTCTCGATTGTTTTTTAACCTTGTGTTATTTTTCTGGAATTTCTTTCCTTCGCTTTTTCACAAACTTGAGTAAAGTCATTAGATTTTTCAATAAAATGGCCTACGTGTTAAGCCAGTTTTTAATGATTTGCATTTTGTTACTCGGATTTGCAGCTTGCAATGGATAAATTGGTCTGAATCTTGAGCCGGATAAGAAACATAACCTCAACATGAATATTCAAAGTGTCGGGGATTTTTGTTATTGTAATGACTGTGATGATCAGTTGTAATGATTTACATTTCAAATTTTTTTTCCATTATGTTGTTTCACTATTTAATTAAATGATGTCTGATTGATTTTTATCCGAGTACTAAAACAATGGCCAAGATTTATTAACCTGGAATAATCGAATATTGTCTAAAATCAAATATGAATATTGCTATTTTTAATAATAATAGAATAACAAGCGGTTAAGTAATTTTTTTTCTCAAATTTCTTTTCCGTCTTTTCATTTTTTCACTAACGAGTTGTAACAAACATAGCTTCAAGCTGAATATTTGAACAGAGCTGAAAAAATTATTACTGTACTGAAAATTTATTAATCGTTCATAGCAATTCTATATTTTGAGTTTTTTCTTAACTCTATGTTTAACTTAATGCAAATGTTTATCCCATTTTTAATATCCATGTTTGTGTATCCATAAAAATTCTCAATATTCATACAAAAACAATTGATTAAGTTTTGTTGAGGTATTCTTTTTTTTTTTTTTGCAGAAAATGTTACAAGCGTTTCACTGGCGCAGTTTGATAGAACGAATCTCAATGGCCAAGCTTTTTACACGAGCACTAGGCTTGGTCCGAACAGCGATTCCATAATTGAAATTAAAGAAATTCCTACTGTTGTATCGTTTCTTATTGTCCAAATTCATGCTCCTGAAAACAATGTCACCCTTTCCTACGATGATCCCCTTGGCTACCACAAATTAAACGGTAGCATATCAGGTTCGAACATCGGTCTTTATATTTATGTCAAAGGAAACTGTTCTTCTCAACTTCTCGTATCAAACGATAACAATGCAACTTTGGATACGCTGGTAGCTGTAGTCGCTTATGGCGATAATGGTAAGTAATATCGTTATCCTGTTGCTGTGCATAATCGGAACAATATCGGAATGAAAAAGTATTCAAAATACTTTTCAGTTTCAATAACCAGCGATAATTAGTCACAAAAAGAAATAACAGGATTAAAAAATGTAAAATCTTGGAGTTAGATTTCTAAAAAAAAAGTTTAAAATACACTTGTGAAATTACTTATAGTTATTTGAACAAAAAAGTATTTTTGGTGTATGTTTATTTAAACATTGCCTATATTTGTGTGTAATGTACCAATGCTGTATCTATTTTATACAAAACTATTGTAATCCTTGGATGCATCACTTGCGATAGACATTTGGGAATCTGTAAGTAAAATAACAAAATTTACCTGCACTGTAAAAAAAATCTACTTGAAATTTCGTGTACTTTTACTGGAAGCTTTTATTCATAAACTAGTATATTAAATTTAGTATACAAGTGTAATGTAAAATTAATGTATGGTACAGCACATTCAATAATTTACGGTCATTTAACAGTAAAAGTATTTGAATTTTAATAATATTAATATTAATTGCTTTAATTTTACTGGAAAAGTACATTTATTTTATACCACAATTGTATATTAAATTTTGATGACGAGTTTATGAATAAAAACTTCCAATCTTTTCTAACAGTGTGGCTGAATGTTAGATATTGTGACCAATATTTTAATGTACCTTATATTGAATAGCTGTCATTATGTAATTTATTTTGTTGAATTTTGTATTTGTGATTGAAAATAATGAACTGGACTTCTGAAAAAGTTTACCAAATTGGTATTGTAAATTAGTTGGGAATTTAGGGTAAATAAATTAAATGTTATAGTTGAATAAACTATTTTGTCAATAGGTTCTAAAACCCTTTCTGACTTTGTCTACCCTTAATTTTTCTATGTAAATCAGAATGCACACCTGCAGAAGTGGAACCAATATGTATATCTGCTTTTTAGTAGCTGAATTGATAAGATAGGAATATAGTTGTTGTTATTTAAAAAGGGAAAAAGCTTGTAAAAATACTTTTTTTTTTTAATTGTCCGATATATTGCGAAAACTGACTTGGCCCACAGCCCCAACCCCAGGAGGATGCAATTTGGAATTCAATATCCAAATATCGCCCTTTCAAAAGTTAGCCCTTAGCGAAGCGATGGTTACGATCGACGGCCAACCAGCTTCCGCTCCTATGGTCAAAGGACGTAGACCGTCCTGTGATAAAACTCATGTCAAGATCGACGCATACAGGATGTATTTGCCAACACGTGATTTCACTTCCGAAACTTATTTCGATGGGATCAAAAAAATGATGACTGTAGATAGCATCAAAGAAAATGGTCAAAAGGTATGAATACGTGCAACGAAAAAAAAAAAATAATCGCTAGAATTAACTGAATTAGCGATTGTGAGTGGCGAATTAAATATATTTATTAAATTGTTGGAAAAAATAGTACAATGGAGTAAAATTCTGTATTAACCATAATATTTACTTTATTTAAACAATTACATTTTTATTACAAATAAAATAAATAATCATCGAAATCGCCAATTGATTTAATTCGAACAATTTTTTATTACGTGAATCTTCTTATTTTTTAAATTTATTCGGTTTAAAAAAAAAACCGAAAAAAAGTTTGAATTAACTAATTTAGCGGTTGTGAGTGGCGAATTAAATATTTATTAAATTGTTCAAAAAGATAGTACAATAGAGTAAAATTCCATATAAACCATAATATTTACTTTAGTTAAACAATTACATTTTTATTATAAATAAAATAAAAAATCATCGAAATCGCCAATTGATTTAATTCGAACAATTTTTTATTACGTTATTCTTCTAATTTTACTAATTTAGCGGTTGTGTGTAATGAATTAAATATTTATTAACATAAATACTCAATTTATTGAAAAATGATGAGATGAAATTCTGTATTAGGTAACTATAATATTTACTTTATTGAAGCACTTATATTTTTATTATAAATAAAATAAAAAATTATTGAAATCGCCAATTCATTTAATTCGAGCAATTTTTTAATTATGTTACTCTTCTTGCTTTTGATTATTTACAAGAAACCGAAAAAAAAGTTAGAATTAACTGATTTAACGGTTGTGTGTGGCGAATAAAATATTAAAATAAATACTCAATCGATGGAAAACGATCAGATAATTCAATCGAGTAAAATTCTGTATTAAACATAATATTTACTTTGTTCAAGCAATCATATTTTTATTTTAAATAAAATAAAAACAAAGCTTCTTCTATGCAAAAATGATCGAAATCGCCAATTCATTTAATTCAAGCAATTTTTTATTAATAAATATATATGTATAATAATTTTTAAAATCTCAAAATTTTTTTTCATGATTTTTTTCATGTTTTCTTTCATGAAAACAAAGCTTCCTCTATGAGGAAGCAAAAACAAGGATGCAAAGTAGAACCTTGCACATTGCTTCCTCATTATTTTTCGCTTCTTACAAAGCTACCTCTATGAGGAAGTATGTTATTCAATTTTTGGCTTCCTCATAGAGGAAGCTTTGTAAAACGCGAAAAATAATGATGAAGCAATGTGCAAGGTTCTACTTTGCATCCTTGTTTTAATTAGATAAATATACATTTTCTGGATTCGCTTTTTCCATTTCGTTATTGCGTTATTTCGTGATTATTAGAGCGTTTCCGAAGTGAATGTGATAATGTATATTTTTAAAAATAATTCAACATTCCATAAAATCAAAAATTTCATACCGTTCGTCACTAAATTATACATATATAATGGTTGAATATTGTTTCATTTATATACAAAATTTGAGCTCGCTATCTTAAGTTTTGCAAAAGTTGCAATAGAGCGATAATGTCAATTTTTTGAAAAACTCAAAACATCATAAAATTTTTACGGCTCAACCGATCTTAACCAAATTCAATAGCGATCACCGGCATATGAAAGCTCAAATTCATACCAATTTTTAGATCTATATCTCGAAAATTGAAAGAGTTATCGCGTAAACAGACATTTTTCAAAAAATTAAAAAACGCGTAATAATTTAACGATGAAGTGGATTTTAACAAAAATTTGTATGAACGATGAGGCTTGACCCCTCTATCTATGGTCCAAATTTCAGCTTGATATCTCAAGGCATTGTCGAGTTATAAAGGTTTACATTTTTCGATTGTGTAACATACACATACACACACACACACACACATACAGACATTTTTTCTAAATCACTTTTCTCGATGTTTTGGACCATTCTGAGTGTACTGACATGAAAATCTCGAAAAAAAAAATTTTCACGAAAACAAAGCTTCCTCTATGAGGAAGCAATAGTGAAAAATAAGAAGAGAACCATAATAATGGTTCTTTTCTCTGTTTTTTAATTTTATTGTTTAATATCCTTTTTATTTTTTTTCCAAACTGCTGTGCATTAATCAATTGTCAGATACGACCTGCGGTAGGTGTATCAGAGGTACGTCGAATCTACAGCGCCTATTCCGGAACAGGATCTGTTTACGCAATGATTGCAACTTATGGAAATTTCTCCGCTGCCTACGTACCGATCGTATCGTACGCCTGTAGCCCCCTCAGTAATCCATCTTCCTGCAATAATCTTAGTACGTTTTAACAATTGTACAATTTGAAGGTGGTTGGCGCATGATTATAGCGCAATCATCTCTTGCAAAAAAAAAGAAAATCGGCCATGGCCGTATTGTCATACCTACTATATTGTAGATTCCAAAGCCAATCGAAATAAGAAGAAGCAAAAAAAATTAAGATGCAACTTTAGTTCAAAACTTCTGTCGATAAATTCGAAGAGTGGAATATACGACATAAAATAAGGGCAACAATTCATTTATTTTTCAAAAAAAATTTATCCAAGGAAAATAAGTTAGAAATTTTTTTGTACATAATTTGAGCATCCCCTTAAGACGAAGAACCGAAGAATTCTGCTATGAATATTAATAATTGCCAATTATTTTTAAAAAAAATTTAACACGCGAATGAGATTCGTAGTCGGAAAAAAAAATATTTCGTTGCATTTTTGGAATAATTTTTTTTTAATTATGCGCCAACGACCGGCACCAAATAGAAACGCGTGGAAATATCGTAATCGATACTGAGGTACTAAAAAATTTATGTTACTTTTTATTTCAGATACAAGCGTCGCAAAGGCCGTTTGTGCTATAGTTCTTATTGTTGGTATTCTGATAGCTTTTGTGGGACACAAATGCTTGGGATTCGAGGTAGTCTTTCTCGGAGCGATAAGCGGTGGCATAATAAGCTTCTGCATTCTCGTCGCTATTGGATATTTTCAAACTTCGAGTAATTATCGACGATTCCTTAGAACGTCTCGTATAATCTAATGAAAAATTTGATTCGATTAGAATTTCAAAATATCTCTGAAATTGTTGTATTGCTTTATACGAATTTTCATTTTTTTCGAATCAATATTTTGGCTGTGAATAATCTTTGAACATAAATCCTTTACTAATATATATATTCGTTCAAAAAGTATAAAAACACGTTATAAAATTTAAATTCAATAACTTAAAAAAATCATTAATTAAGCGGCTGAAAAAATTATTTGCATTAGCTGCAGATAATTTTCTTAGTAGCAAGTAGATCAGTAGAAGAAAAAACAAAAAATAGTCCGTAGAAATCGACATGAAATATCGTTTACCAATAACTCTTTTTCAGCTGTACTCGGCATAGTTTTGGGTGTGAGTTTCCTGTGCGGTATCGGTTGGCTGATACTGTCATTTGGCATGGGAATGCCATGCGTCGTAACATTCCTGGCCTCGATGACCCTTGGATTCTTCGTTTCCAGCACAGTGTATTTCGGGATAGCAGGCACGTACAAAAATCCTCCCTCCAATTCCTTAAAGAATGATAAAAATTCGTATATACGGCCGCACGACGAAATACCGACTGTCCACCCGCCCTTCTCTCCCACTGGAAGTCACCCCTCAAGCTACGAGACGAATAAAAGTAAAAAAAAAAAAAAAAAAAGTTGGAGACAGAAGCGAGGAGCTGTTGCAAATTATAGGAAAATAATGAAAGCCAGCTTATAGCGAGGGGGAAACGAGAAAGGGCTCGTTGCTGCTGCTGCTGCCGCTACTCTCGCCCTATACCCCACCAAGTTAGTTCGAGTTTGACGAAGGGATGAAGCGCAGCCAGTTTTCTCCTCTCTCTATATCCCCGCGGCTTCTATCAATGTTGTCCACTCATGTGGAAATTTCGTCCGTCGAATACTCCATGCAGAAGCGGCGGGCATCCGTACCTCCCGCCTTTCTCACCATAACGTGGCAGCAACCCCCGCGACCCACCCTCGCGCCCCGCTACCAACACACACACGCACACACTCACGTTTCGTTTCCATTGCTTGAGGGGCCTACACATCCACACTTGCAAATTTTACTCATGCATAACACACCCGCAGACTCCCACGAAACGGTCTAACCAGCTTGGAAGATTCGCATTTACCTAATTGCGTCCCCATATTTATTTAGAGACGAACCTATTTAGAGTACAAGCTCGGTACATGTGTAATAAGGAAAAATAGAAGGGGCATACCAGCTGACGAATGACCAACATAATTTACTGTCGGATATAAAATTATAGACTTTTCATCGTGACGTTTTTTTTTTTTTTTCATTCAAGTTTTTAAAAAACATTCCTATCATTGCGGAGTAAGAAAATTCGCGACTAAAAAGAAACTTTAAAAACACTGATTTTTATAGTGGCAGCAGCGAAAATTAAAAAAATTTTGCATAATTTCCCTGTTTTTCTAAAGGTCAAATTTAAAATTTTTGCATAATTTCCCTGTTTTTCCAAAGGTCAAAATAGCGAATGGCTAAAATAGCGAATTTCACAACGACGATCGTCTAAATGTAGAATGGCCATTATTATGAAATTCGCCATTTTGACACCTACCCTTAAATTGCTTCCCGCAATTCTTTAATTCATAACAGAAAATTCGTCTCTTTTGTTTTATTCGATGCAGACATTATGTTACAAATGTTTTAATTAGCCGTTACAGGCGATTTACGTAATTGCATCCCTATATTTATTTAGAGATGAACCTATTTAGAGTACAAGCTCGGTACATGTGTAATAAGGAAAAAATAGAAGGGGCATACCAGCTGACGAATGACCAACATAATTTACTGTCGGAGATAAAATTATAGACTTTATCGTGACGTTTTTTTTTTTTTGTTTTTTTTTTTTTTTTTTTTCATTCAAGTTTTTAAAAAAACATTCCTATCATTGCGGAGTAAGAAAATTCGCGACTAAAAAGAAACTTTAAAAACACTGATTTATATAGTGGCAGCAGCGTAAATTAAAAATTTTTGCACAATTTCCCTGTTTTTCCAAAGGTCAAAATAGCGAATGGCTAAAATAGCGAATTTCACAACGACGATCGTCTAAATCTAGAATGGCCATTATTATGAAATTCGCTATTTTGACACCTACCCTTAAATTGCCTCCCGCAATTCTTTAATTCATAACAGAAAATTCGTCTCTTTTGTTTTATTCGATGCAGACATTATGTTACAAATGTTTTAACCTTTACAGGCGATTTACGTAATTGCGTTCCCATATTTATTTAGAGACGAACCTATTTAAAGTACAACCTCGGTACGTGTGTAATAAGGAAAAATAGAAGGGGCATACCAGCTGGCGAATGACCACCATAATTTACTGTCGGAGATAAAATTATAGACTTTTTATCGTGACGTTTTTTTTTGTTTCATTCAAGTTTTTAAAAAACATTCCTATCATTGCGGAGTAAAAAAATTCGCGTCTAAAAAGAAACTTTAAAAAGACTGATTTTTATAGTGGTAGCAGCGAAAATTTAAAATCTTTGCATAATTTCCCTGTTTTTCCAAAGGTCAAAATAGCGAATTTCACAACGACGATCGTCTAAATCTAGAATGGCCATTATTATGAAATTCGCTATTTTGACACCTACCCTTAAATTGCCTCCCGCAATTCTTTAATTCATAACAGAAAATTCGTCTCTTTTGTTTTATTCGATGCAGACATTATGTTACAAATATTTTAATTAACCGTTACAGGCGATTTACGTAATTGCGTCCCTATATTTATTTAGAGGCGAACCTATTTAGAGTACAAGCTCGGTACATGTGTAATAAGGAAAAATAGAAGGGGCATACCAGCTGACGAATGACCAACATAATTTACTGTCGGACATAAAATTATAGACTTTATCGTGACGTTTTTTTTTTTTTTTTTTTTCATTCAAGTTTAAAAAAAAACATTCCTATCATTGCGGAGTAAAAAAATTCGCGTCTAAAAAGAAACTTTAAAAACACTGATTTATATAGTGGCAGCAGCGAAAATTTAAAATTCTTGCATAATTTCCCTGTTTTTCCAAAGGTCAAAATAGCGAATTTCACAACGACGATCGTCTAAATGTAGTATGGCCATTATTATGAAATTCGCCATTTTGACACCTACCCCTAAATTGCCTCCCGCAATTCTTTAATTCATAACAGAAAATTCGTCTCTTTTGTTTTATTCGATGCAGACATTATGTTACAAATGTTTTAATTAGCCGTTACAGGCGATTTACGTAATTGCGTCCCTATATTTATTTAGAGACGAATCTATTTAGAGTACAAGCTCGGTACATGTGTAATAAGGAAAAATAGAAGGGGCATACCAGCTGACGAATGACCAACCTAATTTACTGTCGGAGATAAAATTATAGTCTTTAGATAGACTTTTTATCGTGACGTTTTTTTCCTTTCAAGTTTTTAAAAAACATTCATATCATTCAGGAGTAAAAAAATTCATGTCTAAAAAGAAACTACAAAAACACTGATTTTTATCGTGGTAGCAGCGAAAATTAAATATTTTTGCATAATTTCCCTGTTTTTCCAAAGGTCAAAATAGCGAATGGCTAAAATAGCGAATTACACAAAGACGATCGTCTAAATGTAGAATGCCCATTATTGTAAAATTCGCTATTTTGACACCTACCCTTAAATTGCCTCCCGGAATACTTTAATTCATAACAGAAAATACGTCACTTTCGTTTTATTTGATGAAGACATTACTTTACAAATATTTTAAACATTACAGGCGACACTCCATTGTTCGAAAGCGACGTGAATTTCTGGCTTATATATACAGGAGTAAGTCTTCTCGTGCCCCTTGTACTGGCGCTCTTACCGTTTAGCTCCAATGTTGTTTGCTGTGCAATTCTTGGCGCTTACTCCATAATATTGCCGATCGATTACTATGTAGGCTCGAATCTCAAATACATAATTATCAATACGGTTCGACGAGCTACAGTTCACGGATTCAATTTAGCTGTTATCGAGCCACCTTATCAAGGAACAGGTATTTTTTTTTCCCCACAAAAAAAAAAGTAAATTCGAAAAATATATTTTCGTATTAACTTTTCTTTTTCACAATCACGTCGGGATATTTGCCAAAAATGTTGTGATTATTCTATTGAATTTTCCAGAAAAATGCCTCGTTGCTTTTTTGATAATAATCGCAATGGTCGGAATTTACACACAAGTTGGTAGAATCTGTTGCTGTCCACGAGGAAATCGAACCACCGTCTATTGGGACGATAGGCAGCCAATACTGAGTGCCCCACGAAGTGGACGTCGTGTGCTGGTTCTCGGACAGGATGATCGTGTCGAGCAACATCCATATTACTAGTACAAAGAAGAAAAAAAAGAGAACATGAACCAAAAAGAGATCCCACCTTAATTAAAATACGGTCTCACATTCTTTCCAATGGAACGAATTTTCCTGTTGATATTGTTGAACATTTATTCATAATATATATTTTGTTTGTTTATCTATAAGTTCGGTGCAGCTATGAGAGGAAAATTCCCTCTAAATAATCATTCTGCGTTTATTTTCTCACCTATGAGGTTAAACTTTTACCGATTTTTGAGCTGTGAAACGTTTAATGTTCCTATTTCTAGCACAGTGAAAAAAATGAAAACAAAAACCAAAAAAAAGAATGATTCTACCACAATTAAAATGCGACTGTAACCATTTTTTTCCAGTGGAACGAATTTCGCAGTTCATATAGTTAAACATTTCGTGATTATATACATTTTGATTATTTATTTATAAGTTCATTGCAGCTATGAGCGGAAAATTCCCTCTAAATAATAATTCTGCGTTTATTTTCTTACCTATAAGTCTGAACTTGTACCGATTTTTGAGTTGTCAAACTTTTAATGTTCCTCTTTCTAGCACAGAGAAAAAAATGGAAAAGGAAAACCAAAAAAAAAGAGTGATCTCACCTTAATTAAAGTACGACTATAACCATTTTTTTCCAGTGGAATAAATTTCACAGTTCATATAGTTAAACATTTCGTGATGATATACATTTTGATTATTTATCTATAAGTTCATTGCAGCTATGAGCGGAAAATTCCCTCTAAATAATAATTCTGCGTTTATTTTCTTACCTATGAGGCTGAACTTGTACCGATTTTTGAGCTGTGAAACTTTTAATGTTCCTATTTCTAGCACAGAGAAAAAAAATGAAAACAAAAACCAAAAAAAAGAGTGATTCTACCACAATTAAAATGCGACTATAACCATTTTTTTCCAGTGGAATAAATTTCACAGTTCATATAGTTAAACATTTCGTGATGATATACATCTTGATTATTTATCTATAAGTTCGTTGCAGCTGTGAGCGTAAAATTCCCTCTAAATAATAATTCTGCGTTTATTTTCTTATCTATAAGGCTGAACTTGAACGATGTTTGAGCTGTGAAACGTTTAATGTTCCTATTTCAAGCACAGAGAAAAAAAATGGAAACAAAAACCAAAAAAAGAGTGATCCCACCTTAATTAAAATACGACTGTAACCATTTTTTTCCAGTAAAACAAATTTCGCGTTTCATGTTGTGAAGCACTCGATGATAAGATACATTTTAATTCCATATTTATAAGTTCGTTCGAGCTGTGTATTAAAAGTGCCTTCTAAATAATAACTTTACGTTAATTTTCTTACCTGTAAAGCTGGAATTGCGTCATCACATTTTTATTTTATTAAGTATTGTATTAGGATTTTAACGTTAAAGCTCGTGCTTGGTGTTGCACATTTCTTTGGTTAATATTGCGAATTAAATATTCTCTTACCAAAGCAGAATCCTGTAATTAAATTATTTTCATACCTTGTAAAATTCCATCCTCTTGCAACTCGCCGAGTGATTCGAATTTTCATTCAGTTGGTTTTTAGTAATCCGAACTCATTCGAATGCAAATGTATTTTAAGTTTTTGTTGCATCTTAATTTTTAATTAATTTCAGGCGTAATTTTTTCAGGGACAGAAATGAATAATTTTCTCGTGATTAAAATGAAATAACATTTATTGAATCAAGACAGTGACACCTAACAGTGGTTTCTATATTCTACTACTTACAATCTTAAGAGGTAATCACAGCAACAATATTATCTCATTATTCACAACACTTACATAGATTACTGCCGCAATAATATATTATATATTATTCTCATTAATAAATTTGTTCATGCTCATACACTGTATTCTCGTTATTGTTAACTACTACGGATAATAAGTTTCGCACAACCACCCCCACGTTAACTTCATTGCGCAATCAGCCTATTTTTCCACGCTTAAAAAAAGAAATAAAACAAAACAATTTAACGACGAAAATGCGAAACAACTATACAATTATTCTTTCATCCGAAACTTTCAACTCGACAATTTCTTCAATAAACATCTCACCATTTTTCCATCATTCGGAAATTTACTTTGTATAATGCTATGTAACATTAAGCTCGTTCTTTCGCACTCGTATATCAATTTCGACTCGCAACTTTGTAGATAATTGCACTGCGAAAAATTTCATTTGGAAAATTAATATTTTTTTATAGAGAAATTTTGTCCAAAAATCGCGTATATTAAATTTAATCAACGTAAAACAATCATAACTTTATGATTTATGAAATTAAAATAATATCCTGCTGTGATTGCAAGAAAATGTCGAAACTTTTTAATGACACTACAAAAAAAAAGCGTTTTTAATGGAATTTCATTTTTTTTTAATTCTTAAGTAAAGCTTTAGATAAAATTTAAAAAAATCATTGATCCAATTATAAAATAATTTTTTATCGAATATACAAGTATTTTGACGTAATTTTGATCATTAAGTTTAATATAAGAGATTTTGAACAAAAACTTCTCCGAAATATTAATAAAAAATCGCGTATATTAAATTTAATCAGTGTAAAACAATCATAACTTTATGATTTATGAAACTAAAATAATATCCTGCAGTGATTGCAAGAAAATGTCGAAACTTTTTAATGACACTACAAAAAAAAGGGTTTTTAATGGAATTTCATTTTTTTTAAAATTCTTAAGTAAAGCTTAGATAAAATTAAAAAAAATCATTGAACCAATTATAAAATAAATTTTTATCGAATATGCAAGTATTTTGACGTAATTTTGTACATTAAGTTTAATATAAGAGATTTTGAACAAAAACTTCTCCGAAATATTAATTAAAAAAAAAATTTCAACAGTGCATGAATGATTAATAAAAATTCAAACACAACTTTGTATCGCACCGATGAAATCCTCACGTATTCTTAGTTAAACATACGATGAGAGGAAAATTGTAATGAGTCTCAAAGATGCTATTTTTTTTTCAATTATCAGATTCAAAGAGACGTCAACGCGGAAGTGGTAGGAGAAAATGGAATTTTATATATATACGTATGTATATATATATCATATACATCAGTCCGTATATATCTATGTATATACGCGTTTTTAAATGGAAATCTCTGTGGGCTGAAATTCGGAGGCTGAAAGTGACCCGAAAATCCACTAAACTCTAAGTATTTCGATAGCATTTCACAATGTCTTTCGTCGCCTTTGACTTCTGTGTTTCTTTTTTTTTTTTTGTTTTCTCCAAAAATATAAATTTAAGATTAATGTACAATATTGATCGATTGTTATTTTTTCTCAATTCATTTTTTCTTTTTTTTTCTTTTTTGCTATTCGCGTTATCTCCTTCGGGGATATATATATGTATATAGCATTCATGTATTTATATAGTAATATCGAAATCTCTCGCCGACAAATATATGACACTGGTTGAAACTGGCCCATGCTTCCATCTCACTATTTTCATCTAATTATTAATAATAGCAATGATCATTGTCGATAATAATAATAATAATTGTCGAAGCACAACGTCTCGTGTTGCGCTGAAATTTTATACAACTTTTATAGTTTACGGATACTATTTATTCGCACAACGACGCTGTCCCGCGTTTGTTCGTGTTTTTTCTTTTTTTTAAGCTATTGACTGCAACTATTAGATCCTGTTGAACGCGTGTTAACCGACATTCGTCAACTACATTTATTACAGCGATTGTTAATGAATATTCATGTGTTTCGTTAGTAAAAATGATATGAGCATGCTGCAGAAATTTGCGTTATCTTATTTTCTATTTATGTACTTCCGGAAACTAAAACCAAATTCTGATCAACAGTTCATCCAATTTTCGGTAGATATTATTTTTTTTTTACAACTCTGTTCTTGAGGCAACAGGCTTAAAAATATATTGAGAATTTATTGCACCAGTACCGGTAATTTTTATAAATTGAATACCCAATTATTATGTAAAATAAAAATACTTCAGTACCAAAGACAACTTAATTTTTTTTTTAACAACTTACATTCGAATTAATTTTTAGTACTGATACATTAAATTTCAAACAGATTTTTAACAGTTGAGGCTGAGTTGATTTTTTTTTCTATTTTTACATCTATTGAACAGTTTGCTTCAAAATTGTACTTTATTTTTAGTTTTGTTTAACTACGAATTATTAGCATAATTTGTCTAAACAAAAAAACAAGGTTTTACACCAACATTTTTTATTTTGATGTTTTTAAATCTTCAATTGAATTAAAAGCTGATATGTAGTTAAACAAAACTCAAAATACAGTCCAATTTAATCCTTTGGTACCAGTGACGGGATTTTGTTTAATCGTAAGAGTAATTATGACAGTTAATTGGCATGAAAAATGGCGATTGAATTTCAGCAAAAATAAAAGAGATTGTGAAAAGTGGATTTTGACGTTTCCGTGGTACGAAAATGTCCAATAAAAATCGTTGATATTTGCGAAAATTCGTGGTGATGTGGCGGTGCTGCTGGATGTGATTTAAAAATGCGGGACTCGCGACCTTTTTTTTTTTTTTCATGCGCCGCTCGCACAGTGCGTGTGATTTGACATTCGTGTCGAACGCACCGATCCGCTTCTGATCGGTAAAAATTCATTTGACGCACACGTTCGGCAACGCTTGCTCCAGCCAATTAGTCAGAAAAGCAACGAGAGCGTTACTCGCGCCTCAGCGAAACTGTCCGATCGTCGAGTGAACGAAAAATTAATGCCACTTCACGGCTCGTCGCATACACCACCCTGTAGTCGTTCATTATTTTCGGCTGCGTTACGCAATCACCGTATCGACGTCGGGTATCGAATCCGTTGTGTAAAACTGCCTGGACGTTTTTTATTTCCATTATTACTATTTTTTTTTTCGATGTCCATAAAAATATTAATAAATGGCAAAATAAGATCCAGATTTATAAAATGAATTATTGGATCTGCGTAATTAGGAACAGGCTAAAATTCAAAAATTTCACCTTATTTTTATCGAAAAAGAAAAAGTTTTAATGTTGTAAGAAAAAAAAAATTAAAATTATTCGCAAAATCTTTTTAGCTGTCGGTTCAAAATGATTTTTTAATTTCAGGTGAAGAAAGAGGCAAAATTGATTAGTATTTTGACAGTGAACTCAGAGAAATCGCAGTAGTACACCCGCGTACAAAAAGAGAATCTTGCACGGAGAAAAACGCTTGGTTGGGCTTACTAAGATATTGGTTAAAAATTTTACCAAGAAAAATTTGGTAGGCGCAACCAAGTTATTGATTAGGCGTACTAAATACTTGGTTGTCTTACCAAATCCTTGGTTATGTTAGCTAATAACTTGGTTATGTTAGTCAATAACTTGGTTGTGCCTACCAAGTTTTCTTGATAAAATTTTTAACCAATTTTTTGGTAATTCTAACCAAGCTTTTTTTTGAGTGTGTGAAGAATCTTTTAAAGAATCTTAAAAAAAGTCTTGAAAGAATCTTTGAAAGAATTTTGAAAAGAATCACGTATAGGATCCGGAGAAAGATTCTTCCAGGATTCTTTTCAAGATTCTTTCTATCCAAAAGCGTTCTGAGAATCTTTCAAAGAATCTCCGAAAGAATCTTGAAAAGCGTCTTAAAGAGAATCGTCAAAAGATTCCGTCCATTAAACAGAAAAATCGTTGAAAGAATCTTAATAAAAATTTTCAGAGGAATCGAGAGAAACCTGTTGTTGCTTTCCCTTGGTGTCGAGACAGTACATTTCGATACGTCAACGAAGGGTAAACCCCTCGTGTATAGTCGAACTCAGGACAGCTTTGCAGTCTTATATACGTGCAGGCTTCAAGTCACTCGCGAGAAACGCTTCGACCGCTCGCCATCTAGCGGAGTATTGTCATCAGTGTTTCGTATGATGTCACTAGGTGGCGAACGGACGGAGCGTTTCTCGCAAGTGATTTGAAGCCTCAGCGTATATATAAGACTGGAGAGCTTTTATGAGTTTCACTAAGACTCTAAAGGGTATTTTTTCAAATTTTTTACCAAAAAAGAATTAAAATGTTAAAATGTTGAAAACAAAAATAGAAATAAGTGAAGAAAGAAAAATTAAGGCCGGTAAAGTTCAACGAACGGGGATGGCGTGTAAAACATGAGAGCGATGTACTGATAAAAACAATGTATAAGCTATTGTAATGGAAAAATAAAAGATATTTGCAAATCTGGAAAAAAAAAAATGAGTTTCACTACACACGAGGGCTTTACCCTTCGTTGACGTACCGAAATATACTGTCTCGACACCAAGGGGAAGCAACAACAGGTTTTGCTCGATTCCTCTGAAGAATTTCATTAAAATTCTTTCAACGATTTTTCTGTTTAATGGATGGAATCTTTTCACGATTCTCTTAAAAACGATTTTTAAGATTCTTTCGAAGATTCTTTGTAAGATTCTCAGAACGCTTTCGGATAGAAAGAATCTTGAAAAGAATCTTGCTCCGGATCCTATACGTGATTCTTTTCAAGATTCCTTTAAAGATTCTTTCAAGACTTTTTTCAAGATTCTTTAAAAGATTCTTCACAAGATTCTTTTTTTTTACGCGGGCAGTCAACTATAGAGTGACAACCAGAGTTGTAAATCCCCATTAATTCATGAGATGTAGTTTACAGTACAATTTGTTTTGTAATTATGATTTAATAATAATAATATGTAGTGATTATAAAATAGAGTGTAAACATTTGAATAGCTGAAAAAAATACTACTTTTCGCTTTCATATTGCAAGAAATAGTGGAAAAAATGGACGAAATAAGTAATGCATTACTTATTTGTTTTCCATTTTTTCAAAAGGATTACCGTGAATTCTGATTGAAAAATAATAATTTTTGCAGCCATTCCAAAGTTTAATTATCGTATTATAATTGCTACATGTTATTATTATAAAATCATAATTATAGAGTTGATCATCATCATTATTTCTATAAGTATTAGGCATTTACAACTCTGGTGACAACTATTCATTTTTAGTCCATACAACATTTTCATAATTACGGTAACTATGAAAATATTTATGGTAACTATTTGATAGTTGTGGCAAATATAAAAAAATTGGTCGTACGAACTAAAAATGAATAGTTGTCACTTTATAGTCACTAATACCTCAATTTTCTCTCAGTGTGCAGAAAATAAATGTTTGAATGAAAAAATTCGACATGTTTGTCGAAATAAAGAGAAATGCATTCAGTCAATCTACAGAAGAATGTGTTTTTGTAATTATAGTCTCTGACAATTTATTCGTGCTACAAGAATGAATTTCCTTTGTTGTCGGACGCGTGCGGCGATTAAAACGTAACAACGCACTTTGCCAGAGGGAAAACACCGAATACATATATATTCTGTGCTGGTATATGTATACGTGATGATCTCTGGTATTACCATTAATGGGGTTCTGTTTTGTGTAATAGTTTTATAATCTACAGGTGTACGTTTCCAACATAACTGGTAATATCATTAATACGTCATAACTTAATACGTATATACAATTCGTGTCGACGATTCTAATTTACAATATGAACTAACGAGAGTAACAAACGCTATCTTACATTATTTTTATACACAAAACCATAGTCTATTATTATTAATTGTTAATTTTATTATTATTTTTTATTTTTTTTATTATTATTATTCATGTTATTATTGATGTATCGAAGAGTCATTATCACCAGGGGATTTCCGGTGAATATTAACCTCACGCTCCGAACGCCTATAATTGCTCCGTTGATTTTTAATTATTATTCCGAGATGCGGCTTAATGCGCCATCGAATCAACGGTCTAAAATTGTACGTTAATTCTTCGTGTCATCGCTTAACTCGCCGCTACAAAAGTTATCAATTTTTTGTATTTTTTTGTTCCTTCTTTCGTCCATATTCATATTTTCTACCTTTTTCATCTAATAATAATAATGTTCTTTGTTCCTCTGTGTGTAACGATTGATTTCGCGAATTTTGACTCCTATTGTCTCTCTGCTTATACGACAATATCAGGCTTAATTCTCATAAATGGAATCGCAATTTCATTATTTTTAAAAACAGACATTTTTGGTGATTAAACATTTTTTTTTTAGAAAACGATAACAATTTTCATAATTTTCAAAGTTCGGCCTAAAGTTGCTTTCTTTAGAAATTTGTTTCATTATTTTCTCAGAGGGAATAAAAGTTTCATTGATTTCCTATCGAAGACGGATGAATCAATATCAAATAAAAAAAGTTAACACTGAAAACTTCAAATGTGAAATCCTAATAAATCAAGTATTTGTAGAACTTAAATTAAAACTTGCGTTCAAATCAAGATGAATCTGAAGTTCAAATTTATCCTAATTAAATCAATATTGAAGTTCCAACTTAAGTTCGCAATTATACTTTAGTACAAAAGTTTACGTTTTCCTTCAAGAGTCAGGATCAAATTTCCTTTAGAGTCAGATTTATAGTCCCAAAGTTTGAATTTAAGTGTGAAATACGTTTAAACTTGGGACTATAAATTCGTGCCAATATTTTTTGAGTGAATCGAAGGTTTATTTGTAGTATTTATTTATTTATTTGTAGTATTTTATACTAGCTAAGAAAGAATAAATAAAAAAAAGAGTAAATTCCAAACTCATGGATGGTTACAACTCTGCTTTTTTTCGAAGGTTAAAAAGCTGCTAAAAGCAACGAAAACAAATCATGAATCTAAAAAAAACTTAGACAGAAAAGTCGTCGTAGTAAGAGAATATTTGTTGAGTGAACCGAATGTCTGTGTTTGTAGTATTTTATACTAGTTAAGAAGGATTTAATTTTTTTTAAAGTTGATTCCAAACTGATGGATGGTTATAACTCTGCATTTTTTTTCGAGGATAAAAAAGCTGCTAAATACAACAAAAACAAATGATGAATCTAAAAAAAACTTAGACAGAAAAGTCGTCGCAGTGAGAGATTATTTGTTGAGTGAATCGAAAGTCTATGTTTGTAATATTTTATACTGGTTAAGAAGGAATAAATAAAAAAAGGGTTGATTCCGAACTCATGGATGGTTACAACTCTGCCTTTTTTTTCGAAGGCAAAAAAGCTGTTAAATACAACGAAAACAAATGATGAATCTAAAACAAACTTAGACCGAAAAGTCATCGCAGTGAGAGAATATTTGTTGAGTGAATCGAATGTCTGTGTTTGTAGTATTTTATACTAGTTAAGAAGGAATAAATAAAAAAAAGGTTGATTCCAAACTCATGGATGGTTACAACTCTGCATTTTTTTTCAGGGCAAAAAGCTGCTAAAATCAACGAAAACAAATGATGAATCTAAAAAAAAAAAAAACAGAAAAGTCGTCGCAGCAAGAGAATATTTGTTGAGTGAATCGAATGTCTGTGTTTGTAGTATTTTATACTGGTTAAGAAGGAATAAATAAAAAAAAAGAGTTGATTCCGAACTCATGGATGGTTACAACTCTGCATTTTTTTTTTCGAGGATAAAAAAGCTGCTAAATACAACGAAAACAAATGATGAATCTAAGAAAAACTTAAACAAAAAAGTCGTCGCAGTGAGAGATTATTTGTTGAATGAATCGAAAGTCTATGTTTGTAGTATTTTATACTGGTTAAGAAGGAATAAATAAAAAAAAGAGTTGATTCCCAACTCATGGATGGTTACAACGTCGCATTTTTTTTTTCGAGGGCAAAAAACTGCTAAAATCAACGAAAACAAATCATGAATTAAAAAAAAACTTAGACAAAAGTTGAGTTGAGTGAATCGAAATTTTTGTAGTATTTTATACCGGTTAAGTTTCAAACTCATGGATGGTTACATCCGTGCATTCTTTTTTTCAGAGGCAAAAAACCTGCTAAATACAACGAAAACAAATGATGAATCTAAAAAAAAAACTTAGACAGAAAAGTCGTCGCAGTGAGAGAATATTTGTTGAGTGAATCGAAGGTCTATGTTTGTAGTATTATATACTGGTTAAGAAGGTACCTTGGCCGTGATAGTAGTGGTAGTATACGGCGCCATATCTCCGAGGGAGCGCGATGGCCGACCCCAAGAAAGCCGCCCTCGCACGTACCTCGCTATCAACCCCTGCGCCCGCAAACGTCCTCCCACACCCTCCCTCTGGCTGGGGCTCCGGGCGGTACTCCGCTCTGCCGAGCTGCCGCCCGAAAACAGCTCATCCCGCGAGCCCCAACCTCAACCCCCAACCCCAACCCCAACGGGGCTCGAAACCTCGCGAGAATACTACCAGCCGTCGTTGGAAAACTTGGATCTCAGCCCCGGCCCAGCCTAGTTGCACCCTCGACCCCCTCGGGCTTCGCAATTACCATACGACGGAGGCGTTCGACTTGCTTTCGCTCAGAGGGAAACGAACAATCGATCCTCCTCCACGAAACTCGTTCCTCAACCCGATTTTACCACCCGCGAGTATATAATACTATATCGTTAAGATTTCGTGAGATTCCCTTACGAGCTTCCGCCCTTCTCCTCCCCAGACAAATCGACCGCCATCGTCGTAACGTTAAATGGAAATTAGTGGCTCGAATCACATTTTTAACTTCTTCAATAAATTGATACACATTTTAGCGTAATTTTGATAATAGGAATTTTAATCAGCAGAGTTGTAATCATTTTATTAACTTTGCAACTTATTTTGTTTCGTTATTAGTCGATTAATAATTTGATATCATTTTTTTTATATTGTAATATATTTGGGAAAAAATTAATCGAATCACATTTTCGACTTCTTCAATAAATTGATACACATTTTAGCGTAATTTTGATAATGGGAATTTTAATCAGTCGAGTTTTAATCATTTCGTTAGATTTGCAACTTATTTTGTTTCGTTATTAGGCGATTAATAATTTGATATCATTTTTTTTATATTGTCATATATTTGGGAAAAAATGGATCGAATCACATTTTCGAATTCTTCAATAAATTGATACACATTTTAGCGTAATTTTGATAATGGGGATTGTAATCAGCAGAGTTGTAATCATTTCGTTAGATTTGCAACTTATTTTGGTTCGTTATTAGTCGATTAATAATTTGATATCATTTTTTTTTTTATTGTAATATATTTGGGAAAAAATGGATCGAATCACAATTTCGACTTCTTCAATAAATTGATACACATTTTAGCGTAATTTTGATAATGGGGATTTTAATCAACAGAATGGTAATCATTTCATTAACTTTGCAACTTATTTTGTTTCGTTATTAGTCGATTAATAATTTGATATCATTTTTTTAAATATTGTAATATATTTGGGAAAAAATGGATCGAATCACATTTTCGACTTCTTCAATAAATTGATACACATTTTAGCGTAATTTTGACAATGGGGATTTTAATCAGCTGAGTTGTAATCATTCCATTAGCTTTGCAACTTATTTTGTTTCGTTATTAGGCGATTAATAATTTAATATCATTTTTTTATATTGTAATATATTTGGGAAAAAATGGATCGAATTACATTTTCGACTTCTTCAATAAATTGATACACATTTTAGCGTAATTTTGACAATAGAGATTTTAATCAGCAGAATTGTAATCATTTTATTAACTTCGCAACTTATTGTGATTCGTTATTAGTCGATTAATAATTTGATATCATTTTTTTATATTGTAATATATTTGGGAATGAATGGATCGAATCACATTTTCGACTTCTTCAATAAATTGATACACATTTTAGCGTAATTTTGACAATGGGAATTTTAATTAGCAGAGTTGTAATCATTCCATTAGTTTTGCGCCTTATTTTGTTTGTTTATTAGTCGATAAATGATTGAATAATAAGCCAACTTATTTTACAATAAACAAAAACCAGTTTCAACGAGATTCCTTCAAGAATGCCATAAAAATGTCAAATGATAGATAATAATAATAGTAGATAATTAGAAAAATATTTCACATCTGAAAAAAAAATTTAATTCACCAAAAATGATTGATAGCCGTTTATTATTTCCAGATCCCATCTAGATTTCCTAGGCAATCTCCTAGTCGATAAATATTTTTCGCCTAAATAATTCCAAATTATGAAAACTCTAGGATTTTTTTTTCCCCTCGTGTATCCAACTTTGATAAATTCTGCCTTAAAATTGTTCGTATGTTGCAGAGAGTGTGTGTGTATGTGTGTGTATGAATAATTCAATTTTTCTTTTTTTATGATTAACCTCGTCGATGGTGAATTACGATTAGATGAGAGTCGTTAGGATTACCCTGCATAACCCGGGTGTTCATTCTTATGTGGTATTTTGTGATAACTTTACAAGAATCGAAGTGTTTTTTCGCACTGTTTTTTTTGTAATGTGTTTTTCCCATTTTTTTGCACACTAACGATATAATATATTTAATTTATATCGCTCGCGAAATGTGATCGTCGCTATAACTCGATCGTTCACTCACTGGTATCCGAGTTGTGTACCGGCGTTGTTGCTGGCGTTATGGACTGATGATGGACTTGCGGCTGAGTCGGTATTCCGAGGGATGCCAAAAGTGGCCTGGCTATTGCCCCGGATGCCGATGAGGGCGGTGGTGGTGGCGGGCTCTCCTGGCCGACGAGTAGACTCGCGGTCGGGAACCCGAAGAGCTGGGATCAGTGAAGCCGGGGCCAGTAGTTACCGGTAAGGTCTGGGGTCTGCGACGGTATCTGTACAGGTACCGATACTCCTGCCGATATCACTCCTGGAAACACAAAAAAAAAAAAATTATTGGTTAACCTTGTCATCCCAATTTATTATTTCAGTTGAATCAAGTTTTTTATTTTACCACAATGCAACCATCACTTATTTTTTTTTAAATAAAAAAAAACCGATCCAAAAAACATATTTATATTCTGTTTTTTTAATTTGTTTTTTATCTCAAAGATAATTAAATTTATAAGCTTCATCTTAAATAATTAAATTACCACAATCGTGTCATATTATCATAAACGCATCCTTTATTTTTTATTAAATTAAGTTTTGTCATTTTACATCAATGCAGCCATCATTTACATTTTTTTTTAGAATATTTGACACTTTTGGTGAAAAAAGGTGAACATTTTTCAATAATTTTTTTACTTCTTAAAACACAGTTTTGATTGAAAATCCATCGGATAATAATGATTAGCACTGGGAGAAATAAAGACTTTTTGCTATTAACTCTGTAAAATTATCTCATCAATGTTTATGGAATTTTTTTTTTATTGGATTAAATTAAATGTGAGTAACAATAAATTAGAAAATTATTGTAATTATTATCATATTATTTTTGGAATAATAAAAAAAATATAGTAAGCTTGAAAGGATCGTTAAAACACCGATTCCTCTTAATCGATATAATATGAATGCATGTGTCGAAAATAACGTAGGCAGACGAGATAAGGACGAGCCGTGTCCGACGTCAAGAGCTTTTTCGTACGAGGTACGAAAACACGTTGTGCAAGTATAAATAGCTATGGAAGACCCGGCCTCTGTACATATGTGCACGTACATATATATATAGAACATAAACGAACTCTAACACATACACAGAAGAGTGAGGAAGAGTGGAAGAGACATATAAAGATATACGAGCACGGGGAGTGGAGGGTTGTTCCACCATTCCATCGTGTTCCACTCCATTCCTGGTAGGTACGCGCTATGCCCCCTATTTCCTCCCCTTTGGGTTCGCACGTTATTGAGCGCTCGCCCAGCCGAGGCGAGACCCAACCCATCCACATTTTCCGTTCACCCCTGCAGCGACGCCGGAGCTGGAGGTGGAGGTGAAGAGGGATATAGAACAGGACAGCCGAAGAGTGAGAGAAAGAGAAAGACAGATATAGAGAGGGACGTCCTGACAGTAAGAGAAAGGAGGAGTGAGAGAAAGTGGACGAAGGGGAGGGAAGGAGTGAGAGAGAGAGAAAGGGAGTGCGTGAAAGAGCGGATCCGCTAAAGAGTGAAAGAGGAAAGGAGAAGGAATGAGAAGGAGTGAGTAAGAGAGAGAAAGAGGAAAGGAGAGTGAAGGAGAGCGAAGGAATGAGTAAGAGAGAGAAAGAGGAAAGGAGAGTGAAGGAGAGCGAAGGAATGAGAGAGGAGGTAAAGGAAGGAGTGAATAAGACAGAGAAAGCGCGAGGGAGAGCGAAGAAACGAGAAGGAAGGGGAAGGAGTGAGTAAGAGAGAGGAAAAGAGCGAAGGAATGAGTAAGGAGGAGAGAGACAGCAAAGGAGAGCGAAGGAATGAGAGAGAAGGAAGAGGAAGGAGTGAATAAGACAGAGAAAGCGCGAGGGAGAGCGAAGAAACGAGAAGGAAGGGGAAGGAGTGAGTAAGAGAGAGGAAAAGAGCGAAGGAATGAGTAAAGGAGAGAGAGACAGCAAAGGAGAGCGAAGGTTTGACAGAGAAGGTAAAGGAAAGAGTGAATAAGACGCAGAAAGTGCGAGGGAGAGGAAAGAAGTGAGAAGGAAGGGGGAGGAGTGAGTAAGAGAGAGAAAACGCGAGGGAAAGCGAAGGAATGACTGAAAGGAGTGAGAAGAAAATGAAAGGAGCGAGTGAGAGTGAGAAAGACAGAGGGAGAGCAAAGTGAGAAAGGGAGGGAAGGAGAGGGAAGGCTCTCAGTCTCTAGTGAGAAGGAAGGAAGAAACGATCGGCCAACGTGAGAAAGATCGGGAAGGTGAGGGTTAGTTCACTCTCTCTCCGCAGTCCGTTGCTTTCACTAAACGCGAAGCGGAGGGATGAGGTCTCCGCACCTCCTCACCCTTCGCATCCCGAATCTGGCGGGTCGGTGTTGGGGTGCTGAGCACGCGGCAGGAGGGACCAAAGCTACGAGAGGGATCCGAGAGAAAATGGAAAATTCAACGAACGCGAGAGGGAGCAGAACCCGGAAAACCGCCGAACATCCTCTCTCCCATTCTTCGATTCACATAGTCGACGAATACCTCTCCTCCCCTCCTTCCCCCCCGCTCCCTTCCAAATCGTGAGCGAACGATCGGTGCGAGATTTGTTTTAAAATCCTTTTACAATTCGTGAGAGGCTTGCCTACCTCACAGCTATGCCCCTGGCGCTTTTCACTCTTTCTATGGGCATGTGCCCCGCTTTTCTAGCTCGGTCATTCCTCTCGATAACCATACTATGTAGATTGCGTGTGGAGAACACAAACCCTCCACGCACGCTACGACAATACAGAAACCCCTCGTCGTTGTCCCGTGGTTCCGTAATCCGCCGTCATGTTTTATTCTGGTTAACCGTACGCGAAACTACACGAAACTATGCGACGGATGTTGGTGTCTGCGGTTTTGTTTCGCTTTTATTCTAGCTCTAGCGTACGATGTAAAGTATTTTAGTGACGAATTATTTTTTATATTCAAGCGGATTTTATAATACATTTTTAGAAGAACCGCACGTAGTATCTAACGAAAGTAAGTTTGTCTGTGTTGAAACGCTTTTATTCAGTCTTTCAGCGATGGGAGTAGAGTTAGCTCTATTTTCAATTTAAATTGAATTTTTCTACTGATTGCAAATGTGGATGAATTGTTTATAAAAATTTTAATAAATTTTAATGGAAATATTTTTTTAATGGGAGAAATCGCATTTGTTGAGCGTATTTAAGAAATTTTTTGATTTCTCGGTAAAATGAATAGCAAATTCGTATTTAGCAAGACAAAATACATTGTGGAATAACGTCTATTTTTTTTTTCTTTTTTTTCTAGCTTGACTCCATTTGTGATTGTTTTGTTCATGACGAATCAAACTTTAAAACGCCATGTTGCAAAGTAAGACTGCGTTAAATTTTTTATTTTGAGTTGGAACAGCAAAAATTGACAATTGTTGCATATTTTGGGTTATTTTTCAAGGTGCTGCCACGTAAATAAAAATGGAAATATCTTAACGCTCTTGAAGTCATTCTCTTTATTTTGGCGAACGCTTTCAAACGGGATAACAAATGAAAAATCGGTCAGCTAAAAAAAGAAAAGTAATGGATATTTGAGAATTCTGAATTTCCATGACACCAACTATCATTACGAAGAAAATAAGTACAATTATAAGTTATTATAGCAATTTTAGTGAAGACTTGAATTTCTGGTGAAATGCAACAAAAAAAAATGCAAAAAGTTATTAATATTCAGTTTCTTACTTTCTTTTTTACCCCAAAGATTGTCAAATTTATATTATCACCACAATCGCGCGATTGTGTGACTTGAAATTAATATTAATTTCAAATTTTAGTATTTTTATCTAAAAGATACTTGAATTTTTATTATTACCACAATCGTGTCACAATCCATTACCTTAAACGCACCCTATTACATCCAAAAGCCCAAAAAAACAGAGAAAAAAGTACCTCTAAAAAAAAAAAGAAAAATGAGCACTGTATTCGAAAGATTAAAAGAAGAGAATTGAAAACATTTGGTAACACTCTGTTAGCAACTCGGTGAGCACGAGGGATTTGGCACGCGGTGTCGAATGAAACTCTCGGGACACTGCGCCACGCGAACAAAACCGGCCGAGTATGGGCGGGGGCATAAGGAGAGACGACAAACTACGCGCACTATGGCGCATTACGTTTTTCCACGTGCACATGCGCTATACAAGTACACAAGCGTGTATTAGCATTATGCTTTGCTATATCGTTCTGGGTAGTTGGCGCGTGTTTCCTCGTGTGTCCTGCCTCAACCCTTCTCCTCATCCTCCTCCTTCTTCTCCTCCTCTTTCAACTGGGACTAACTTTTGCCGCTGTTACGATAACGTGCTACTCCCTCGTTGGTCTTTTCCTATCTCACTCTCTAGCTTTACTGCTCTGTTTCTACTCTACGTTCCCTGCGTTCAAGTTTATAATGACCCACCTGTTTTACACTCGCCAAATGCAACCCAACATATGTATACATATATAAATATATATATATATATTTATATATTGTGCGGTACACACACTATACAATGAACTATTATAGTGATACATGTAAGCGCAACGACTGCATGTATCGTCATTTATCGTCACGCCTCTATTTCGCAGCCAAAATACACATAAATATAAATATATCCATACTGTAATATATTAAATGAATATATAGTCCTGGTATGTTTGTATATATAGGTTTGCATATATGTTTATATGTTTATATGTTTATATGTTTATATGAGAGAGATTTTCAAGCGAGGTACTCACGCAGATGGCATTCGGATAAATTCGTCCGTGCATGGTATACCCATCGAGTTTCAAAAGGGGAATGATGGAAGCCAATTATGACGACTGATGAAACGTCGAAAAGCGTTTTTGCCTCAGTGAAAATTGTGTGTTTGCTCTGTGCGGTATGTAGTAGTGTTTTTTTTATCGTTTTTCTCTTTTTTTTTCTTTTTCGTTTACCGTTGTACCAGTGCTGAATATAATAGGAATGTTGAATATACCGTGTGTATTATTGCATGCGTGAAATTGACCGGACTGCTCTATGCACGTAAATGAAAAAGCCTCGAATGCGTCCGATGAGGTAATTACGTTTTTATACAAATTATCCTTTTTTATTGGATAGTCAACAGACTTTTTGTTCTGGTGAATAGATTTTTGAGATTAAAAAGAACACTGTCAACATTCTGGACGTTATATATATTTTTTTAATTATCGCTTAATTATTTACTTGAATTCATCATTTTCGTCGCAGCAAAAAGGTAATTGGAATTTTGTAGTTTTCGCAAACGGAAAAATTTGGTCAATTTTTGGTCAAACTGTTTTTATACTTCTTTGTTATATGATTAGAATAAAAAATTTGTTTTTGATGCCTCAATAATTTTTTTTGTCGAATTTTTAAAACTTAATGACACTGTATTTTCTATTTCTATTTAGCAGGGAATCTCCCATGGAAATAAAGTACATTCGGAGATATATAATTTTTATACTCAATATAAAATATTTGTGCGCCGAAAAATTGTCAAATATATTTTAGGATATACGCGAAATTTATGCATCAAAGAAATCTCCACATTTTTCGAAAACTAAAGATTCTAAGCGTACTGAAATTCTTTAAACTTATTTGTACTTCAATCTTACTTAATTTCCAAGTCATTGACCAACTTCGAAAAATTTGGTGGTTGCAGTATAAATGGAATACTTGCACTGAGAAAAAAATCTTTATCGAATATTTTGTTGATTGGACAAAATATTTGGTATTGGTAATTGAATAAATTTTGGATTGATCAGCTGTTGCTTCGATCAATTACATATTTCATTCGATCGAAAGAATATTCTTTTCGCTGACCGCAAACGCACTTTTTGTTGGTTCTAACGATTTTTTTTTCTCAGGGTGGAATATACTTCATACATTTTTGGATAAATTTCATTTTCTATGGGGAATTGAAGCTGTGGTCTGATCCAAAAGATATTTAGAAGAATTAATGGATAGAATAGAGTGGTTGATGGGCTTACCGGTAGCGGTGGAGGTGGTTGGCTGATAGGGCGCCCCGCCTGGACCAGCAGGCTGTCCCCCTGGTGTAGTGGGTGTTCCACCATGAGATGTCGGTATACCGCGATGGGGTTGCGAATGTGCCGCCGTTGTATGAGCGTGGGAATAAGATTGCGTAAGCGAGTGAAGTGGCTCATGGAATACATAAGCGGGATAACCCTCAGCTCGTTGTTGAAGGCAGCTACCACCCATGGAGCCACCAAGACTACCTGACATCGAGCTGGAACAAAAAAAAATAATTTTTTATAATTAAATTTTTGAGCTATATTTAAAAAGTCACAAATCTTGGATAAACTTTCCCAAAAGTAAAAATATCTATACAAATGACAAGATGTATGAAAACAGCCTTAAAGAATGAATGAAAATGGGATTTCTTCTGTTGCTTTAAAATTATTAAAAAATAATATATATTTTTTAGAAAAAATTAGAAAATTGATTCCACAATAAAATAAAGTTTCCTAAAAGATTGTTAAAATATTTTTAACAATCCACAGCCTTAAAGAATGAACGAAAATGGGATTTTTTCTGCTGCTTTAAAATTCTTAAAAAATAATATATATTTTTAGAAAAAATTAGAAAATTAATTCCACAATAAAATAAATTTCCTAAAAGATTGTTAAAATATTTTTATTTCACTAGTTGATTAATAGAAGGTTATTAACTATTACTAGCTATTACTATTAAAAAAAGTTTGATAATAAAATCAATTGTCTTAGACTTATCGCTATTGGAATTAAAATTTTGTCAAAATTAGAAAAAAGGGAGCTTAATTAAATTTTATGATTCGATACTGAGGGACTTATTATATTTATTATCATTACTTTTTTTTAAATTCTATTATATTTTAAATATTTTGTTTTGTCAATACTGAACATGTTTTTTTTTCTTTTTGGAAAAAATAAATAAATATAATGTCTGGTCTTTTGAATTGATAGAAATGTTATTACTATAGTGAAAAGCTCACCTGTAAGTATCGGGCATCGTGGCAATCGGTTGTGGTATCGATGAGTACATGGCGTTGAAACCAGCGTTCAGTGGTATTCTTGGGGTAGCAGGGCTTGCGGCTGGTGGCGCTGAGCCACTTCCACCCCCTCCGGTCGCCCCTCCTACCACCTGATCCACGGCAGCCCTTCTCTGGTTCCGCAGTTTTTCTTCTCTGCGCCACTTTGCTCTACGATTGCTGAACCAAACCTGCGGAAACAAAGCGACCCAAAGGGGTTGTTTCTCCCATTAAAAAATCGTCACCCTCGATTGCGTTCTTGTCACTCGACAAGATATAATATTACACTCGTACTCTCAACATTCACACTCCTAGCATGCTCGCACATTGGATGGGGCAAGGATGGTGCAAATTGTGTGGTTCCCATAATTCTCTTCAAAATCACATAACTTTTCACAATTTTTCCTAAAATTTGGCAAAACTGTATTTCCTTATTTTCTAGAAATTTTGGTATTTTGTTATTTTATTATGAAAAATGATGTAAAGTTTATTGAAAAAAATGTTGACAATTTCTGGAAAACCAGATTTTTAGAACTGTTAAAAAATTATTACAAAAAAAATGTATGTATTGTCAATAAAATAAATCATATTAATGAATTTCAAATTTTTCGTGATCAAATTTAATCCGAAATAAATATTGTAAGTAGTATTAAGTAGTAAAATCCCGCTATGGTCAGCCGCAAATTCTACACCCGTCGGTTTAATTTCCCTACGTCCTAAACCTTGATAATTTGTTTTCCAAAACAATTATTTCGTCAACCACGTGTTGTCTACCAGAAAAAAATAACAACAATAATTTTTAAAAATTCGCCCAACCCTAAAAGTTAACAGAAAGCAAAAAAAAAATTCCACGTGAATCCATCGTCTGGTTGGCTTATATCTAGTTCGCCATTTTCCGTCGCCCTTTTCCAGCCCTTCGGCTCGACGTTAGCTTTCGGCCATTCCGCGAGAGATGCTCGATGATAATCGGGGTTGCGCCCGGTGGTGAATCGGCAAGTAGTTATATATACATACATACATACATATACTTCAATATATAGAGATATATATATATTGCACAGTATAGTACGATATATAGTACGTTTATATACAGGGAGGTAGAAAAGCGGGAACGGCCAATCAGAGGGCAACCTCCCCGGGGACGGGACGGGTTGCCATGGTTGCGTCCGAACCCTCTTAGGCCTTCTGCTCGATCCCTCACTCGACCGACGACTCGCAGCAACTCTCTCTGTCTCTCTCTCTCTCTCTCTTTGGTATCCTTCTCGCACTGGCCACTATCTATATTTCACTTTCATCCAACTATAGAGCCTTCCATCTTCCCATTCTCTCTTCCCTCGCTCCTCCGAATATACAAGAATCTATATATCTATATATCCATATCTCTGATATTCCCATGTATAAGATAGCCTATTGTCATATATGTGTTCCACGGTCAAGATATTATAGTAAATAGTGCTTCAGTGGTAGCACATTCAATAGCCACTACTACTGAATGTTCCTAGTAGTAATAGTACTTTTTCTACTAGTAGTAGTAGTAATGGTAAGTTATGGTAACCTCGCGGTAACATAAGGCCTCGAGTTGTTTCCTATTCGTTCTTCCTCGCTTCATCCCTCTCATATGACAATTCAAAGAAGCAACCAGGTGTTCTATTCTCTTTCTCTTATAATAGTGCCTCAGTGGTACCACATTCAATAGTCATAATACTCAACATTCCTAGTAGTAATAATAGTGTAGGACTATTTTTACTACTATACTGAGAGAAAATGAAATAGTCTGGTAACTATTTAGTGATAATTATGTTTTATTAGTCCAAGTGTTAACGTAACTACTAAAATAGTCAACTGGACTAATAAAATATAATTATTACTGAATAGTTAACAGGACCATCTCAATATCTGTCAGCGTAGTAGTAGGAGTAAGTTATAAACCCGACAACTATTCGGCGAACCTCGCGGTACCATAACTTCACGGGTTCCATGTTCGCTCTTCCTCGCTTCGTCCCTCTCACACTAAAATCCAAAGAGGGGAACAAGGTAAAGAAAGGGAAGAAGAAATATAGATAGAAAGAGAGAGGGAGAGAGAGAGATTCTACTGTACTATATATACCCTCTTCTCATTCACCGTCATATATATATTCCACGGTCAAGATATTATACTAAGTAGTGCCTCAGTGTTCCCACATTCAATAGCCACTACTACTGAACCTTAGTAAGTATTAATAGTACTATTTCTACAACTAGTAGTAGTAGTACGTTATACGCCCGACAACTATTCGCCGACCCTCGCGGTACCTTAAACCCATGTTCCCCGTTCGCTCTTCCTCGCTTCATCCCTCTCACACTAAAATCCAAAGAGGTAACAAGGTAGAGAAAAGGAGGGAGAAAGATTCTACTGTACTATATATATATCCTCTTCTCATTCACCGTCATAAATGTATTCCACGGTCAAGATATTATCCTAAGTAGTGCCTCAGTGTTCCCACATTCAATAGCCACTACTACTGAACCTTAGTAAGTATTAATAGTACTATTTCTACAACTAGTAGTAGTGGTAAGTTATACGCCCGACAACTGTTTGCCAAACCTGACGGTACCATAACCCAACGTTCCCTGTTCGCTCTTTCTCGCTTCATCCCTCTTACACTAAAATTCAAAGACGTAACAAGGTAGAAAAAAAAGAGAGAAAGATTCTAATGTACTATATATATCCTCTTCCCATTCACCGTCATATATATATTCCACGGTCAAGATATTATACTAAGTAATGCCTCAGTATTCCCCCATTCAATAGCGACAACTACTCAACCTTAGTAAGTAGTAATACTACTATTTCTACAACTAGTAGTAGTGGTACGTTATACGCCCGACAACTGTTTGCCGAACCTCGCGGTACCATAACCCAACGTTCCCTGTTCGCTCTTCCTCGCCTTTTCCCTCTCACACTAAAATCCAAAGAGGGGAACAAGGTAAAGAAAGGGAAGGAGAAATATAGATAGAGAGAGAGAGAGAGAGGTTCTACTGTACTATATATATCCTTTTCTCTTACGTCGTCATATATATATTCCACGGTCAAGATATTATACTAAGTAGTGCCTCAGTATTCCCACACTCAATAGCCACAACTACTCAACCTTAGTACGTAGTAATACTACTATTTCTACAACTAGTAGTAGTGGTACGTTATACGCCCGACAACTGTTCGCCGAACCTCGCGGTACCATAACCCAACGTTCCCCGTTCGCTCTTCCTCGCTTCATCCCTCTCATACTACAATCCAAAGAGGGAACAACGTAGAGAAAGGGATGGAGAAAGACAGATAAAGAGCGAGAGAGAGAGAGAGAGATTCAACTGTACTATATATATATATATATATCCTCTTCTCTTTCGCCGTCAGTCGGGACCGAGCGCCGGTTCGCTCACTCGCACCGGGCGGTTCTCCCGGTTTCCTGCACTTAGCAAGATCAATACCAGCCAACGAGGCTTGAAAACATGCGTCAACATGGTCTTGCACTGTTTGTACGTCCACATAACGCTACGCGGCCCGACCCCCCGCCACCCCCTCTCGACCAGTCAACCCCCCTTCTCTCCGCTACTTGCCTGCCCACCGGTGCGAGTATCGCCCCTGCCCCCTTCACCCCACCGCTCTCCCTCCCCCTTCACCCCTACGGTAGCCACGCTCTTTCTCTCTCTATTGGGTACCAGCCGACCAGTGCATTTCGCAAGCTCCCTCTCGCCACCCAACTCACAACGAACACTAGCACACGTTAGCATGCAACCACTCTATGCACTCGCGTGTATACCCGCGAGTATCCCACTCTCCCACCGTCCAAACAATGTCCGACAAGGCTGCGCACATATTAGCTCATACCGCGGGGGGGCAGAGGGTCGGGGGTGAGTTTGGGGTACGGGTATGCGTCACCTCACGCCGCTCGGGCAACGTCATATTAATTAAAATAATTATACTCTCGCGTACGTGCACGCTGACCCTCCGCGAAAATTCTATCTTTCTCTCTTCATGTACGGATCCCGGAACCAACGAAAAACCAAACCCTCTGTCTCAGAACGGAATGCATTCGGTGAAACGTTTCAAGTGTTTCCAGTACCGAAAATTGATTGCTCGGGTTTTGGGGGCGAAATATGGAATATTATTGGGTTTGAAGAATTTTCAGGCGTTTTTTTTGGGTTTTTTAGGTTTTTGTTTTTCGGGTAATAAGGGATATGAATATACAATTATTTGAGCTCACGGAATATGAGGTGGATTAAATAATTATAGTCTCGCGAATGTACATGCTGACCCTCTGCGAAAATTCTATCTTTCTCTCTTCATGTACGGATCCCGGAACCAACGAAAAACCAAACCCTCTGTTTCAGAACCGAATGCAATTGGCGAAACGTTTCAAATGTTTCGAGTACCGAAAAAGGGTTGCTCGGGTTTTGGGGGCAAAATAGGGAATAATTGGGTTTGAAGATTTTTTCAGAAGTTTTTTCTTAGTTTTTCGGGTAATGAAGAATATGATCGGTAATTGGTAATTGGAAGATTGAGAGAAATGTTCGGAGATAGAGATTAGCAGATTTAAGCTTGGGATGAGCGAATTTACGGGAGTTGGAAATAACTTTATTTGAGCTGACGGAATATTATATGGGTTAGATGCGGCGAAACTCACGATGAAGTTTTGTTTATTTATGGTGATCAATCGTGTTATGCAAATGTTTGAAGCAATGTTTGGTTGGTACGAGTGCCCGATATTGTAGACGCACCGGGAATTTCGCCGTATTTGATCTCACAGTAAGTTTTGCCGCATTTGACCTCACCGTAAGTTTTTCCATATTTGACCACCGTAAGTTTTGCCGTCTTTGACCTCACCGTGAATTTTTCCGTATTTGACCTCACCGTAAGTTTTGCCGTCTTTGACCTCACCGTGAGTTTTTCCGTATTTGACCTCACAATAAATTTTGCCGCATTTGACCTCACCGTAAGTTTTACCGTCTTTGACCTCACCGTAAGTTTTGCCGTCTTTGGTCTGACCGTGAGTTTTTCCGTATTTGACCTCACAATAAATTTTGCCGTATTTGACCTCACCGTAAGTTTTGCCGTCTTTGACCTCACCGTAAGTTTTGCCGTCTTTGACCTCACAATAAATTTTGCCGTATTTGACCTCACCGTAAATTTTGCCGTCTTTGACCTCATCGTGAGTTTTTCTGTAATTTGACCTGACCGTAAATTTTGCCATATTTAACCTCACCGTGAGTTTTGCCGTATCAAACCTTATCGTGAGTTTTGCCGCATCAAACCTCACCGTAAGTTACGCCATATCTAACCTCACCATACATTTCGCTGTATCCCCGTATCACCATGAGGTTGAGCTAACTAATTTAAGTAAGCTTAATTAAATGTTTATTGAACTAACTAAATTCGGTTGACTCCATATTAGAAATTATCTTGTACCCTCTTCGTTTGCATTAGCAATTTTTTTTTCTCCCTTATGAATTCTATAAATTAATATTACAAAATTGGAACAATCAAGCAAATACTTCATTACGTTTTCGACATCCGAATTTTGAAAAATTTGGAAGAACAAAAATTGTACTTTTCGATTTGTCTGTACATGAAAGATTATGCGACACGTAGACTTGAAATCGAAATGTGCAAAAGATGGGGCAATGTTCTGTAACCACACGGCGCCACTTAAACGTTCGACGGATAATGAAAGGTTGTGGAATCAGGGGCGCGTTTAACCCCCTCGAGAAAGCAAAGGACACCGAAGAAGCACTGGAAGTAGAAGAAGGAATTGAAGCTGAAATAGAATGAAGGCGAGAAATGGAAAGGGTTGTTGCAGTTGCGAGGAGGAAGTGGAAAGGGGTTCGGGTACATGGAGCGGAGAATGAGAAAAGGAGGGGACACCGAGATCGTGGAGACACACCGCATTCGCGCCTCACATTCACACTCACCTGGATACGTGCCTCAGGCAATCCAATCTTCTCGGCGAGACGCTCGCGTGCAAACACGTCCGGGTAATGTGTCCGTTCGAATTCTGTAATGCGCAAAGTTGCAACAAGTGCTCGTTATTATAGTGCCAAAAGAAGATCTTCATTTTTTATTTAAGGCTATTTCGCAACTATGGCAAAATGATTTTTTTTCTTTGAATTTTATTTATGAATACTTTTAATGTATGTATGTATGTAAGTGGTATATTTAATGTAACTAATAATTATTTATAATGTTTTATTACCTTTTTCAAGACTGTCAATCTGTTCGTTGGAAAATGAGGTGCGATTACGCTGAAGTTTTCTTTTCAGCCTAAGTCGAACTTGAGAATCCTCGTCACCGGAGGAATTGTGCTCGGAATTACCATCCGACGTTGTCTCCTGTTGATGCGACAACAGCGATACCGTATCTGTAACATTAGCGTTCAAATTTCCACATTATTTTTTATTCGATAATTCTGATTTTTTATTTACTCAATTATTTCAATTATAATAATTTTTTGTCATGTCCCTATTTATGAATAGCTCAGCAATCCTTGTTATTACAAATATTACAGTTTCTGTCTTTCGATATACAAGAAGACGTCATTTTTGGAAAGTTAAATATTTCTTTAGTATTTTCATGCAACATTTTAAAAAAATGATAATAATCTTCTAAGGACTTTGGCAATTACATAATCGCCTTGAACAATCAATTTTACATTGCAAATTTAATTTGACACCCCAAAATAAGAAATCAAAAATAAATCTTCAGAAATTGAAATTACTTTTCAGCTTTCCAGACAAAATTTATAAAAATTAATAATTTTGTTTTCTAAAGACTCATACAGGTGATTACAGTTTGCAGCATGATTCTTCACCATATTTCTAAGGATTAGTAATGTAGTGATAACATAATGAGTCTACACCATCAATTCAATTAAGAGCAGAAAAAATTTCTTCAGAAGTTAAAACATTTTTTTCATCTTTCCAGACAAAATTTTATTAAAAAAAGATGATAATTTAATTATCTAAAAACTCATAAAGTTGTTTTATGTTTAATTACCCCTTACAGCATGATTCTTCACCCAGAATTCTCGATATTACAGATTTCGTTCGACACGTCGATGGTCGAAAAGGAAAACCAGATATCCGGAAGTGCAAAGAGGATGAGAGGGAGCCTACGCAGCCCCCGGGATTTTCGTATATATATCTATCTATCTATCTATGTATGAATACATCGAACTACGTACACACACACTCACACACTCACACTCACACACACACACACATACATATACACAGACACAGAAAACGCGTAGAGAGAGCTGTCTGTCAACCACCCTCGAGGGCCGGCGTGCGCGATTACCTTCCGCCTCCGCGCACCGAACCCTCGTCCGCGTCACGCGTTGCTCTTCTATCCCTTCGTCCCTTCGGTCCCTATGTCTGTCCGTTCCAACGTCCTATCGTCCTACCACGCTCGTCCGTCTATTTCTCTCCGTCTGTCCGTCGGTTCGTCAGCTGTTCTCGCTCACTCGTTTTCCCACTATCTCATCATGTCTATCTCTCTTTCTCTTTCTCTTTCTCTCTCTCTCTCTCTTTCTCTTTGCGCGTATATCCGACAGTTCGTATCAGAGAGTCGACCGGACACGGCGCGTACCCTCTGTCCGTCCGTCCGACGTTCTCTCGACTCCGATTCACTCCTCTCCTTCCCTCCATCCCTCAGAACGACAGAGGGTAGTGAATCCGAAGCGCGGCGTTGCCTTCAACCCTCGCACTCGCGCCCCAACAATATATATCCTCAACGACGACGACGACGACGACGACGTCGAAATACCTATACAACTTCACTTTGCTTCATGTATTTGACTATGTATTTATATATATATTTTGTTATATGGTATATATGTATATATATATGTGAATGTGGATTGGCTATATCGTACATTTACACGGACAATAGCCACAGGCGAATGGACGCACCAGAGGTTCCAGCTGAAACTGCAACGAGAACTCGAAGCTTCGGCATATACAACCCCCAATCGACACCCTCTTCCGTTTGGGATACGTAACTAGCAGAACTAGTCGGATCATGGAACGTCTCGATTGCGCTAGCTCGATTTCCTTACGGTTGACGGCATCGGGAAACACTGGTGTATTACTGTAGTTTTGGCAATGGGGGATTTAGTGTGATGTATTGGGGTTTAAAAATAATTGGGTTCGATAATCGAACTGTGATTTGTCATTGAATTACGATAGCGAAAATTTTTCTTTGAAAATCACTAATTTGTATTGAAAAACCTAAGTACATTGTTTTTTTGCGATTTTGGGGTTTATAAATAATTGATTTCTATAATCGAACTATGATTTGTCATTGAATTACGAAAGCGAAAATTTTTCTTTGAAAAACATTAATTTGTATTGAAAAACGTAAGAAAGCAAAGTAAATTGTTTTTTTTGCGCTTTTGGGGTGTAGAAATAATTGATTTCTATAATCGAACTATGATTCGTCATTGAATTATGAAAGCGAAAATTTTACTTTGAAAATCATTAATTTGTATTGAAAAACGTGAAAAAACCTAAATACATTTTTTTGTGGGTTTTTGGGGTTTAAAAATAATTGGTTTCTATAATCGAACTACGATTTGTCATTGAATTACGAAAGCGAAAATTTTCCTTTGAAAACACCTAATTTGTATTGCAAAACATGATAAAACCTAAGCAAATTATTTTTTATGATTTTGTGGTTTAGAAATAATTGTTTTCCATAATCGAATTATGATTTGTCATTGAATTACGAAAGCCAAAATTTTCCTTCAAAAACCCCCAATTTGCAATGAAAAAAATAAATACACGGAAAAAAAGGCTTAGTTGGAACAACCAAGTGCCTTGGTTATATATGCGCCAGACAATTAATTGGTTAGACCAACCAAGTTATTTGTTAGGCTACCAATTTCTTGGTTGGACTAACCAAGTCAATTGGTAAGCTAACCAAGTGACTTGGTTAGACCAACCAAGAAATTGGTAAGCTAACCAAGTGACTTGGTTAGACCAACCAAGAAATTGGTAAGCTAACCAAGTGACTTGGTTAGTCCAACCAAGAAATTGGTAGCCTAACAAATTACTTGGTTGATCTAACCAATTAATTGTCTGGCGCATATATAACCAAGCACCTTGGTTGTTCTAACCAAGCCTTTTTTTGCGTGTACCTTTTTTTTCTTCATTGTGGTTTTGACTGCTGATCGTTTTATAACCAGGAAGAAATTACCGACCAAATAGTTATTTAAAATCGTCCTTTTCCTTTATTTTTTTTCAAACAAAACAGATAATCATCGTCCGATACAATTTTCCACTGGCCAATAGTTTCCGTCATCTATTGCACGTGAATGAAATAGGGATTTACAGTCTCGATGTGAACCGCTTTGGAGAAGTGAAGGACCGCACGCGAGAACTCATTTTTGGATACAACGCTTTTGGCTCTCATGTGTGACACATAGAATGGATAGAAAAACCTTTGCCAGTCGTAGCTCTCTCGCAGTGGCCAATCGCAGTCACTCAGCAGCAGCAACAGCAGCAGCAGAAGCGTACATAGAGGGAACGAAGCGACGCGTCGACCGTAATCTGCCTATTGAAGGCCGAAGCGGTCCAGCCGCATCTGTATCCGTCATCTGCGGGCCAATCTGCGCCGCAATCTGAGCCGCTTGGCCGATTTCGGGTGATCCTATTATAGGTCGAGCGGGCGGCGTTCGGATAAACAGAAGAAGTGCCGAAACGATCGCATTCCGGGCCCCGCAGGTAATACGGCGAAGCATATTTTTCTTCCAGCGTTCTCCTCTTTTTCGTCCATCATCGAAAAATACCCATGGAATCCATAGAATATAGTAACCTACTTATCCTCGATATGACAAGAGTCTTAACTTCCATAATGCACTACAGAGTGGCTCAATAAACCCATGGAACTAAGCAGAACGTTGAATACAGAATAAAAAATCATCCCTAACACCTTTTCCGAGATCATCCACGCGGTGATCACTATGAAGTGTCGCCAGGCTTGACAAAAGTGACGTGAAGATGAGCAGACGTACCACAATGCGGTTACCGATGCGGACACTAAAAAAGTGAAGTACCACAGCGAGAGAAAGACTGTTCCTTCATCCGACAGAAATATCGAACAGGATAAATGGAAGGATTAGGTACGTTCGTGGTTCTTTGACTGAAGAGTTGGGATCCGTTGAAAGTGAAGGTTGCACACGGGTTTTCAATACTTTCTTAAGGAATCTTTCCAGTGTGAAAAAAAATCGACTTTTTTGTCTTATCCATTAATATATACGGTATATACGGTCAAAAAAATCCTCTCAAATTTTTAAAGCGAAATTCGAAATACTTCGCTGGAATACTTAATGGCATCCCCGATTAGTCGTAAGTACACAATTTAGGTATATGAAATTTCTACACTCGAACTTTAAACGCGTTTTTCTCGGAACGACATTTTTTAAAATGGTGAACATTCTCCAGGGAAGAGTTTTCAAGCGATCGTTTTCAAATTTTAGGAGAACATTCTTCACACTACTCTCTATCGTGCTATGGAAGCTTTTTTTAAAATCTTCCCATTTTTTAAAAAGAAAAACTGTCGAAAAAAACGGCTAAATTCGGTACTTTTTGTTCAAACTGCCGCCATTTTGTCAATTCTAATTTTTAAAAAAGCCTCCATAGCACGATAGGCAATCACATACTAATAATAATCCTTTGGGATTTTTTTTTAGATAAAATTTGCGACCCCTAGGATGTCACAATGGGGCTATTTTTTTTATCAACATTATTTTCAACAATTAAAAAAAAAATTTTAACAATAAAAATCGTCTTATAAAAAATCATTTTCTGTCATTCATGATTACCTTAATATGTCATAAAAATTTCAGATTGATCGGCGTATAGTAATCGCCCGAAAAAAAATCGTAAAAATAGGCTTTTTTTCGGGCCGTCACATTGGAAAGATCGCTTAACCGAACTAGAGTTGGGTTTTGTTAAAAATGAAATGGAAAATGTGATGGAAGTTACAGACAATAGGAAGAATCTTAGAACAGACAATAGAAATGTCTTATCAAGTAATCATTTGTTTGAGGTTTCCTTCTGTTTCTATAATTCAAATGCCATAATGTCCTGACACAAAAACAGCATGAAGCAGCAGTGAAAGAAACTAAAAGCATCATTTTTCAAGACATCTTAATCAAAAAGTTATGTTCAATAAGTGGAAGTTACCAAAACAACCATTGTTTTGTTAATTAGTTGTTGAACTTCCCATTTGGTTATGAAAAAATTGCTTGGCATTTAGCAATTGAAATTACCACTTTGGAAATTAAATCGTGTATGAAGGTGCAAAAAGACAAAACTTACCAAATCGTTTGAGAAGCGAGTCATCACGTTTTCAATACTTTCTTAACCGAACTAGAGTTGGGTTTTGTCAAAAACAAAATGAAAAGTGTGATGGAAGTTGCAGACAATAGGAAGAAGAGTAATGTCTTATCAAGTAGTCATTTGTTTGGTTTGAGGTTTCCTTCAGTTTCTATAATTTAAATGCCATAATGTCCTGGCACAAAAACAGCATGAAGCGGCAGTGAAAGAATCTCAAAGCATCTTTTTTCAGGAGATCTTAATAAAAAAGTTATGTTCAATAAGTGGAAGTTACCAAAACAAGCATTGTTTTGTTAATTAATTGTTGAACTTCCCATTTGGTTATGAAAAAATTGCTTGGCATTTAGCAATTGAAATGACCACTTTGGAAATTGAATGGTGTATGAAGGTGCGAATAGACAAAACTTACCAGATCGTTTGAGAAGCGAGTCATCACGACCATGAGGTTGTCCGCCAGTTAAAAGCGACTGGCCGGAACCGGGCGTCGCCGCTGAGGGTATTCCGCTTGCAAGGGGATGATGGGACGGTGTGGTTGAGTACCACGCAGGAGGCCAACCGGTAGCCTGCCCGTTGAACATTCTCAGTTTGTCGTAGACACTCTCAGCGCCTTGATGCGCCTGAACCGCCGCCGCCTGTTGCTCCTTCTGGGATGCCAGATTCCTCAGCACCCTGTTTATCGAGGACACCTGTGTACACCAAAAACAACGTTATGAGAACAAGAAGAAGAAGAAAAAATTAATATCAAACCAACCGATCTTGATTAAATCGTCAACGGTTGAAGATCGGTATCGTCCCGATTTAACCGATTCCTAAAGTTCTGAATAGAATATTTCGAGAAAAGGATTCACTCAAGATATCCAACATCCAACAATGGATTTACACAATCGGTACAACCTTCGGGAATCGATTATCTTGAGATTCAGAAAATACACTGTGGTACGATTTTCTCGATCCACTTTTGTTTCTCAAGTACGAAAATCTAAATACATTTTTTGTGATTTTGATTGATGATCTTTTCATAACCAGTAAGAAATTACCGATCAAATAGGTATTTAAAATTGTCCTTTCACCCTCTTCCGTTTCGAATACTTAACTAACTTAACTAATAATTGGTTCTATAATCGAACTATAATTTGTCATTTGTCTGTTTATTGAGGACACCTGTGTGCAATAAAAACAACGTCATGAGTAGTTAAAAAATAGAAAATTAATATCAAACGAACCGATCTTGAATAAATCGTCAACGGTTGAAGATCGGTATCGTCCCGATTTGACCGATTCCTAAAGTTCTGAATAGAATATTTCGAGAAAAGGATTCACTCGACATACCCAACATCCAACAATGGATTTACACAACCGGTAGAACCGTTGGGAGTCGATTATCTTGAGATACAGAAAATACAGTGTGGTACTATTTTCTTCCCATCGATAAAAGACTGATCTTCGAGATACACTTTTGTTTCTCAAGTACGAAAATCTAAATACATTTTTTAAAAATAATTTTGACTGATGATCTTTTTATAACCCTCAAAAATTACCGATCAAATAGGTATTTATAATTGTTCTTTCACCGTCTTCCGTTTCCAATACGTAACTAACAGAACTAATCGAATCATCAAACTTCTCGATTGCGCTAGCTTGATTTCCTTAGTATTACTGTAATTTGGGCAATGGGGAATTTCGTGTGATATTGAGGTTTAAAAATAATTGGTTCTATAATCGAACTATGATTTGTCATTTGTCTATTTATCGAGGACACCTGTGTGCAATAAAAACAACGTCATGAGTAGTACAAAAAAAAATTAATTTCAAACGAACCGATCTTGATGAAATCGTCAACGGTTGAAGATCGGTATCGTCCCGATTTGACCGATACCTAAAGTTTTGAATAGAATATTTCGAGAAAAGGATTCACTCGACATACCCAACATCCAACAATGGATTTACACAATCGGTAGAACCTTCGGGAGTCGATTATCTTGAGATACAGAAAATACAGTGTGGTACTATTTTCTTTCCATCGATAAAAGACTGATCTTCGAGATACATTTTTGTTTCTCAAATACGAAAACCTAAATACATTTTTTTGTCATTTTAACTGATGATCTTTTCATAATCAGCAAGAAATTACCGATCAAATCCCGTGAAGAAATCTTATCAGGGTTCTTCCAAGGCCCCGATTAATATTCCCTAATTCTCTTAGGGGCCTTATGTGGAAGCCTCATCGGGCTTCGCAAATGATGGTCACGCTTTTTTCTTCGGGGCCTTTAAAGGCAAAATAATGAGGGCCTTTTAAGGCTGCCCTATTAAGGCCTTACTAAAATAATAAAGAAATTTAATTTAAAAATATATATTTGTTATTATTTAGTTGAGTAATGCTGCACTTTTAATTAGATATTTCGTCTTTCTCTACCCGATGGTACATATTAATCGCTGAAAAAACATATTACATTTTTTTTTTGACATTGACGGGAATCGAACCCAGAACCCTCCGGATGGTGCAGTTGCGTTGCGCCTTAGCTCTCTTGGCCATTCAGATGATGTGAATATGCAATTTTTTTGTCTATTTGAATGACTGTAATATGAAATATGAAATAAAATTAATGTAATATAGTCAGAACTTGATAGATTTACATGACTGCGTCTGATGTGTAAAAATGAAAGCACATTCAGTTATTTTTTTACAGAAATTGGTTATATCGAATAGGGTACATTGTATCGTTGTTGTCATCTATAATTATATTCCAAAAAATTGCTTGTTTTATCGTTTGCGCGAAATAGTTCGTTTGTATCTAGGTGTGTGACTGTCTGACTGACCTGAGGGCCACTATTAGAATGGGTGACCACCTGGCTGACTTTGACGGTCATTAGTTGGATAGGTGTCCACCAATTATGCCACGGAAACCTCGGATTGCCATATAAGATCCTCATCTGACAAATTTATTATTGATTTGTTTAATTTATGCCAAGATTACGCCTGACTGGGCCCTTAAGTGATTACCCTATCAAGTCCTTATTAAACTTCGACATGGGAACCTAGAATTGCCTAAGGAGACCCTTATCTGGCAAAATTATTATTGATTTGTTTATTTGATGCCATGATTAAGCCTGACTGGGCCCTTAAGTGATTACCCTATGAAGCCCTTATTAAACTTGGCCGTGGCAACCTAGAATTGCCTTATGAGGCCCTTACGTGGCGAAATTATTATTGATTTATTTACTTGGTGCCATGATTAAGCCTGACTGGGCCCTTAATTAATTGCCCTAATATAGCCCTATTAAATATCGGCATGAAACCCTACAGTTTCCTTAGTAGGTCCCTAATTGGGAGTGATATGGAACTCCCTTTTATGGTGTCCACATTAAAGCCCGATAGGGCCCTAAGTTATCTTAGGGCAACCCTAATATTTTTCTTCACGGGATGGGTATTTAAAATTTTCCTTTCACCCTCTTCCGTTTCGAATACGTAAATAACAAAACTAATCGAATCATCAAACGTTTCGATTGCGCTAGCTTGATTTCCTCAGTATTACTGTAATTTGGGCAATGGGGAATTTCGTGTGATATTGAGATTTAAAAATAATTGGTTCTATAATCGAACTATGATTTGTCATTTGTCTGTTTATTGAGGACACCTGTGTGCAATAAAAACAACGTCATGAGTAGTACAAAAAAAAATTCATTTCAGACGAACCGATCTTGATTAAATCGTGAACGGTTGAAGATCGGTATCGTCCCGATTTGACCGATTCCTAAAGTTTTGAATAGAATATTTCGAGAAAAGGATTCACTCGACATACCCAACAACCAACAATGGATTTACACAACCGGTAGAACCTTCGGGAGTCGATTATCTTGAGATACAGAAAATACAGTGTGGTACTATTTTCTTCCCATCGATAAAAGACAGATCTTGGAGATACACTTTTGTTTCTCAAGTACGAAAATCCTGAAGAAGAGAGGACAGAGGGAGATGCGATGTAGTGAAGAGAGGCCATTTGTATTGTAAAAAGGAAAATTTCCCAGCAGCCGACAGTCGACGACAATGACGTTCATCCAACGCTCGGGTTGTCCAAAGTGTACTTCCCGAGAGGTTCGTACAACGTTGTACGGATACGTAGGTAAAATTGTGCAGGATAAAGAGGGGGACAGTGGAGTTCGTCGTCGTCGTCGTCGTCTCGCGGGAGCATTCAAGGGATCCTGGATGAAAGGACACCGCCATCCAATTATTACATAAAATGCTTTCGCTTCTTCTCTCGGTGTGTTCGTTTCCTTTCGTGAAGCGATCGCACGCGCGTCTTCACCGTCGGCACCCGTAGACTGATCTTTACAATTGACGGAACCGCTCCGCGAGAGGCAACCAGTGGCCGGACTTGAAAGTTATAACGAGCGAAGGAAAACGTACAGAGTCACTTCCTTTTTTTTTATACTTTCTCCTATCTTCCGTTTTCTTCGTCATACTTGGCTACTCGAGTTTCATAATATTACCGTCTCCCAATATATCCAGGAGTAAACCAAATCTGTGGATGCACGATTCTTGCTCATTCCTCTTTTGTGTACAATTGTGCTTTCTACTTCCGCGCTATAATTTCTCGTCATTTTGCTTAAGAATTAATAATTTGCTATAATATATGTCAATCGCAAGAAAAATGTAACGTATATCGCCCAATATATGCAAGAGTAAGCCGAAGCTGTGGATGCACGATTTTTGCTCATTCCTCTTTTGTGTACAATCGTACTTCTTCTTCCGGGCTGTAATTTCTCGTCATTTTGCCTAAGAATTAATAATTTGCTTTGGTGTATGTCAAACGCAAGAAAAACGTAAAGTATAACGGCATAAAATGCAATATATGTGGAAAAGATGAATGCAAGAATTGTTCAAAGGTTGGAAGGAAAATATGACTGTTCGGGATATGATTCATAAAGATATAATTAATAAAGATATATATTGTGATATAATGTTTCTGATGGTCTGACCGAAAATTCAGTGATTGGTTTTTATGTGTTCATTTTAAACAATCACCTAAACAGAACAAAAAGGAGTCTCAGTGGAAGGAGATAAATTTAACATGGGCAAATTAGAAAAAAACTGATAATGGAAAAAAAAGTCAGTAATCAACCATATCCATTTTTCGTTCCACTCCGCTGTTCACATCCCAGATGAATTTGAATGCTGAATAGTTCACATCTCCGGAATTACACGCGTTTTCCTGTGGAACAAAGGTTTTGCCTTCTTAATGACTTGGCACAGAGCTGGTTATTGCAATGTCCCCCTTTTCTACCTCGCCCATGCTTGTCCAGAAGGCGCCCAGTCCCACGCAGTAGTACAAGCCTACGAAGAGTGCGCCAGCACGCGTCGGCTTATGCTTCACGCGTTCAATTCGCCGTTCTTGGATCAGGACAAGCGGGGATGGAAGTAGTACGGTTGGCACGCGGTTTCAACGATGCTGCCAGAAATCCCGCGCCCATCGCCGCTGGTACTCGCTTCTCCTGCTGTTGCTGCTGCTGCCGCTGCTGCTCTCGTACGCTCGTTCCCCGGGTTTTCGCCACACAACAGCCGCAGCACCGATGCAGACCATTACACGCGCGACCGGACACGAATAATTGTGCAACACGCTTAACTGATCCCATTCACCCTGATTCTCTACCCGCTTTCCGCCATCAAGGCCTCGCTCACGCGCACCACACTCTTTCTCTTTCTCTCTCTCTCTCTCTTTGCCTCTCAGCCTACATCCCTTACCCTCCTGGCGAACCCGTCATCCAACCCCCTGTATGTTACCGTCGTTCCAGCCAGACCACCCTCTACACCAACGATACGCTTCGCACAATGCTTACCGCGTGAGCGTTGGCTCACGATCATCCCCACGTATACTTTTTCGTTCAGGCTGTGAAGACGACCTTACCCTTGCCCGCGGTTGGCGAATGAAAAGGGGTTCAATATTATCTTCATTGTCTCCAAAGTTTGGAGAAAGAACTACTGAAAAAATGAGGCCTGTAACTGTGATGGCCTGGCCGCAAGTATGAAAAACATGTATAACCATGGTGTAATGTAAATGGGGATTGGAAAGGTTCGATTGTGGACGCCGACGAGTTTTATAAACATATACTTTTGAGTTCAGGCTGTGAAGATGACCTTACCCTTGCCCGCGGTTGGCGAATGAAAAGGGGTTCAATATTATCTTCATTGTCTCCAAAGTTTGGAGAAAGAACTACTGTAAAAATGAGGCCTGTAACTGTGATGGCCTGGCCGCAAGTATGAAAAATATGTATAACCATGGTGGAATGTAAATGGAGAAAGGAAAGCTTCGATTGTGGATGACGACGGGTTTTATATTCATATACTTTTGCGTTCAGGCTGTGAAGATGACCTTACCCTTGTCCGCGGTTGGCGAGCGAAAAGAAGTTTGGAGAAAGAGCTACTGAAAAAATGAGGTCTGTAACTATGGTGGTCTGGCCACAAGTATGAAAAATGTGTATAACCATGGTGTAATGTAAACGGGGATTGGAAAGCTTCGATTGTGGATGCCGACGAATTTTATAAACATATACTTTTGCGTTCAGACTGTGAAGATGACCTTACCCTTGCCCGCGGTTGGCGAGCGAAAAGGGGTTCAACATTATCTTCATTGTCTCCAATGGAGAAAGAGCTACTGAAAAAATGAGGCCTGTAACTATAGTAGTCTGGCCACAAGTATGAAAAATAACCATGGTGAAATGTAAACGGAGATTGGAAAGCTTCGATTGTGGATGTCGATAAATTTTATAAACATATACTTTTGCGTTCAGGCTGTGAAGATGACCTTACCCTTTCCCGCGGTTGGCGAGCGAAAAGACGTTCGACATTATCTTCATTGTCTCCAAAGTTTGGAGAAAGAGCTGCTGAAACAATGAGGCCCGTAACTATGGTGGTCTGGTCACAAGTATGAAAAATAGCCATGGTGAAAAGTAAACGGAGATTGGAAAGCTTCGATTATGGAGGCCGACGAGTTTTATAAACATACTTTTGCGTTCAGGTTGTGAAGATGACCTTACTCTTGCCCGCGATTGGCGAGCGAAAAGGGGTTCAACATTATCTTCATTGTCTCCAAGACTTGGAGAAAGAGCTACTAAAAAAAAGAGGCTTGTAACTATGGTGGTGTGGCCACGAGTATGAAAAATATGTATTACCATGGTGTAACGTAAGCGGGGATTGTAAAGCTTCGACTGTGGATGCCGACGGGTTTTGTTGGCGAATCCCGAAGTGAAAAAGAGTGAAAGGGGGACGTGGAAATTCCCGAGCTCGTTGGATACTCCACCAGCACATCCATTCGATTGAGGCCAGGCTCTCGTTCTTTTTTTTTCTTCTTTTGCTTTCATTCTCTTCCCTCTCGTCTCTTTTCTCTCCGCACGCCGCAGTCTTCTATAGATAACCCTGATTGATCAACCCGCCCCCTAAGCTATAAGGGCTCGCGACCCTCCCTCAAACGACGACGACTCCAAGCGGCGGATAACGACGCGTACGCGTGCCAGAAAGTCCGCCACGTCCTACATAGCCATGGAGTACTACGAGACAGGACTCCGGATGGCAAAGAAGGGTCTCCCGCTTATGGACGGAACAGCCTTCTCATTCTGGTTCGATCTCCGAGGGATGGGAAACCTCGCCACTCATGGAATTCGACGTTTCCGTGTTTTTCGCTGGTTGTAAGCTTCGTCATTCAACTATCTGCTTTGTAGGGATGATCCGGAACGAACATCGCTTTTTACACATTCCTTCGGAATCCAAACTGCCAAAGGTATGCAACTGAAGTTCTGATTTATGAACTGTCATGCTTCATTTTCAAAACGGCCCATCGCAGTTATGGAGCCCCAAGAAATAAATTTGACTGATTGAAACAATCAAAAGTGACCATTCTTCAGGTATTGGGTTGTAATTAATTGAAACCACTTTCACATTCAGCTTTCTTCTTCCAGTTCAATCTCTGAGCGATGGGAGACCTCGCCACTCATTGAATTCGACATTTCTGTCGATCGTAAGCTTCATAATTTGACTATCTGGAGAGTACCTGTTTTGTAATGACGATCCGAACTTCGCTTCTTACATATTCCTTCGGAATCCAAACTGCCAAAGGTATGCGACTGAAGTTCTGATTTATGAACTGTCGTGCTTCATCTTCAAAACGGTGCATCGCAGTTATGGAGCCTCAAGTATTAAATTTGACTGATTGAAACAAGCAAAAGTGACCATTCTTCAGGTATTGGGTTGTAATTAATTGGAACCACTTTCATATTCAGCTTTCTTCTTCCAGTTCAATCTGCGAGCGATGAGAGACCTCGCCACTCATTGAATTTGATATTTCCATTGATTGTAAGCTTCGTCATTTGACTATCTGGAAAGTACCTGTTTTGTAATAATGATCCGAACATCGATTCTTACATATTCCTTCGGAATCCAAACTACCAAAGGTATGCAACTGAAGTTCTGATTTATGAACTGTGGTGCCTCATCTTCAAAACATCCCATCGCGGTTGTAGAGCCCCAGGTATTGAATTCGACTGATTGAAACAAGCAAAAGTGACCATTTCACGAGAGAGCAATGACTGTGATTCGTTAATTCATTAACCACCATGATTTATCTCCAAAATGGCGCATCATCAACAAAAGGAGTTCCAAATATTGGGTTGTGACAAATTCGAACCACTTTCACCTTCAGCTTTCTCCTTCCAGTTTGATCTCCGAGGGATCAGAGACCTCGCCACTAATGGAATTCGACATTGCCGTGTTTTCCGTTAGTCGTAACCATCGTCGTTCAACTATCTGAAGAATATCTGCTTTGCAGGGTTGATCCAAACCAGAGCATCTTACACATTCCTTTGAAATCCAACCCGACAAAGCTCCGCAATTAAAGTTCGGATTCATGAACTGTCATGCTCCATCTCCCAAATGGCGCATCACCATTTGTTAGCCTCAGATACTGGGTTTGTGACTGTTTGATACAAGAATGGCACTTACAAAAGTGTTATTTAGTCTGCGAATCAGACTAAATAAATTGCAAGAAATGTTTCCATCTTCTATATTATGTGCTAAATGATCATAGTCTCATACAATACTTGATGTATTGTGTTTCTTCCCATGTTTTGGTCCTTGGCACACACATTCCTTAGCGTGTGAGGGACCAGCCGATTCCTTTCATTCTGCGTGTGCGAAATGGGAGTGTAAGCGTGGTACAGGATAATATAGGAAGTCAGAATGTTTGCCGGACTGGCAAACGCACCCTCTGCACCCTATGGGTCAGATTCTTCTTCACGTTCGGTGTATATACACGCTGCGTGCGCGCCCCCCTTTAGGAAAGCAGATCGAGGGTTGCACAGCAGTAACTCAGCATAGCCAAGGCTCGGAAACTTCTGGCGGGGCACAAGGGTGGACGCACGATGTCGAGTCCGCGTAATGGACCGATTACCCCACCCAGCGATCGTATTGACGAGACTTTGATTAGGGTCGAGTGGCCAGATCCGACGGGTAAGTGCGCCGCCCCTCAGCCACCCCTCTTCTTATTCCGATAAGTCGTGTACCACCAGCATCGCGCACATCACCATCATGGACACTAGCTCATATAAATCCACTACAAGCAACCAACTCTATCTATGACTCTGTTGCTTTCATATTAATTTAACATCTATAGGCAAATATACTTTTGGGGTTGACAGCAAGGGTTGGATATGGGATAAATTTCTATGTGATTTTATGATATCGAGAAATGGACCTATTGATATGTTTACCAGATGGACAAACCGTTTAAGGTCAATTATTTGGACACTTATCTTGTGGGTAGTAAATTAATAGTTTTCTTTCGTAGGAATTTTTATCAGATGGACAAACCCTTAAGGTCAATTATTTGAACACTTATCTTGTGGGTAGTAAATTAATAATTTTTTTTCATAGGTGTTTTTACCAGATGGACAAACTCTTAAGCTCAATTATCCCGATAAGTTGTGTAACACTGTGGCATTACCATCATGGACAATAGCTCAGATAACTCCACTACAAGCAACCAATTCTATCTATGACTCTGTTGCTTTCATATTATTTTAACATCTATAAGCAAATAGACTTTTGGGGTTGTCAGCAAGGGTTGGGGCTTGGATATGGGATAAATTTTTATGTGATTTTATGATATCGAGAAATGGACCTATTGATATGTTTACCAGATGGACAAACCGTTTAAGGTCAATTATTTGGACACTTATCTTGTGGGTAGTAAATTAATAGTTTTTTTTTTCGTAGGAATTTTTATCAGATGGACAAACCCTTAAGGTCAATTATTTAAACACTTATTTTGTGGGTAGTAAATTAATAAATTTTTTTCGTTGGTATTTTTATCAGATGGACAAACTCTTAAGCTCAATTATCACGATAAGTTGTGTAACACTGTGGCATTACCATCATGGACAATAGCTCATATAGCTCCACTACAAGCAACCAATTCTATATATGACTCTGTTGCTTTCATATTACTTTAACATATATAAGCAAATAGACTTTTGGGGTTGTCAGCAAGGGTTGGGGCTTGGATATGGGATAAATTTTTATGTGATTTTATGATATCGACGAATGGACCTATTGATATGTTTACCAGATGGACAAACCGTTTAAGGTCAATTATTTGGACACTTATCTTGTGGGTAGTAAATTAATAGTTCTTTTTTTTTGTAGGAATTTTTAGCAGATGGACAAACCCTTAAGGTCAATTATTTGAACACTTATCTTGTGGGTAGTAAATTAATAATTTTTTTTCGTAGGTATTTTTACCATATGGACAAACTCTTAAGCTCAATTATCCCGATAAGTTGTGTAACACTGTGGCATTACCATCATGGACAATAGCTCATATAACTCCACTACAAGCAACCAACTCTATCTATGACTCTGTTGCTTTCATATTAATTTAACATCTATAGGCAAATATACTTTTGGGGTTGACAGCAAGGGTTGGATATGGGATAAATTTCTATGTGATTTTATGATATCGAGAAATGGACCTATTGATATGATTACCAGATGGACAAACCGTTTAAGGTCAATTATTTGGACACTTATCTTGTGGGTAGTACATTAATAGTTCTTTTTTTTTCGTAGGAATTTTTACCAGATGGACAAACCCTTAAGGTCAACTATTTGTGGACACTTATCTTGTGGGTAGTAAAGTAATAATTTTTTTTCGTGGGTATTTATACCAGATGGACAAACTCTTAAGCTTAATTATGCCGATAAGTTGTGTAACACTGTGGCATTACCATCATGGACTCGTATAACTCCACTACAAGCAACCAATTTTATCTATGACTCTGTTGCTTTCATATTATTTTAACATCTATAAGCAAATAGACTTTTGGTGTTGTCAGCAAGGGTTGGGGCTTGGATATGGGATAAATTTGTATGTGATTTTATGATATCGACGAATGGACCTATTGATATGTTTACCAGATGGACAAACCCTTAAGGTCAATTATTTGGACACTTATCTTGTGGGTAGTAAATTAATAGTTTTTCTTCGTAGGAATTTTTACCAGACGGACAAACCCTTAAGGTCAATTATTTGAACACTTATCTTGTGGGTAGTAAAGTAATAATTTTTTTCGTGGGTATTTTTACCAGATGGACAAACGCTTAAGGTCAATTATTTGCACACTTATTTTGTGGGTAATAAATTTAAAGTTTTCTTTTTTTTTTGTAGATATGTTTACCGGGTGGATAAACTCTTAAGGTCAATTTTCTGAACACTTAACTTGTGGGGGGTAAATTTAAAGGGTTTTGTTCGTGAAATGGACTTACACTTGGAATATTGTCGTTGTTGCAGACACCTTCTTGCAAAAGTCGGTCGCGAATCTCCCAGGCAAAGATCGACGGACATTCTCGCTTGTAGTCAGCGATCTTGTTGACGACCGGCGTCGTTGCCACTCGCGGCTTACTTCCGCCGATTGCTCTTGGCTTTATAGAGCCTGTCTCGTAATATCTGCAAGAATTTGACAACTATGTGTTATTAGACATTCCAGAGATAGAAAATATACGCATCATCTAGACTAATATACGAAGAAAATATAAAGTGTAATCCATAAGAACACTTTTTTCATTTTTTAATTATGAAAAGAAAATTAGTCAGTTAGTCTAAAAAAAAAAGATGTTTTTATTTTCATTTAAAAAAAAATTAAGTTTGCTTAAATTCTTCATAAAAATTTCTCCAGATTCATAATCAATGGAGACTAAATACTAAATTGAACTTATTTGACAATGGCATTTTTGGTAACTAATCACAGCACGAATAAATGATAACGGACTTTAAAATGGATAGAAATTATTTTTTTCTTTCTTGTATCTATTGTTGCAATTTTTTTTTCTTGAGAAATAGGCGATTATTAAATATTTCTCACCTTCCGAGTATCTTGGAGACGCAGCCATTGCTGACCTGAAGAATCCGCGATATGTCGCAGGGTCTCGCGCCGCTGTGCGCCAATTCGACAATCTTTTGCCTCGTCGCATCGGGAAGTGGTCGTCCATTAACGTAAACACCACCGAGTTGGTTAACTCCACTGTGACCAGCAGCCGAGCAGCCAAATATTGAGTTCTGACCAACCATAGAACCCCCACCGATACCCGGACCACCCCCGTGCATCAGGTCCTCCTCTGTGGAAACATAACGTAACATGTGTAATATGTCAATGGGTACATGACACACTGTTGAGTATTAATACATATTAGGTCAACGTCAGCAGCCACGGACGTGTTGAACGGTCAATATACAAATATTCTCCACTCCGATTAATCCTAAGGGTTACCAAGAGGGGTGAACGTCAAACACGAGAGTATCACATGCATCAAATGTCAGTAAACGTGAATAACAATTTTACGAATATACACATTAAAAATTCCCAGCAAAATAATTTCTAATTTTCACGAAAGTTTACAAATCTTTTTTTTCCCGAACAACCTTAATTTTTACCCGGACAGATTATTTTTTTAAAATCTACCACTGTTAGTAGCTGAATGTAATATGAAAGAAAGAAAAATTACGTGAGGACAAGTGAATTTTTTTAAACGTCAAAAAGACTCAGCATTTTTTACAAAAATGAGTCTGAATTATGAATATATAAATATTCTTCACTCCGATTAATCCTAAGGGTTATCGTTACTATTAGTGGCTGAATATAATATAAAAGAAACAAAAGTTACGTAAGGACAAGTGAATTTTTTTTAACGAACAAAAGACTCAGCATTTTTTACAAAAATGAGTTTAATGAGTCTGAATGGTCAATATATAAATATTGTTCACTCCGATTAATCCTTAGGGTTACCGTTATTATTAGTAGCTGAATATAATACAAAAGAAACAAAAATTACGTGAGGACAAGTGAATTTTTTTTTAACCGAACAAAAGACTCAGCATTTTTTACAAAAATGAGTCTAATGAGTCTGAATGATCATTATATAAATATTCTTCACTCCGATTAATCCTAAGGGTTACCGTTACTATTAGTAGCTGAATGTAATATGAAAGATAGAAAAATTACGTGACGACAAGTGAATTTTTTTTTTTAACGAACAAAAGACTCAGCATTTTTTACAAAAATGAATCTAATGAGTCTGAATGATCAATATATAAATATTCTTTACTCCGATTAATCGTAAGGGTTACCGTTGGTATTAGTAGCTGAATGTAATACAAAAGAAACAAAAATTACGTGAGGACAAGTGAATTTTTTTTTAACGAACAAAAGACTCGGCATTTTTTACAAGAATGAGTCTAATGAGTCTGAATGATCATTATATAAATATTCTTCACTTCGATTAATCGTAAGGGTTACTGTTAGTATTAGTAGCTGAATGTAATACAAAAGAAGCAAAAATTATGTGAGGACAAGTGAATTTTTTTTTAACGAACAAAAGACTCGGCATTTTTTACAAAAATAAGTCTAATGAGTCTGAATGATCAATATATAAATATTAATCCAAAGGATTTCCGTTACTATTAGTAGCTGAATGTAATACAAAAGAAATAAAAATTACGTGAGGACAAGTGAATTTTTTTTTTAAACGAACAAAAGACGCAGAATTTTTTACAAAAATGAGTCTAATGAGTCTGAACGATGAATATAAAAATATTCTTCACTCCGATTAATCCTAAGGATTAAGAGGGAAGAACGTCAAACCCGAGAGTATCACATTGCATGAAATGTCAGTAAACATGAATAATGATTTACCGAATATACACATCAACAAATCCCAGCAAACTAATTTCTAATTTGCACGAATGTTTACAACTCTTTTTATTCTTCAAACAACCTTAATTTTAAGCTGGACAGATTTGTCCTATTGTTAAAAAAAATCTACCACTGTTAGTAGCTGAATGTAAAACAAAAGAAACAAAAATTACGGGAGGACAAGTGAATTTTTTTTTTTTTTTTACGGAACAAAAGACTCAGCATTTTTTACAAAAATGAGTCTTTGTAACGACATTATTATGTATAGTTATGGAGAAGAGATAAAAAGAGAAAATTGTTCAAGAGTTATTTTACTGCAAAAAAGAAAAGAAAAAAATTAACATGCTCTCTTTTGTCCTACTCTTTGTGCCAGGCGTCCCGCACAATTTTTTTTTCTCTCTCTCTTTCTCTTCTGTATCTCTTTCTCTCACTTACTCCCGCTTTTGATATAGTATACGATAAGTTCAAAGTAATTTTTCCAAGCGCGACGGTGCAGGTGGAGTTTTTCATAAAAACGTGGAGAAAACGCGAAAGGACTTTGCCGAGAACCGGTTGTAGTGGTGTATAACAGTCTAGTTGTATAAAACAGTTGAGCACTGCGAAGGCATGACAGCTTTTCCATTTTTTCCACTTTTCTTTTGTCATGCCGCAGCGCCCCGCGTTGACGTACTATGGCAACTTTATTTTTTCTCCCTTTCACCGTCAACATTGTCGTTTTGTCTACGTTCTTCGAAAAACGTCGACTCTGATTCATAGTCCGCCATTTTTCTTTTTTAATTTGCAAATGTGAACTAACGATATATGAACTATTATTGTGCTTAATATGTGTATATTTATAATAGGGTGATTTTTTTTTTAGAAAACTAATTTGAAATAAGTGATAGTCAACATGAGGTTCTTATTAAAATAATGGCATATATATTATTAAAATATGGCATCAGATATAACAAAAAAAAGACTGGAAAATGGGTTGTAATTTACGGCAAATTTGAATTTAATGGAATTTTTATTTAAAATATTTTTTTTGTCTATAATAGCGTAAGAAAAATAATTTTCATATAAGCGATAGGCCATTTTGAGGTAATAATAAGACAAATGAAAATGGCACTAGTCAAAACTACAGAAAAAATTGAAAACCAGGCCCAAAAAAAATATATCAGAAATTCTCACAATTTTTGTATGATTTTTTTTCCGGAAATTTTATTTATGAAAAATGACCAACATTCTGTCAAGCACATTTTAAACAATTTTTTTTCTATAGCATTCTTTTACAACAGCATCATTTTTTAAAAATCGATGTGGTTAAAACCCGGATTCAAAAAGTAGATATATTTTTATAAAAAATGTAAAAAAACGACACAGTGTTTTAAATTATTATATATATATATATATACGACAACGATATTTTATTTCTCCCGAAAATAACAGCACCATTTAAAAAAAATAAAAATGGTTATAATTCAAATTCAAAAAGTAAATGTATTTTATTACAAAATTAAAAAAATGATACAGTGCTTTGAAATTGTTATATATATATATATATATATATATATATGATAACGATATATATCGTCGCTGCCGCACCACGTCATACAGTAAACTTTCAGTGGCGGAAATGCTGAGCGGGTGCTAAATGCATCTTGCAATTAGCAAATTAAATTTATCCTGCTACACGACGAGGCGTTCCACTTTTGAACGCGAGAGTGACAAGAAATAGTTGGAGGAATGTAATTTAAGTGGCCTCTGTGCTTCTCGTGACGACGACGACGACGACGACGACGTCGACTACTACTACGTGGAGGGTATATACGACGCCCAAGGGGTGCAGACATAAACGCGGCCGCGAACCTCTCACCGAAATCCCTCTTTTGCACCCTCAAGCGCCTGCGTCACCGTAAATTCCCAAGAATTCACCAGTTTTCATTTCTCCCATTTCGCATGCTTCAACAAACTCGTGGCCGCGTCGCAAACTTTACCAACCCGCGCGTTCATCTCATCTTCGTGTCAAAGATTACTCACTACTACGTTTTGCTATTTGTCTTCCATTATCTTATCTTATCTTCAGTCTTTTCAACAATTTTTTCTTTCGTTTAGTACTTGAAATGTTTGACATTTTTCTGGCTGTTTTTTCAAACTTGTGAATATTCACAGCTGTCCTCAAAAGGGATGATCAAAAATTATAATGATAATTTGAAAAACACTTGTCAGATCCATCAAAGCGAAAATAATGAAATTCTTGTCGTTTCTGTCTTTTATATTTTAAATGTTTGAAAGATTTTTGGTTCTTTTTCTAAAATTGTGTTCCCAAATGGGACAATACAATATATATATATATATATAATTTAAAGAATAATTCCCAAATCCGTTGAATAGAAAACAAAAATTCTATTATCGGATAAATCTTGTAGGAATTTATAATAGAGTCTATAAATAATATTTCGTAGTGAAAAAAAAGCTGATTCGTGCTTTTACTATAGTTTGACAGTTATCGAGATAAATGTCTTACATTGAAATTACGAGTTGCCATTAAAAAATTAGAATATCAATTTGAAAAAAATTTGTCTTATCCATAAAATTTTTAAAAAAATTCTGTCGATACGAAAGTAGCATTGATATAGCCTTTTTTTAATGTTTAAAATGTTCAAAAGGTTTTTAGTTTATTTTCTGAAATTCTCTTTCCAAATGAGAAAATAATAAAAAGGTTTTTACTTTATTTAAAAAAATTCTCAACAACAAAAAATAAATAAAAAATTCTATCATTGGATAAATCTTTTAGGAATTTACAACAGAATCTATTAATAATCTTGCATAGTGAAAGAAAAGTTGATTCGCGTTTTCGCTATAATTTGACAGATATCGAGATAAATATCTCTTACATTGAGATTACAAGTTGCCATAAAATCTTGTTTAATGGTCTACTGAGTAGATTACCGTGTCTCGTGTATAATACTAAAGGTCTGAAGCTACAAAACCGGCCTAACCTGGTGTCCCCTCATTTATGAGATGTTCAATGATATTTAAAGATTGTAAACACGCGAGATGTCAACTTCTTCTGTACGCAAGACGCAAAACAATATAGAAGTGTCATATATGATATGATATCGCATTTTGCAACTTGTTCACAGGGACCTTATCGAGAATCATGTAAATATGACATATCGTCCTGATTATTTTAACTCCTTACAGAGATTTTTTAATTTCGATGATACAAAGAATAAGCGAGTATAATATTGAATCTGATAACGTGTGAGACACAATATACATTTTTTATTATACAGATTGAATTTAACTTTTTTTTTACACAGTAAAAAATAATTTTGTAAGATCAAATGCCAGGATGTAACAAACTTGTTTCGTTAAATTGACAATTTTTGTTGTTATATTTCATGGTTCTTTTTTTTTTGTGAAAATGTAAATGTAACAATTGTTATTGTAAATTTGACTCATTTAATATTGTTGTGAAAACAAGAATTTATTTTGGTGAAAAAAATATATAAATTTTTTTACAAATGATTTTCATTTTTTTTTTAAACTGAATATTGAAAAAGATTTAATAGTAAAATGAACAAATGTTTCTGTGCATGTTTGTAGACGAAGTTTTTTTACTTAATTATTAAAATGTTCACTTAGTTTTTACTGTGCATTGCATTTTTTTTTTTTTTTTTTTTTTTTGACATCTCGCCATTCCTTGTATTTCGCGAATCCTCAATTCTAAATCAATCGAAAAAACAGGCGATAAGTAATCAATATTTAAAGTTTGTATCGAACCTCGGTGTAGTGAAATGTCTGAAGCAGCCCGATGCTGCACCTCCGCGAGAAGGAAGGAGTAATCTATAAACATAGTAACAGGTGTAATCTATTAAAAATCAGAAATTAAGTCGCCACGTTTATTTACAAAAATTAAGGCACATTATTACAGTATTTAATCTCAAATACATCGTTCTATAAATTTTAACCTAAAATATATGGGAAAAGTGGTGAAAAATGAGGTTTGTATCGTATTTCCAAAAAAAAAAGAATTGCGTTATTGAATTTTTTATTTTATTTGTGTATTTTCGTAGTTTTCATTTTATTTAATGTTGCATTTATGTTTGTGAAAAGAATCCTGAATAAATAATATTAATGATAATAATTATTACCATTGTTAATATTCTTCCGCAGAAAATTTATTGTAATAATAAAACGTCCCACCCGAAAAATAATTCTTTCCCGTGACAAGAATAAACAGAGTTCAAAAATGCGTTGCTCTATTTACTATTTTTATCAATAACACTTTTCAGGTTGATTTACCCCGTATCATACACTCGGTGTAACGTGAGTTACAGGGATAAAAAAAGTGAGAAAAAAGCAGAAGGGGGTGGGGGGTGTACGTTCCGACAAGCTGAAGAAGCCGACGAAGTATGAAGTAACGAGTACGACGACGACGGCAACGACTTTATTCAGCTTTGAAGAAAAACAACCCCCAGTATTCAATTTTGATCTTTATTTATGTATTTTTGGAAAAATGCGTATTCTCTATAATAAAAAAGACACAGTGTGAAAATCCCTCACCATATTTACTATTTTCATTAATACACCTCTCAACCTGATTTATCCAATACCATATTCTCGATGCAACGTGAGTTACAGCGTTTAAAAAAAGAAAAGAAAAAAATGAAAAAGTGAGAAAGAGACAGCAGGGTGGGGAGGTTCGTCCGACAAGCTGAAGAGTTCAACGAGGTATGAAGTGGCGAGTACGACAACGACGGCAACTTGACTTTGTTCAACTTTGTTGAAAACCGCCCTCATTATTCAATTTTCATCTTTATGTATATATATTTTTTTAAATGTCCTCCGAAAAATGAGAATTCTCCATAACAAAAAAAAACAGGGTTTAAAAATCCCATGCCCTATTTACTATTCTTATTAATACACCTCTCAAGCCGATTTATCCAATACCATATTCTCGATGTAACGTGAGTTAAAGCGTTTAAAACAAAAAGAAAAGAAAAAAAAGAAAAAGTGAGGAAGAGACAGCAGGATGGGGAGATTTGTCCGACAAGCTGAAGAGGCCAACGAGATATGAAGTGACGAGTGCGACAACGACGGCAACTCGACGTTGTTCAACTTTGTTGAAAACCGCCCTCGTTATTTAATTTTGATCTTTATGTATATAAAGATGAAAAATGAGTATTCTCCATTTAAAAAAAACAGGGTTTGAAAATCCCATGCTCTATTTACTATTCTTATTAATACACCTCTCAAGCTGATTTATCCAATACCACATTCTCGATGTAACGTGAGTTACAGCGTTTAAAACAAAAAGAAAAGAAAAAAAAGAAAAAGTGAGAAAGAGACAGCAGGGTGGGGACGTTCGTCCGACAAGCTGAAGAGGCCGACGAGGTATGAAGTGACGAGTGCGACAACGACGGCAACTCGACTTTGTTCAACTTTGTTGAAAACCGCCCTCGTTATTCAATTTTCATCTTTATGTATATATTTTTTTTAATGTCCTTCAAAAAGTATTCTCCATAATAAAAAAAAAACAGAGTTTGAAAATCCCATGCCCTATTTACTATTCTTATTAATACACCTCTCAACCTGATTTATCCAATACCACATTCTCGATGTAACGTGAGTTACATCGTTTAAAAAAAAAAGAAAAGAAAAAAAAGAAAAAGTGAGAAAGAGACAGCAGGGTGGGGAGATTCGTCCGACAAGCTGAAGAGGCCGACGAGATATGAAATGGCGAGTACGACGACGACGGCAACTTGACTTTGTTCAACTTTGTTGAAAACCGCCCTCGTTATTCAATTTTGATCTTCATGTATATAAAGAGGAAAAATGAGTATTCTCCATAAAAAAACAGGGTTTGAAAATCCCATGCCCTATTTACTATTCTTATTAATACACCTCTCAAGCTGATTTATCCAATACCACATTCTCGATGTAACGTGAGTTACAGCGTTTAAAACAAAAAGAAAAGAAAAAAAAGAAAAAGTGAGGAAGAGACAGCAGGATGGGGAGATTTGTCCGACAAGCTGAAGAAGCCAACGAGATATGAAGTGACGAGTGCGACAACGACGGCAACTCGACTTTGTTCAACTTTGTTGAAAACCGCCCTCGTTATTCAATTTTCATCTTTATGTATATATTTTTTTTAATGTCCTTCAAAAAGTATTCTCCATAATAAAAAAAAAACAGAGTTTGAAAATCCCATGCCCTATTTACTATTCTTATTAATACACCTCTCAACCTGATTTATCCAATACCATATTCTCGATGTAACGTGAGTTACAGCGTTAGAAAAAAAAAGAAAAGAAAAAAAAGAAAAAGTGAGAAAGAGACAGTAGGGTGGGGAGGTTGCGTCCGACAAGCTGAAGAGGCCAACGAGATATCAAGTGACGAGTACGACAACGACAGCAACTTGACTTTGTTCAACTTTGTTGAAAACCGCCCTCATTATTCAATTTTGACCTTTATGTATATAAAGATGAAAAATGAGTATTCTCCATAAAAAAAAAATAGGGTTTGAAAATCCCATGCCCTATTTACTGTTCTTATCAATACACCTCTCAACCTGATTTATCTAATACCATATTCTCGATGTAACATGAGTTACATCGTTTAAAAAAAAAAGAAAAGAAAAAAAAGAAAAAGTGAGAAAGAGACAGCAGGGTGGGGACGTTCGTCCGACAAGCTGAAGAGGCCGACGAGGTATGAAGTGACGAGTACGACGACGACGTCGGCAACGACGTTGTTCGGGTTGGTTGAAAACCACCCCCAAGCGTTGGCACAGAGTAACAGAGCACCGCCAGCCACATCGTCGTCGACTCGAACACGCAGCGTCTATGTTGTGTATATATATACACACACACACACATATATACATACATACATATACATATACACAGCACACGGCACACATTCTTTATTTATAATTTCGCGTTAATCTACGCGACGACCAGGGCAAAAGCGAGTCATGCGCCGCAAAGTGAGGCAAAAAGGTTCCACTTGGCTGAGCGTGAAACGGGACACAGATTAAATCCCATCATGGCGGGATGCACGATGTCGCGACGCCCTCACTCTCCATCTCTTTCTCTCTCTCTTTCTCTCTCCTCTTTCTTTCCACTCGTACCGCCTCTCTTCTTCTACTCGTCTCTGTCCTCCCTTCGTTGAGGTTCGCTGCTTTCCCGCTCACTTCCTCCCTCTGCGGAGCCAACGAGAACCAGAGGCAGCAGCAACAGCAGCAGCCACGCAAACCCCAACGTTGGCGACATCCGACCCTCTCGTAGCTCTCTCCGTTTCTTCACCGAGTCCTCTCCTTACGGGCAAACAACCCTCTGAACCCTCAAACCCTTCGACACTCACTCACTACGCGATAGAGAGTTGCACGAAATGTATAAGAAAATTGTCGAGGGAGAGATAAATAAAGGCTAAAAAGTGATTTTCAAAATTTATTAATTTTTGTCAAAAATTTCTATCATCCATTTTTTCCAACATTTTCGAACTTGAAATTTTATATTGACATTTTTTTGTCTTATAGAAATAGTCAATAGAAATTCAGTTTTCAACATTTTCTTATTTAATTTCGACCCTAATGGAATAAAGGTCTTCAATAATTTTATAAAATTGTTTTTTACTGAATGGCGAATCGTAGAATTCAAATTTATACCGCAGGAAAATAAAAAAAGCATTTTTAAAACATTTTGACTGTCTATAAAAAATGGTAAAATTTAGGTATTTCGTATATTGAAATTGGCAAGAACTGTTAAAAGCAGCTGATCGTATTGAAACGCAAAAGTCTTGTATTTTAGCATTGGATTGTCAAATTGGCAAATACGGCGTCACCAATTGGTACTATCAAAATTGCATTGTCAAGAAATGGGAGTATGTTTTTAATGTCTATTAAAAAATATAAAAATTTAATAATTTTGTACATTGAAATCGGCAAAAACGATCCTAAGCAGTTGATCACATTTCAACGCAAAAATCTTGTATTTTAGCATTGAATTGGTGAGGTTAAATTATCAAATTGGCGAATAGCAAGAATAACACCGGGTTTTTGGTACTGTTGAAATTGCATTGTTAAGAGATGAGCGCATTTAAAAAAAATGTTTAATCTCCATAAAAAATATTAAAATTTAATAGTACATTGAAATCGGCAAAACCGATCCTAAGCAGTTGATCGCATTTCAACGCAAAAGTCTTGTATTTTAGCATTGGATTGGTGAGGTTAAATTATTAAATTGGCGAATAGCAAGAATATCACCGGGTTTTTGGTACTGTTGAAATTGCATTGTTAACAGGTGAGCGTATTTTTTTTAAATTTATTTTAAATCTCCATAAAAAATATTAAAATTTAATAGTTTTGTATATTGAAATCGACAAAACCGATGCTAAGCAGTTGATCGCATTTCAACGCAAAAGTCTTGTATTTTAGCATTGGATTGGTGAGGTTAAATTATTAAATTGGCGAATAGCAAGAATATCACCGGGTTTTTGGTACTGTTGAAATTGCATTGTTAACAGGTGAGCGTATGTTTTTTTTTATTTATTTTAAATCTCTATAAAAAATATAAAAATTTAATAGTACATTGAAATCGGCAAAACCGATCCTAAGCAGTTGATCGCATTTCCACGCAAAAGTCTTGTATTTTAGCATTGGATTGGTGAGGTTAAATTATCAAATTGGCGAATAGCAGGAATATCACTGGATTTTCGGGTATTGGAGAGCATGAGTGCAGAGCCGGCGTCACCAATTGGTACTATCGAAATTGCGTTGTCAAGAGGTGGGCGTATGCCGGGTGGTCCCGGAACCGAGAGAAAGAGGCTTGTGAACAACGTAACCAACGAGTGGAAGCAGAGAGAACGGAGATAGCGAGTGAAAATGAATGCATTTTGTCGAGCGACCGGAGAGCATAGCATCGATAGCCGCGTAAAAGCATCGGTATATACCGATCGATGCGGTCGGTGCGGAGCCAGTCACGCGTTCGACCAGCGATTGGTATTATCCCGTTTGCCCGTTTCTCCTTCCATCGCCCTTTCGTACTTTAGTCCTCTGTCTCTCTCTCTCGCCCTCGTTTTCTCGCTAACTCTCATTACCACCCACACTTTCGCGAAACGTGCGATTAATCGTTATTCGATAATGTAAACAAAACACGATGCGAAGCGGATAATGCGCTCTCTAATTCGTGCGCGCGCGCGCGCGGACGCGTCATTCCCCAATCTGCCGGACCGGCACAATTGCCGCCAAACACTAGGGCGGCGGAATTTACGTTTCTAGCCGATATAATTCTACCTATTCACAATTCTACCAGGAAAACAAGCGGCTGTTAAAATTGTATCATCAAGAAGTCTACTGGATTATTTATTTATTTAGATGAACGGTAGATTATGACTTTGCTGGATTGAACGATAGATCATAAGTCCACGAGATTGAACAGCAGATCGTAACTCTACCAGATGGAACGGCTGATCATGATTCGACCTAATCATAACTCTACCTGACTGAACCACGGATCATGATTCAACCAGAATACTAATCTACCTGATCGTAACTCTACCTGATCGTAACTCTACCTGATGGTAATTCTACCTGATCGTAACTCTACCTCATTGAACAGCAGATCATGAATCTACCAGAATACAAGTCTACTGGATCATAAATATACCAGGTTGACAGGCAGATCAGGACTCTACCATGTCTACCAGATCATAACTCTACCAGATGGGATGGTTGCTCGTAATTCGAACGGACCATAACTCTACCTGATTGAAGACTAAATCATGATTTTACCAGAATACAAGTCTACCTAATCGCAAATCTACCAGATTGACCGGTAAATCATGATTCTACCAGGATACAAGTCATAAATCATAAATCATAAAGATCATAAATCTACCCCTTTGATCGGCAGATCATGACTCTACCAGGATAGAAGTCTACCTGATCATAAATCTACCAGATGGAACGATTGATCGTGATTCGACCACATTATAACTCTACCTGATTGAACCACAGATCATGATTCTATCAGAATACAAGTCTGCTCCATCATAATTCTACCAGAATACAAGTCTACCGGATCATAATTCTACCAGAATACAAGTCTACCGGATCATAATTCTACCAGAATATAAGTCTATCGGATCATAATTCTACCAGAATACAAGTCTACCTGATCATAATTCTACCAGGATGACCGGCAGATCGTGACTCTACCAGGACACAAGTCTACCGGGTCATAACTCTATCAGATGGAACGGCTGATCATGATTCGAAAAGATTCCCCTGAACCCCCTCAACCTGATTGATCAGCAGATCATGACTCTATCAAGATACAAGTCTACCTGATCATAAATCTAACAGATTGATCGGCAGATCATGACTCTACCAGAATACAGATCTACCTGATCATAAATCTAACTGATTGATCGGCAAATCATGACTCTACCAGGATACAAGTCTACCTGATCATAAATCTAGCAAATTGACTGGCAGATCATGTCTTTGCCATAATGCAAGTCAATCGGAACATAAACTCTACCAGATTAAGTGGCACATCATTACCATTCAAGGTCAACATATTTTTAACCAATGTTTAATTCCACAAACTGAACCAGGGCAAAATGTTGAAACGCACTAATCAAAGGCATCTTCATAAATCTCAATTAGTAAATTGGTCGCGAATGCGATATCTGTGTAAGCAGAAATGATAAATACTTTGAAGTATGTGCAATGTACAAAATGATACCAGTTGCGAGGCGTTGAACGAGAGAATCCAGGTAACAGGACGGAGTCTGATGCGGAAAAGATGAAGAGGTTAGGGGAGGTCGAGGCATAGCGCTGGGACGAATGCCGAAGAGCATATGGAACTTCATTTCACGCAGGAAGACATCAAAGATGCCAGGGCTCACGTTCTCTAATGAGTTGAATCGCGGTTGAACGATGCCCTCGTGCTCGAGTGTCGAATTCATTGGACTTCCAAGCCTCCGTCACGTCACCAGACTGTCTATATATGTTTTACAACTTGCTATGATGCTGAGGGTGCGTCGCAAGAGAACTCACCGACTCCGAGTGGAACGTAGCTACTACTGATACTACTACTAATACTACTTTCAACATTGCGTTAGGGGTTTTCCCCGAGGTGAATGCAAAAGCGTCACAGTCTGACTATTCATTATCGCACGCTCGCGTTCTCGAGTACCGAGATGAAGAGCTGCCAGCCGCAACTCAACCCTCAACCATCACACAGAGTTTCACCAAGAACACCATAGGAATCTCGGTTTATTTCACGAATAAATTGCAAACTTTGTGATATAATTGAAAGGTCACTAGAAATGTACTTTCACTCCGCTCACGTCTATATTTAAACTCACAAAAAAAAAAATTATGGAAATTCAAATATCTATTTCTGTCGAGAATAACTAAAATTGAGATTATTGCAAAATGAGTTTTTTCAATAATCTCAATTAAATATTTAATTGATTCCAAATTTATGTCGATCTAGATTTTCTTTTTTATATTAATAAAATCTAGATCGACATAAATTTGTTATTAACTAAATATTTTATTGAAATTATCGAAAAAATCTCATTTTCTGTAGATCTAGATTATTGAAAGATTATTGAAAAAATCAATTTGCGTCGATCTAGATTTTATTTTTTATTTTATTAATATAAAATAATAGTTATTTTAGTAATATAAAAAATAAAATCTAGATCGACATAAATTTGTTATCAACTAAATATTTGATTGAAATTATTGAAAAAATCTCATTTTCTGTCGATCTAGATTATTGAAAGATTATTGAAAAAATCAATTTATGTCGATCTAGATTTTATTTTTTATTTTATTAATATAAAATAATAGTTATTTAAGTAATATAAAAAATAAAATCTAGATCGACATAAATTTGGAATCAAGTAAATATTTTATTGCAATTATTGTTATATATATAAATAAATAAATAAATAAATAATAATAATTTATTATTCACTTATTTATATATATTTTTTATGAATTAGAGTACGTTTGTTTGAAATTTGTTGTATTTTTGGATTTTTTTTTGTTCCTACTGTGTATTTGAATTCCGTTCAATTGATTTAAATTCAATGTTCGAGTCATGCAAAAGCTGTTGTTATATTTCTCGTGTAATATTCAATTGTCGTATTATCATCGGGTAGTTTAATGAAAAAGCATCAATGGACTAAATAATGAAACGAAATAATTAAATACCGTAAGAGTGAGACAGAAGAGGAATAATACAGAAGCATCGATGAAGCTCATCGTTATGAACAACCGATATTTTATATGCTCGATCGGAATAATGACTCATCGATGTTCTCCTCTTGTACACTATAACAGTGACGGTTATTTACAGCTCGTCGTACCTTGAATAATTCGCTGTTAATCTTCGTGACTCTATCGACACACACCACGCAATTATACTCTGTACAACAGCGATACTGAGCTTTCGAAAAAGCCGCGGGAAGAGGACGCTCTATATATATATATAGATATATATATGGGGGTTTAAGCGTGTAGGCGAAAAATAATTGAGCGACGATCGTTACCCAACGATAATCCTACTGCAGTTATAGTGAACGAGTGAGAGGGAGAGAAAAGCACTCGACATTTATTACACCCTTGGCGTTACAATCCCCTTTTCTGCCTGTACATTCATACAGGTAATCTCTTTTGCTCGTATACATATAAATATAAAGAACGGGGCTGTTTGGCACGGGTTGATAAAATATACTCGAGATTAAAAAACCGGTATAGAGCACAGAGCTGAAGAAATTGAGCGATTCACGTTGAAATTTTTTTTTCTACTTAAACCCTATGCTCGATATGAATAGCAAATTCATATAGGGTCAAAATAGATCGGTATGGCGTCTATGAAAATAAAAGTCAAACTTCCATTTGGCATTTCGGAGGAAGAATATTAAGATTTCATTAAAATAGACAGAATTTTTTCGACATTTTGGAACAAAATTCAAAATTTCATTAAAATAGTCGGAATTTTTTTTTTTTAAGTGGAGTATCGATATCGTTTTATGCTTGTTTATTTCGAAGTTGATCAATGTTTAAAATTCCTTACGGTGAATTAAATTATATTCATATTTTATTTTTTTTTTACAGGTTTTTTAAGTTGGGGCAACGAAAATTTGTCATTTTTACATAACCCTTTCCTTTTCATTTGACCAGTTTTCAAAGTGGCCTCACAGTCGCAAAAATTTGGATCTCTATTCACTTTATTTTTGCAAACTGTTTCAAACGAAAAAATAAAATTGAATATTGATTGAATTAAAAAAAAGTTATCACCCGATAAAATTCTCTTTTTTAAATTCCGTGACTTTTCGAGGTTGTCCGAAGGTGAAAAAAAAATACTTGCTTGTTACTTTTTTGTAAACCGATTCTATCTAGAATTTCCTACTGATTACGAAACTGTCAAAATTTCGAGCTGTTTTTTCTTACCATCCACCCTTTTGCTTCACGCCGTGTGCAACCCACAAAATTTCATCCCCCTTCATCCCCACGTCGTTTCTTTATAACCATTAACGAATGCCGCAGCGAGTAATAAAATAAAGCAGCGAAAATTCGAAATTTTTGTATAACCATTTCCCTTCCATTCGACCATTTTTCAAAGTGGCTTAATAGTCGCAAAAATATTGGAGTATTATAATGAACTTCTCTTTGTTTCCGCAAACTTTTTCAAACAAAAAAATTTTTTACACGTCACCGTCAGTTAGAAATTGCTTTTAAAAATTTTGTGACTTTTTGGAGACGTCCCAAGACGAAAAAAAAATACTTGCTTATTACTACACAGTTAAAAATGCAAGTGAATTTAATATACGAAAAGATATGAGATTTACGACACGGGTATATGAATTCCATATTAATATACTTTTATTGTAAATTTAAGAATAGTATGAGAATTCTCCAATACTCGTATCTGAAAATTACAGTACTTGAGTATTGTAATCTTCATTTTAATATACAAATATTGTATTTGTCAATGACGAATGCATCTGAAAATTTATATACGGTTTATGAATTTAAAAAAAAAATGTTCAATGTATTTTGTAAACCGATTCTATCTGGAATTTCCGGCTGATTGCGAAACTCCAAAAAATGAATGAATGAATGAATGAATGAATGAATGATTTATTGAAAACATAAAACCACCTTTTACATCGAACTTTTTTTTTACATTGGGCTGTAATCTGCCCGTGCGTAATAGTACAATGCAGTGGAAAAGAATAATTTTTGAAAAAAAAAAAAAAACATAAAAAAAGAAATTTCGGGTTGATTTTTTTTTACCATCCACCGATCGCTCTTTTGCTGAATGATTTATTGAAAACATAAAACCACCTTTTACATCGAACTTTTTTTTTACATTAGACTGTAATCTGCCCGTGCGTAATAGTACAATGCAGTGGAAAAGAATAATTTTTGAAAAAAAAAAGAAACAGAAAAAGAAGAAAAAAATTAATTTCGGATTGATTTTTTTTTTATCATCCACCGATCGCTCTTTTGCTGAATGATTTATTGAAAACATAAAACCACCTTTTACATCGAACTTCTTTTTTTACGTTAGGCTGTAATCTGTCCGTGCGTAATAGTACAATGCAGTGGGAAAAAATACTTTTTGAAAAAAAAAGAAACAGAAAAAGAAGAAAAAAATTAATTTCGGATTGATTTTTTTTTATCATCCACCGATCGCTCTTTTGCTGAATGATTTATTGAAAACATAAAACCACCTTTTACATCGAACTTCTTTTTTTACATTAGGCTGTAATCTGTCCGTGCGTAATAGTACAATGCAGTGGAAAAAAATACTTTTTGAAAAAAAAAAGAAACAGAAAAAGAAGAAAAAAATTAATTTCGGATTGATTTTTTTTAATCATCCACCGATAGCTCTTTTGCTAAATGATTTATTGAAAACATAAAACCACCTTTTACATCGAACTTTTTTTTTACATTGGGCTGTAATCTGCCCGTGCGTAATAGTACAATGCAGTAGAAAAAAAAATTTTTTGAAAAAAAAAGACAGAAAAAAAAGAAAAAAAAATTTCGGATTGATTTTTTTTAATCATCCACCGATAGCTCTTTTGCTAAATGATTTATTGAAAACATAAAACCACCTTTTACATCGAACTTTTTTTTTACATTGGGCTGTAATCTGCCCGTGCGTAATAGTACAATGCAGTAGAAAAGAATAATTTTTGAAAAAAAAAAGAGACAGAAAAAAAGAAAAAAAAAATTTCGGGTTGATTTTTTTTTTTTACCATCCACCGATCGCTCTTTTGCTTCACGCCGTGTGCCACCCGCAAAATTTCATCCCCCATCACCCCCACGTCATTTCTTTATAGCCATTAACGAATGTCGTAGCGAGCAACAAAATAAAGTGGCCTCTCGTGAATCGGGCGTTTGATTCGAATAGCTGCGGGGTCTCTTGCGCGCCGGGAATGTTGCATGGGGTGTTATATATGAAGACGCAATGGGTAGTAGAAAGGCAAAAGAAAAAAAAGAAAAAATAAAGAAAGAGCTATAGCGCAGTAGCGAGAGCATGAAGGCTCGAGTTTGAGATGGAGTGAGAATGCGGGCGAAGCGCATGCCACACACCGAAGGGTCTGTGGCGCGTGCCGTAGCGCCACAACCGCCATTGTGCCCATATAGTGGATCGTTCACATTTTTTTGATCGGAGGGTCGCGCCACTGAGTTCCAAGTTGTGTTGTGTCTCGCTTTTTCGTTGCGAAGCGAGATCAGTTCAAAGTAGGAACTCCGCTATTGCTGCCAACACTCGTACTTCAATATAAGGGGTATATATATATGGGGCATTCCATACCAATTCGACCAAAAGCCAATCCTCAACTTTCCAAATATGGTTCGACATTTTTTATGTTATTCTTCCATATAACTAATGCATGTTGAATTTTTTTCAGATTTTTTTACAACGCCGTTTTTTAATTATAAATATTTAAAACTAAACCCGCCATTTTTTTAAATTGATTTTTTGTTTTTGGGTAAAATTACGATAAAGAACAATATTTTTAATCCATAAGCTAGTCATTGATTGGGACATCATGACTTTACCAGAATGCAAGTCAATCGGATTTTTGATCTTGTTTCATTTTTAAGGATTTTCTTTTTTCGAAAATAATAATGGATTAAAAAATCGACACAAACGTTTGCCTACTCATAGTCTAAAAATTAAAATTAAATAAATAATTAAATTAAATAATTAATAAATAATTAAATTAAATAATTAATAAATAATTAAATTTAAATAAGTCATAGTTCAAAATTTTTTTGTATCTAATACAGGATTTTTGAGAATAATTTCAAATTTTGAAATTGGGAAGCAACATTTTTATTTGGCAAATTCGGGAAAAAATAAATATCAGTAAAGAAACTAAAAGTTTTTTTTCGAGCATATAGAATAGTATAACAAATTATGGAGCAAATTGATTGGCGCTTAATGATGTGAGTTGGCCAGGAATACCCCATATATATTCAATATATGAGTCCCCCATATATATATATATATATAGGTGTTGGGCGTTTTGCGCTTTCTGTGTGGCACGTCGAGCCTCAGGCTATGGTGTGTGCTATAATACTGTCGGTACCAAAGGTACAAGTGAAGAGAAACGCGATACCTTCAGGCCACATTGAGTCCGCACCGGCACTGCAACGACCAAACGAATTCGTTCGCTCGTATATAGAGAGTCATTCACATAAGCAGCCTTTGATTGGGGGATCAGAGAGGATATCAATAGCACAAAGTGCATAAAGTCCCAGCAAAGTCACGAGAATTTAATATCCATTAAATTTCAACATTTTTTATAAAGAATAAAATTTTTTTAAATAAATGCTTCTTCTTTTTACTGCGGTATTACATTCATTGAAAAATCAGTATAACATTCAGTAAAAAAGAATTTTGTAAAATTATTGAAGAATTCCGTCAGGGTTGAATATAAATAAGGAAATGTTGAATATTAAATTTCTAATTGCTACTCTTGATTATTTCTATAAGAGAACAAAATAGCTGACGATTGGAAACGACTAAAAAAAGGTGTGATTTTAACAAAATTACAAATAAATTATATTTTGATTGTGTCGAGATTACGAACACATTTTTTTATCATGGTTTTGTCGTTTCACTTTTTTTTTTATTGATAATCCATTTTTCATGAAATAAAAAAATATAGAAAAAAATATTACAAGATGTATCGTGAATTCTAAATTTATTTCCACAAGTCCAGAATTATTAATAATTAACAGCCAAAGCCCCCACGAATTTCTTTCAGTGTAAACAAAAATTAGGGTTTAAAGTCTTAAGAGGTGTGAAAAATTAACGTGACATTTTCCTCCTTTTTTTCGTATGACCTGAACATTATTTTCTCTTCAAACTAAATTTTACATAAAATAAATGAATATAGAAAAAAATATTTAAAAATGTATCTTGAATTATAAATTTATTTCCACAAATCCAGAATTACTGATAATTAACAGTTAATAATTAACAGCCAAAAGAACCACGAATTTCTTCGAGTGTAAAAAAATTAGGGTTTATAGTCTTAAGAGGTGTGAAAAATTAACGTGGCATTTACCTTCTTTTTTTTCGTATGATCAAACATTATTTTTTATTCAAAAAAAATTTTACATAAAATAAATAAACATAGAAATTTTTTTTTTTTAAATGTATCGTGAATTATAAATTTATTTCCACAAGTCCAGAATTACTGATAATTAACAGCTAATAATTAACAGCCAAAACAACCAAAAATTTCTTTCAGCGTAAAAATTAGGGTTTAAAGTCTTAAGAGGTGTGAAAAATTAACGTGGCATTTACCTTCTTTTTTTTCTTATGACCTAAACATTATTTTTTCTTCAAATAAAATTTTACATAAAATAAATGAATATAGAAAAAATTATTAAAAAATGTATCTTGAATTATAAATTTATTTCCACAAGTCCAGAATTACTGATAATTAACAGCTAATAATTAGCAGCCAAAACAATCACAAATTTCTTTCAGCGTAAAAATTAGGGTTTAAAGTCTTAAGAGGTGTGAAAAATTAACGTGGCATTTACCTTCTATTTTTTCTTATGACCTAAACATTTTTTTTTTTCAAATAAAATTTTACATAAAATAAATGAATATAGAAAAAATATTAAAAAATGTATCTTGAATTATAAATTTATTTCCACAAGTCCAGAATTACTGATAATTAATAGTTAATAATTAACAGCCAAAAGAACGACGAATTTCTTTGAGTGTAAAAATTAGGGTTTAAAGTCTTAAGAGGTGTGAAAAATTAACGTGGCATTTACCTTCTATTTTTTCTTATGACCTAAACATTATTTTTTATTCAAATAAAATTGTACATAAAATAAATGAATATAGAAAAAAATATTAAAAAATGTATCTTGAATTATAAATTTATTTCCACAAGTCCAGAATTACTGATAATTAATAGTTAATAATTAACAGCCAAAAGAACCACGAATTTCTTTGAGTGTAAAAATTAGGGTTTAAAGTGTTAAAAGGTGTGAAAAATTAACGTGGCTCTACGGATGATTGGGTTGACCTGTGGACAGTCGAGGATATCGTGCAACGCGCGACTCATGGTTGGAGATATATGCACCCTCGGCATACACGAGAAACTGACACCACTAGAACACATGAGTTAGCCAGAGTGCAGCGCGTACCGTCGTCTCGGTCGCGGTAGCGTGACTTAGAGGGGTCGAACACGTCGTCGGGGATGCATATATCGGTGGACAGTTGGATGATCGTGAGCGTGCGAGCGAGATGCATAGCTCAGGTGCAAGGTGCTCTCTGTACCGCCCTTGCTGTACAGTGGCTTACGATGTGCTTCCTATAAGGGGCTGTTGCCCCGACAGAGAAGCCAAGCAATCGGAGTGTCCGATTACAGAGGGTAACCTCTGAGGTAAGCCGCAGCCACCGGTCTATAAGTTCGGCAATATACCGTAAAATCTTCAACCTTTACTTTTTTTTCTTTTTAAACATTTGTGTAATTTTTTTTCTTTTCTTAATGTCCATTTGTACGTGACAAAAACATACGCTGATTAAAAGGGAGTAAAGCATTTTTAGCCCTGATAATTATGTATTAAATAATTTTTATATTTATTTCTTTATTTTCAAATTATTTAAGGTAATTTAGAAAAATTGTTTTTTTTAACTGTTTATACTAAAGAATTTGTACTGTTAATAATTTCCTACCGTGAAGAATTTAGGAGATAAAAAAATAAATAATTTCCTACCGTGAAGAATTTAGGAGATAAAAAAATAAATAGTTATAATAAGATATAAAATTCGTTTATATAAAAAAATTTTCGCAAAGAGTGTCTGATTACGGAGTGTAATATCTGAGATAAGCAGCAGCCACCGGTCTATAAGTTCGGCAATATACCGTAAAATCTTCAACCTTTACTTTTTTTCTTTTTAAACATTTGTGTATTTTTTTTTTTTTTTTTGATGTCCAATTTTACGTATAAAAATAAAATACACCGATTAACAGTGACTAAAGTATTTTTAGCCCTGCTAATTATGTATTGAATAATTTTTATATTTATTGATCAATAAATTTAATTAATTTATAATTTTCAAAAGATATAAGGTAATTTGGAAAAATACCAAATAGTTTTATATAATAATATATATAAAAATATAAAATAATTTTTATATTTATTCTTCAATAAATTTAATTCATTGGCAATTTTCAAAAGATATAAGGTAATTTAGAAAAATGATTTTTTTTAACTGTTTATGCTAGAGAATTTTTGTACTGTTGATAATTTTCTACCGTGAAGAATTTAAGTGGTATAAAAAAATAAATAAGTTATAAAATTCGTTCACATAAAAAAAATATTCACCCTGTTAATTATGTATTGAATAATTTTTATATTTATTGTTCAAATAATTCATACTTTTCAAAAAATATTTATAGTAAATCATTTTTTTACTATTAAAAATTTCTTACTGTGAATAATTTAGGCAAAAAAAATAGTTACAAAAAGCACAAAATTCAGTTAAAAAAAGAATTATCGCAAAATTCGAATTTTTGCGTATTTATTTCATCAATGTAATGATAAAATTACAATTTGCCATCGAAGCTTAGTGCAGCGAGTCGCACAATTAGACAATCAATAATTAATGTATCCTTCTGTCAAGACGTTAAGAAATGAAAGCCTCGAGAGATTTGCCGAACTAACCGAGAAAAGATAAAGCAGTTGGAGAAGAAGTATAAAAATGTGTAAGGATTTCAGTATATTTATATGTGGTTGAAAGGAAGCCGCTTAACAAAGAAAGAAAAAAAAAAGAAGAAGCTTCTTTCATTCTCCGTTCGCTGCCGAAGAATCGCTACATTACTATATATATATATATATATATGCATCCTCGCAATATATATCCACGATGGCCACACAAGAGAATTAGCATTCTGAATTCTTTATGAGGCTTCGACGAGAAAGCGAGATCAACCCGCCGCCTCTAATCGACGAGATTACGGCATTAGCCGCCCTCGATTTTTCGGTCGAGTTTTCTCGTTAGCGGCGCCCGACCGAACGACGCGTCCTCTACACGTTTCTACAACGTGTGTTTGTTGCCTCCTGCATGCGGGAGTTTAAGAGAGAATATTTATAAGCGATGCGCCGGTGCGCTTATCGTGCAGCCTTTTTTTTCGCTGGTGGCTACCGGATTGTGGTTGTCTACAGGTACTTCGTAAAACCTGTCCAGGAAATCGTTTGTAAAGGTCTTGAATATTATTAATGAACTCTTGGCAAAATTTGTCTGATATATTGATCAGCTCATACGAAACGAGATTTTTTTTTAAGATAAAAAAATCCAAAAGAAAAGCAAAAAAAAATGTTGTTTTCAGTTTTTTAACGTTTTTCCATAGATTTTTAAAATTATTGTTAGTAATTTTGATAGATTCGTAATCAGCGGAAAATTTCAGATCGAATAGCCTTTTCAAAAATTCTAAAAGACGAAATTTGTTTTTCCAACTTTGGACCCCCTGAAGTCAGGAGTACCAATAGTCGAAATTTTCAACTGACGATAACTTTTCTTAGGTTCAATGGATTTTCGATTTTCTTTTTTTGATCGAAAGAGCTCACCGAAGAGAATGACGTAAGGATCATTAGAATTCGTTTATCCATGGAAAAGTATGCATTTTACCGCTCGTTAGCGGCACCCGACCGACCAACGCGTGTTTGTTGCCTCCTGCATGCGGGAGTTTGAGAGAGAATATTTATAAGCGATGCGCCGGTGTGTTTATCGTGCAGCCTTTTTTTTCGCTGGTGGCTACCGGATTGTGGTTGTCTACAGGTTCTTCTTAAAACCGCTCCAGGAAATCGTTTGTAAAGGTCTTGAATATTATTAATGAACTCTTGGCAAAATTTTTCTGATATATTGATCAGCCCATACGAAACGAGATTTTTTTTTAAGATAAAAAAATCCAAAAGAAAAGCAAAAAAAATGTTGTTTTCAGTTTTTTAACGTTTTTCCATAGATTTTTAAAATTATTGTTAGTAATTTTGATAGGTTCGTAATCAGCGGAAAATTTCAGATCGAATAGCCTTTTCAAAAATTCTAAAAGACGAAATTTGTTTTTCCAACTTTGGACCCCCTGAAGTCAGGAGTACCAATAGTCGGAATTTTCAACTGATGATAACTTTTCTTTAGTTCAATGGATTTTCGATTTTCTTTTTTTGATCGAAAGAGCTCACCGAAGAGAATGACGTAAGGATCATTAGAATTCGTTTATCCATGGAAAAGTATGCATTTTACCGCTCGTTAGCGGCACCCGACCGACCAACGCGTGTTTGTTGCCTCCTGCATGCGGGAGTTTGAGAGAGAATATTTATAAGCGATGCGCCGGTCTGTTTATCGTGCAGCCTTTTTTTTCGCTGGTGGCTACCGGATTGTCGTTGTCTACAGGTTCTTCTTAAAACCGCTCCAGGAAATCGTTTGTAAAGGTCTTGAATATTATTAATGAACTCTTGGCAAAATTTGTCTGATATATTGATCAGCCCATACGAAACGAGATTTTTTTTTAAGATAAAAAAATCCAAAAGAAAAGCAAAAAAAAATGTTGTTTTCAGTTTTTTAACGTTTTTCCATAGATTTTTAAAATTATTGTTAGTAATTTTGATAGATTCGTAATCAGCGGAAAATTCCAGATCGAATAGCCTTTTCAAAAATTCTAAAAGACGAAATTTGTTTTTCCAACTTTGGACCCCCTGAAGTCAGGAGTACCAATAGTCGGAATTTTCAACTGATGATAACTTTTCTTTGGTTCAATGGATATTCGATTTTCTTTTTTTGATCGAAAGAGCTCACCGAAGAGAATGACGTAAGGATCATTAGAATTCGTTTATCCATGGAAAAGTATGCATTTTACCGCTCGTTAGCGGCACCCGACCGACCAACGCGTGTTTGTTGCCTCCTGCATGCGGGAGTTTGAGAGAGAATATTTATAAGCGATGCGCCGGTGTGTTTATCGTGCAGCCTTTTTTTTCGCTGGTGGCTACCGGATTGTGGTTGTCTACAGGTACTTCTTAAAACCGCTCCAGGAAATCGTTTGTAAAGGTCTTGAATATTATTAATGAACTGTTGGCAAATTTTGTCTGATATATTGATCAGCCCATACGAAACGAGATTTTTTTTTAAGATAAAAAAAATCCAAAAGAAAAGCAAAAAAATATGTTGTTTCCAGTTTTTTAACGTTTTTCCATAGATTTTAAAAATTATTGTTAGTAATTTTGATAGATTCGTAATCAGCGGAAAATTTCAGATCGAATAGCCTTTTCAAAAATTGTAAAATACGAAATTTGGTTTTCCAACTTTGGACCCCCTGAAGTCAGGAGTACCAATAGTCGGAATTTTCAACTGACGATAACTTTTCTTTGGTTCAATGGATTTTCGATTTTCTTTTTTTGATCGAAAGAGCTCACCGAAGAGAATGACGTAAGGATCATTAGAATTCGTTTATCCATGGAAAAGTATGCATTTTACCGCTCGTTAGCGGCACCCGACCGACCAACGCGTGTTTGTTGCCTCCTGCATGCGGGAGTTTGAGAGAGAATATTTATAAGCGATGCGCCGGTGTGTTTATCGTGCAGCCTTTTTTTCGCTGATGGCTACCGGATTGTGGTTGTCTACAGGTTCTTCTTAAAACCGCTCCAGGAAATCGTTTGTAAAGGTCTTGAATATTATTAATGAACTCTTGGCAAAATTTGTCTGATATATTGATCAGCCCATACGAAACGAGATTTTTTTTTAAGATAAAAAAATCCAAAAGAAAAGCAAAAAAAAATGTTGTTTTCAGTTTTTTAACGTTTTTCCATAGATTTTTAAAATTATTGTTAGTAATTTTGATAGATTCGTAATCAGCGGAAAATTTCAGATCGAATAGCCTTTTCAAAAATTCTAAAAGACGAAATTTGTTTTTCCAACTTTGGACCCCCTGAAGTCAGGAGTACCAATAGTCGGAATTTTCAACTGATGATAACTTTTCTTTGGTTCAATGGATTTTCGATTTTCTTTTTTTGATCGAAAGAGGTCACCGAAGAGAATGACGTAAGGATCATTAGAATTCGTTTATCCATGGAAAAGTATGCATTTTACCGCTCGTTAGCAGCACCCGACCGACCAACGCGTGTTTGTTGCCTCCTGCATGCGGGAGTTTGAGAGAGAATATTTATAAGCGATGCGCCGGTGTGCTTATCGTGCAGCCTTTTTTTTCGCTGGTGGCTACCGGATTGTGGTTGTCTACAGGTACTTCGTAAAACCTGTCCAGGAAATCGTTTGTAAAGGTCTTGAATATTATTAATGAACTCTTGGCAAAATTTGTCTGATATATTGATCAGCTCATACGAAACGAGATTTTTTTTTAAGATAAAAAAATTCAAAAGAAAAGCAAAAAAAAATGTTGTTTTCAGTTTTTTAACGTTTTTCCATAGATTTTTAAAATTATTGTTAGTAATTTCGATAGATTCGTAATCAGCGGAAAATTTCAGATCGAATAGCCTTTTCAAAAATTGTAAAATACGAAATTTGGTTTTCCAACTTTGGACCCCCTGAAGTCAGGAGTACCAATAGTCGGAATTTTCAACTGACGATAACTTTTCTTTGGTTCAATGGATTTTCGATTTTCTTTTTTTGATCGAAAGACCTCACCGAAGAGAATGATGTAAGGATAATTAGAATTCCTATATCCACGGAAAATTATGCAATTTTTCTGCTCCAACTTAAATAAATCTATACAAAATTCAAAACTCAACTGTTCCGCATTTTCTAGGTGTCATTTTAAATCAACATTTATTACGATCAGAACAAGTAAAACCCAGATTCACTACTCCATTTCTACTTTCAGTTATAGCCATTTTTACAAATTCCTATCTTTTTTACCAAAATGAAAAAAGAATGAATTTTTTTTAACGCTACACGTGTTCGCTATTTATTGTACCAATTTGAGATGCCACAAACAATTTTTTCAGATATAATCAGTAAAATCTAGCAAATTAAAAGACATTAGTAAAAAGATATCAATAAAAATGGTTAAACAAGATAGGAACAAAAAGGCTCAAGTAGATGCTTCAATTTGTCAAATAGAAATTCAACAATGAATAAGTACATCGTAAGGCACTTTCGATAAATTACTGCTCGATCGCATTTTCGGCTTCTCGGTTAATCTACGATTGAACGCGGTTGATACGAGCGCCCTTTGGCTCTTTGCCTTTGTATCTTGCCTAAGGCCAAGTGGAGCTTCCTATTGAGAGTACTGCATTCGAATGAGAGTCGATACATTAGGAACGATTCAGCCTGAGACTGTACATAGATCAAGGACTTATTCAGGCTGATAGTGACCAGCAACTCCCATTATTGTCGCATCATTGGGGTGGCTCGACAAATATACATTTGGGCATATACTATGTATATAACATTCGTTGTGCGCACCGAGCGTTGTACTCGCCAGCAATCGCGATAGAAATTTGCAACTTTTCTACAAAATAAATTATAAAAAATCAGAATAAAAAAATAGTATCTTCTAAATATTTCCATTGAAAATTTCAATGACTCATAGTGAAAAAATTGTCAATCTTTTTGCGTAACATGGGTTTTTATTTAATAAAAATTTTTTAACTTTAAAAAATGTTCTTTCAATGCCCAAAAAAAATAATGAAATATACTTTGGCTGTAAAATATATTCCCATAAAATTGGAATGAGATAATTAATAAAACGCACTTCTAATTAGAAAACATCGTAAATTTTTTTAAATATATTTTTATTGGAAAACTGTATCTGGCACTGATAAAACGTTATTATAAGAAAAAAAAATCTGCACAGTGAGTGTCAAATGAGAAACTGGGTCATTGATAGGTTAATTAAAATTCTATCGAATACCCATAAAAATGTCAGTTAAAATTCTTTGGAAGATTCTTCCGCTACGATATATTTAGATTTTTTCGAATTGGAAAAAGTTGCAACGAACGAGCGATAAAGTGATAGGTGCGCACATCGAATAGTCAATAGAGAGAAAGAGAAATGGTAATTCTACTGACCTTTGTGCGGCATCTTCCAAAAAGGCGGCTCGGGGGTGGGCGAGCAAGGGTTGGCCACCCCCGCGCCCAACAGGGTCCTTGCCGCGTGCAGGGCCGCCGCGGCAGCCTCCCTGCTCCTGACAGCCGCAGCGCTCGGCGGGTAATCCGAAACGCCGTCACTTCCGGTCCCCGAGACTCCGCCACCGGCCCCGCAAGGACGGCTCAAGTGCAGGCTCAGTCGTCCACCGCCCCCGCCGGCGCCACCGCCTCCGCCGCCGCCACCTCCGGCCACGCTAACACAGTGCTGCAAATCCAAAAAAAAAAAAAAAATATCAGTTTTTGCTTCCTCATAGAAGAGTTTTTGTTTTCATAAGAAATTGAAAAAAAATCCTGGATTTTCATGTCAGATCACTCAGAATGATCTAAAATATTGAAAAAAGTGATTTAGAAAAAAATGTCCAGATGGATGGATGGATTTATGGGTGTGTGTTTTTTGGCAAACACCAAAATTTAGGTGTTGGCAAAATTCAAACCGCTGCAAACACCAAAATTTTGGTGTTGGCAAAATTCAAACCGCTGCAAACACCAAAATTTTGGTGTTGGCAAAATTCAAACTGCTGCAAACACCAAAATTTTGGTGTTGGCAAAATTCAAACTGCTGCAAGCACCAAAATTTTGGTGTTTGTAAAATTCAAACCGCTGTATCTCCAGAACGGCTTTAACAATCATGATGAAATTTGGTACACTGGTAGAACAGCAACGCCTCTTCCTATATATAAATTTATGAAAAAATTTGAAACTTCTTTTCAGATTTTATAAGACTTTGAATTTTTCGAAAAATGTCTGTATGTTCTCTAGCTGCTGCAATTTTTGAGCTAATGAGGTAAATAGATCTTGACACATAAAGTGATGAAAAATGACGGTTGGTGTTGAATTTGAGCGAAATCCATTAAGCGGTTCAGATTTTATAGAATTGTGAATTTTCGAAAAAATGATGTTTTCGTTCTGAAGCAAGTTAACTTTGACCAAGTCTGCTTAAATATTCTACAAGGACGAATTAATATCCAGTTGTAGTAGATATCAAATTTCGTGAATTTTGGTAAAGAGGTTCGGATTTTATAGGATTTTGATCTTTCGAAAAATTGACGTTGTTATAATTTAAGTCGACTTGGACTAATTTAACAAATTTTATACGAGATACCGAATTAAAATTTGGTACACATACGGATTAATATGGAATAAAGTTTAGGTACAAATTTGACATGAATCGGTGGAGCGGTTCTAATTTTATGACATTCTGAATTTTTGGAAAAACGTTTTACTAGCCAAAACTACTTTGTAAATTTCTTCCTCATTATTTTTCCCTTTTTACAAAGCTTCCTCTATGAGGAAGCCAAAATCGATCAATATACTTTTTATATACACTGTGAAAATAATTTACCAGAAAATAAAAATATTGGAAGTTTTTATTTTATTAACTTTTTATAAACCTTGAGTTTTAGCTAGTATATTTATTGCTTATATATATATTTATTGAATAAAAATAAAATATAATAATAATATCTAATTATAATAATAAATTACTTTTGCAACAAAAGATATACATAATTTAAATAATTTACCAGAAAATTAAAATACTAAAAATTTTGTATTCATAAATTTATATATTAAATTAAAATACAATGTAAACTAAGGTGATTATTCCAAAAATTTTCAAAAATTGCAAATCCAATATAAATATACTGTAAATTTATATCCTATTTTTATTTACACTATAAATTAGTCCATGAATAACAAAAAAAATTTAGTGCCAGTTCATTAAATTTCCAAACGTTTTCAAAAGTGTCAATTTATTTTCTGTTGGAAAATATTTTCAATTAGTATTTGACTCAATCCATTTACAAAGTCGTTCAAATCATAATTACTGCTGTAGAATATTCGAGGACCACTAGACTAAGACTAGCACGTGTATCGCGATATACAGTCGATTGTATAATCAAGGAAATATATTTTCCGTTGATACTCGTGTAAGGATAAAAAAATATACGGGAATTATAGTGAACAGACGTGAAAAGTGGCTGCAATTGCGGAAACGGAGAAGTGCTTGATGACTGGAACAAAAATTAGCGACGGAAATACCGTTGTGACGGAAAAACGTTGCTATATCCATATACTTTTTTTTTTTTTTTTTTTTTTTTTTCAGCGAGTCGTTCTGGCGCCTTCTCGCTCGTAGGTTTCGAGTGCTACAAAGTGCATCATTTGACGTGAACCGTTCTCGGTTGCGTACTCGTCGTTGGGCGTAAATGAGAAGCGTTGCGCGACGAGGTGTGACGGAGAGCGTCACCAACACGCTGCTTTCTCTCTCTCACTCCCTACCAATAAAAAATACGCATTTACAACCACATTGGCATCGTCGTTTGTTTTTCACGAATTAATTAATAATTAATGATAATTAAATTTCTTTATTTTCTTTAAAGCCTTTAGGCGCTCACGAAATATTATTATTGTTTTGTCGCTATCAGACTTGTGTGAAAACTTGTCAAATTTTAAAGAAATTTGTGCAAATTTGATACAATAAAAAATTTCAAAAAATTCTCTAAGCCCAAAAAAAAAAGTTTGCGAATTTTTTAATCGTCATCTGCGTTATGTAACCGACGCATAATTATGAATCACCATTTTTTCTTCTCGTTTTCTTGTCGTTTGATTTTCACTAAATAATTAATAATTAATGATAATTAAATTTCTTAATTTTTTTAAGCCTTTAAGCGCTCACGAAATATTATTATTGTTTTGTTGCTATCAGACCAAAATGTGTGAAAACTTGTCAAATTTTAAATAAATTTGTTCAAATTTGATACAATAAAAAATTTCAAAAAATTCTCTAAGCCCAAACAAAAAAAGTTTGCAAATTTTTTAATCGCTATCTGCGTTATGTAACCGATGCATAATTATGAATCATCATTTTTTCTTCTCGTTTTCTTGCTGTTTCATTTTCACTAAATAATTAATGATTAATGATAATTAAATTTCTCTATTTTTTTAAGCCTTTAGGCGCTCACGAAATATTATTATTGTCTCGTTCCTATCAGACCAAAATGTGTGAAAACTTGTCAAATTTTAAAGAAATTTGTTCAAATTTGATACAATAAAAAATTTCAAAAAATTCTCTAAGCCCAAACAAAATAAATTTGCAAATTTTTTAATCGCCATCTGCGTTATGTAACCGATGCATAATTATGAATTATCATTTTTTCTTCTCGTTTTCTTGCTGTTTCATTTTCACTAAATAATTAATGATTAATGATAATTAAATTTCTGTATTTTTTTAAGCCTTTAGGCGCTCACGAAATATTATTATTGTCTCGTTCCTATCAGACCAAAATGTGTGAAAACTTGTCAAATTTTAAAGAAATTTGTCCAAATTTGATACAACAAAAAAAATTTCAAAAAATTCTCTAAGCCCAAACAAAAAAAGTTTGCGAATTTTTTAATCGACATCTGCGTTATGTAACCGATGCATAATTATGAATCACTATTTTGTCTTCTCGTTTTCTCGTCGCTTGTTTTTCAGGAAATAATTCATAATTAATGATAATTAAATATATATTTTTTAAATCCTCTAGGCGCTCATCAAATATTATTATTGTCTGATTAAAACTTGTCGAATTTTAACTAAAATTTGCCAAACTTGATACATTTTTTTAAATCCTCTAAGCCCAAACAAAAAAGGTTTCCGAATTTTTTAATCGCCATCTGCGTTATGTAACCGATGATTAATTATGAATCATTATTTTGTCTTCGCGTCGTTTGTTATTCACGAAATAATTAATAATTAATAATTAATGATAATTAAATGTTTTTTTGAAGTCTCTATACGCTCACTAAATATTATTATTATTGTCTCGTTGCTATTACACCAAAATGTGTGAAACTTGTCAAATCTTAACGAAATTTGCCCAAATTTAATACAACAATTTTTTTTTTTTTCTAAGCCTAAACAAAAAAGTTTTTTCCTACAAATTGAAAAATGATTTTTGCAATTTTTAATTCTATAGAAGCAACAAAACTGAAATTGTCTAACAAACTAAAATCACATGAATACTAATTTTCATAAATCCAATGTACAAAAAAAAAAAAATTATTTCGAGTAAATACTAAAAGCGATATTTGTGTATACATCGATCTGCAATCGGATATTAAAAAGTACATGTAACCAACGTTTACAAAATCGTTTGGCGAGTCAGTCATTAAACACAAGCTTTCGATTGCATTTCATATGTTTGTACTATACGAACGCGATATTTAGTGTCGATACACATTGCTCGACATATATATATATATATATATATATACACACAATATAGTGTGTGAGGGACGATGGGCGAGCTCTATGGAAATTCCGTTTATTACCCAATTTAACTCGATCACCACCCGTAAATTAACGACGCTCTTTGAACTTGATTTCTACCGGTCGGTGAATTTTCGCTCGATCGAATCATGAATAGGTTACGGAAAACCGCAGTGTCGTCGTTCACTCGAGTTTCGGTGAAAATGTGTAAGTGTATAACCGCGCTTTAATTCGAAACTGTGGTTATTTTACGTCAAGCAGCATCTCTGCGAAGAGTGGCAATAGCATTTTAATTTACAACTGCGCCGTCAGCGCTTTTAAGAGACATTCATCCAAGCGAATGTCCTTTTACTCGTTCCACAAATATTCAAGATTCAAGATAGCCTAATAAACGAAGGTAATAAGGCGCACAATTTCACAGGCATTTACAGTTATAACTTTGACGATGTTTTACTTCAATAGAGGGTTGGAAACACTATCATGAAAGTGACGGTAAAAGGAGGGACATAGAAATGTGCTGGATGAATAGCCAGGCGCGTGGCTCATGAAACATGACTCTCTGTCTTTCAACGTGCCGACGGTCTCGTGAACGCCATTCACACAATTATTGTCATTTTCTTCCTTTCATTATCGTATATATGCATATATATGTGTATATATATTTCTGTGTCTTCAATAACAAATTGTGAAGAACAAACAGTATCGAAAAATGATTTAATTAGTCTCATTTAAAGATACAATATAATAAAATGTGAAAATTAACATTAAAAAAATAAACGGTGTCGTTCTGTTTACACAACAATATATATATGTATATATATATTTCTGAATTTTCAACAACAAATTTTGAAGACCAAACAGTAGCGAAAAATGATTTAATTAGTCTCATTTAATGATACGATATAATAAAATGTGAAAATTAATATTAAGAAAATAAACGGTATTGTTTTGTTCACACAACAATATATATATGTATATATATATTTCTGAATTTTCAACAACAAATTCTGAAGACCAAACAGTAGCGAAAAATGATTTAATTAGTCTCATTTAAAGGTACGATATAATAAATTGTGAAAATTAACATTAAAAAAATAAACGGTGTCGTTCTGTTCACACAACAATATATATATGTATATATATATTTCTGAATTTTCAACAACCAATTCTGAAGACCAAACTGTAGCGAAAAATGATTTAATTAGTCTCATTTAAAGATACGATATAATAAAATGTGAAAATTAACATTAAGAAAATAAACGGTGTCGTTCTGTTCACACAACAATATATATATGTATATATATATTTCTGAATTTTCAACAACAAATTCTGAAGACCAAACTGTAGCGAAAAATGATTTAATTAGTCTCATTTAAAGATACGATATAATAAAATGTGAAAATTAACATTAAGAAAATAAACGGTGTCGTTCTGTTCACACAACAATATATATATGTAAATATATATTTCTGAATTTTCAACAACCAATTCTGAAGACCAAACTGTAGCGAAAAATGATTTAATTAGTCTCATTTAAAGATACGATATAATAAATTGTGAAAATTAACATTAAAAAAATAAACGGTGTCATTCTGTTCACACAACAATATATATATGTATATATATATTTCTGAATTTTCAACTACAAATTCTGAAGACCAAACAGTAGCGGAAAATGATTTAATTAGTCTCATTTAAAGATACGATATAATGAAAAGTGAAAAATAAAATTAAGAAAATAAACGATATTGTTAACACTATTCAAACAATTATTGTCACGTGATTTCTTTTATTGTCGTATATATGTATATATATTTCTGTGTCTCCAATAATAAATTCTGAAGGCCGAATAGCATTGAAAAATAGTCTAATTAGTGTTATCCAAAAGCGAAATATTATGCAAAGTGAAATAAATAAAAAATAGGCTATGTATAGCATATTTGTTACATTGAATAATTCATATTTTTCTAACTATCTTTTTTAATCTTGCTATCAAAATTCTGGGATTTTTTTTTAGAAACAGTAGATGTTAGTAGGTAAAATAAAAATGTAGGGGAATTCATCCTACATTTTTATATTGTCAAATAAAAACGCTGGTATTTCATAAAAATTCATTAAAAAATGTCGCGCTAATCGAACTAATAGATCATCATTTTCTCCCTTTATTAATTATCTATTATTTTTCATTTTATGGAATTTTTTAACAAATATAAGTAATTTTTTTTTTGTACTTGATAAAATATCAAAACATTCTAATAGAAATCTATTCAGATATTGTAAAAAAATTGACTTATTTATGGAACAATCAATCAAATACAATTCTTGATTATTATAGGGGTTGTAATTCTGTATTGCAATATTTAGGTCGACAGAAATTTGTGCTAAGTCGTCATTCATTGAATTGTCAAGCTCTTCTAGCCGACACAGTTCCTCGCAGACAGCAGAGATTATGACAAGAAATATACAAGTGTTAACCTGGAGAAAGTAAGAAGAGAAAGAGAGGAAAGAAAAAAAAAAAGAAAATGCGAAAGCCCGGAGGAAGAATTTGTACTCGGGCGTCTGTGAAGCTCGCGTTGACTCCATCGCGAGCACCCTGCACGCGCACCGTGCCAAGGATAAAGGAGAAAATAGAAAAGTAATGAGTTTTGCGGGGGCCCCGGCCGTTAACGAGTTTTGCATTCAGCAGTTCAAGGGAACTCTTCATTCCTGGACTCTGCGCCCCCGACTTTCTCTCTCACGGACTTGCGATATCTCACTCTTTCTCATGGCACAGCATATAGAGCATACAGACTCTTGGAAAATTGTGCAAATCGCCTCTAATAAGGTTTCCACGTTTGTCGAGTTTTTTTTTTTAAAGAACGTTTGTAAAACGGAAATAAAAAAAAAGTTTCATATATGTTACCAACGTCAACCGAATGACTTTTGTCACCACATTTTCTGTCTTTGCAGTACATAGAAGTTTGTGAAATATATTTTCATTTTTTTCCGTCCCTACAAAGTATTTTTAAATTAAATTTGTACTGTTGTATTTTGTAGAAAAAAAATGTATTATTTGACACCACTTTTATGAATTGTAGCAAAAAAATTAATAGTGCACTCAGAAAAAAGCTTGGTTAGAATTACCAAAAAATTGGTTAAAAATTTTATCAAGAAAACTTGGTGGGCACAACCAAGTTATTGACTAACATAACCAAGTTATTAACTAACGTAACCAAGGATTTGGTAAGACAATCAAGTATTTAGTACGCCTAATCAATAACTTGATTGCGCCTACTAAATTTTTTTTGGTAAAATTTTTAACAAAAATCTTAGTAAGTCTAACCAAGCATTTTTCTCCGTGTGTTGTAAATTACAATAATTCATATCTAACTTAAAAAAAGTGCGATATCTCACAGTTTATCATGGCACTATGTATAGAGCATATAGACTCTTGGAAAATTGTGCAAATCGCCTCTAATAAGGTTTCTACATTTGTCGAGTTTTTTTTTTAAAGAACGTTTGTAAAACGGAAATAAAAAAAAAGTTTCATATATGTTACCAACGTCAACCGAATGACTTTTGTCACCACATTTTCTGTCTTTGCAGTACATAGAAGTTTGTGAAATATATTTTCATTTTTTTCCGTCCCTACAAAGTATTTTTAAGTTAAATTTGTACTGTTGTATTTTGTAGAAAAAAAAAAATTATTTGACACCGCCTTTTATGAATTGTAGCAAAAAAATTAATAGTGCACTCAGAAAAAAGCTTGGTTAGAATTACCAAAAAATTGGTTAAAAATTTTATCAAGAAAACTTGGTGGGCACAACCAAGTTATTGACTAACATAACCAAGTTATTAACTAACGTAACCAAGGATTTGGTAAGACAATCAAGTATTTAGTACGCCTAATCAATAACTTGGTTGCGCCTACTAAATTTTTTTTGGTAAAATTCTTAACAAAAATCTTAGTAAGTCTAACCAAGCGATTTTCTCCGTGTGTCGTAAATTACAATAATTCATATCTAACTTAAAAAAAGTGCGATATCTCACAGTTTATCATGGCACTATGTATAGAGCATATAGACTCTTGGAAAATTGTGCAAATCGCCTCTAATAAGGTTTCCACATTTGTCGAGTTTTTTTTTTAAAGAACGTTTGTAAAACGGAAATAAAAAAAAAAGTTTATATATGTTACCAACGTCAACTGAATGATTTTTGTCACCACATTTTCTGTCTTTGCAGTACATATAAGTTTGTGAAATATATTTTCATTTTTTTCCGTCCCTACAAAGTATTTTTTAATTAAATTTGTACTGTTATATTTTGTAGAAAAAAAAATTATTATTTGACACCACTTTTATGAATTGTAGCAAAAAAATTAATAGTGTCGTAAATTACAATAATTCATATCTAACTTAAAAAAAGTGTGATATCTCACAGTTTATCATGGCACAGTATATAGAGCATATAGATTCTTGAAAAATTGTGCAAATCGCGTCTAATAAGGTTTCCACGTTTGTTGACTTTTTTTTTAAAGATCGTTTGTAAAACGGAAATTAAAAAAAAGTTTATATATGTTACCAACGTCAACCGAATGACTTTTGTCACCACATTTTCTGTCTTTGCAGTACATATAAGTTTGTGAAATATATTTTCATTTTTTCCTGTCGCTGGAAAGTATTTTAAAATTAATCAAATAACTGCTAAATTTTCCAGGGATACTACAATTTTGTTAAGTTTTCTACTTGTACTTCGTAACTTAGGCTCTGAGCACAAAAAAAAACAAAAAAACATGTGTCACAAATTTCATGAATTACAGAAAAAAATGAATAGTATCATCAATAACAATAATTTACACCAAATTTTTGTAGGTCCTCTACTTCTGCTTATCAAACTACACTGAGAAAAATAAATGCGACAACTTGCTAAATATAGTGAGTTCTACTATAAAAATAATGAAACGTGCCATAATTTTGCTAGATTCATTATTTATTGTTACAGCAACCATAAAAATATAGTTGTCATCTCAGGAAAACATGTGTATAGTTGAATTGACCATCCATTTTTTTGGGTGTAGTCTCTCAGTATAAAAAAAATAATAAAGTTATTTATCTCAAATTATATTACAAAAACGCTTATAAAAAAAAGTTCCTTAAATTCCTAAAATAATTCCTACTGTCAGGAAAAAAATTATTCCCATGTAATCAACTCCAAAAAAATGTCGGTTGCTTATTATATTTTCTTCATTCTTCATGTTGATAAAAAAGTGCCAAACTCTATATGTAACTTTGCAGCAATGTTTTTTTTTCAATTCTCTATAGGTTGATGGACTATTAACGGGGCTACATGTTTTTCGGTGTTACACAGCGTGTAGTCGTGGGCAAAGCCTTCGAAATACTCATGTAGCTTTTATAATCCGGCAAATTGAAATCTACCCTCTGAGCGCCGATGGCAAACCGATCTCTGCTATGCCTATAACTATATATATATATAAATGTACACCCAAACCCAAAGATCCGATTTACCCGTATTATCCCGTTGTTGTTCGGCACAAGATCCGTTATACATACACTGCACTACTCGATCTATGCGATTCGCTCTGTTAGACGACTGCAACCGTGCGGTTACACTGTCGCAGCGTGAAGTATCTACGCGCGCGAGCCTCATGCCTGCCTGCTGCCTACTACCGGCTTATAATATCGCTCTCACCCTCGTTTATACTCGAAACAATATTACAACGGATTATAACGAATGATCCACAACCGCAAATCCTTTTTGCAAACTTTCACTAATTGTCAATCGAAATGTCAATCGATATCATATTTTGTATTTTTCACTATGACATATTTCGTACTTTTCACTGTGATGTATTTAGTTTTTTTTTTTTTTTTACTTTAATATCATATTTTGTAACCGCACAATGAGTTAATAAACGTGGAGATTACATTGCCAACTGATTATCCGTCTGAATATTTTCGTGGGTAATAAAAATTCGATTTTTTAACGAAGTTATTATTCTAATGTCATTCGATATCATATTTTGTATTTTTCATTATGACATATTTCGTACTTTTCACTGTGATATATTTGGTCTTTTCTTTTTTTAACTTTAACATCATATTTTGAATTTTTGACTGTAATATCATATTTTGTAAGCGCACAGTGAGTTAATAAACGTAGAAGTTATATTACCAACTGATTATCCGTCTGAATATTTTCGTGGGTAATAAAAATTCGATTTTTTAACGAAGTTATTATTCTAATGTCATTCGATATCATATTTTGTATTTTTCATTATGACATATTTCGTACTTTTCACTGTGATATATTTGGTCTTTTCTTTTTTTAACTTTAACATCATATTTTGAATTTTTGACTGTAATATCATATTTTGTAAGCGCACAGTGAGTTAATAAACGTAGAAGTTATATTACCAACTGATTGTCCGTCTGAATATTTTCGTGAGTAATAAAAACTCGATTTTGTAACGAAGTTATTATTGTAATGTCATTCGATATCATATTTTGTATTTTTCATTATGATATATTTCGTACTCTTCACTGTGATATATTTGTTTTTTTTTTTTAACTTTAATATCATCTTTTGAATTTTCCAGTGTAATATCATATTTTGTAAGCGCAAAGTGAGTTAATAAACGTGGAGATTACATTGCCAACTGATTATCCGTCTGAATATTTTTGTGGATAATAAAAACTCGATTTTGTAACGAAGTTATTATTGTAATGTCATTCGATATCATGTTTTGTACTTTTCACTGACATATTTCGAATTTTTCACTGTAATACCATATTTTGAAATTTTTTCTGTAATATCATATTTTGTATATTATACTGTATTTTTTAAGTGCCCAATAAGTTAATAAACGCGGAGGTTACATTGCCAACTGATTATACGTTTAAACATTTTCGTGCAGTAATAGAAACTCGATTTTGTAACGATATTATTGTTATTCAAAAAATGTGTATATCAATGTTTAAAATTACGAGTTAATTTGTAGTAAGTTTGCTACCTGCTACTGGTTTATAATATGATCCTCGGCCTCGCTTATACTCGTTCATTAATTTTCAATCGAAATATCATTTAATATCATATTTTATATTTTTCACTGTGATATATTTCGTATTTCTTTTCACTGTAATATCATATTTTGTATTTTTAACTGTATTTTTAAGTGCACAATGAGTTAATGAAGGTGAAGGTTACATTGACATCTGTTTATTATTTACTCGAAACAATATTATAATGGATTATAATGGGTGGAATTATAATCCACGACTGCAAATCCTTTCTACTAACTTTGACGAATTGTCAATCAAAATCTCACTCGATTCTTCAGGAGTGAAACAACTGTTATATTTTGTACTTTTTGTTTATGAAAAATGTATATTGACGTTTTTTTGCATCAGTTTCTGAATTTTATATTTGTCAATTCTGTGAAAAAAACCATAGAATGGAAGGAAAATTAATTATGATTATGAATGATCTTCGATTGGTAAAAAATTGAAACTAAACAAAATTGTTTTAGATTAAAGATTAATTTACAAACTGATGATTGTTGTTAAACTTTATTTCACAGAATTTCTGTAGAGTTCGCTGTGAAAATTTTCTTCTGCGTTTTTGCAATTTGGCAACGAACAACATGACAAAATTGTGAGTTTCCGATTAAGAAAAATTATCCATTACATTTCAACATGTTTTTCCACCTTTGATAATTGTCATTCTGTCAATGACATAAAATCGAATGATAGTGAAACTAAAACGCCGGCGGCGATAGAAAATTCGATTCATTTTCCGACTCAAATAAATGCATGGATTTTTCATATTTTCTCGTCATTCGAAAATATCTTATAGTAATTATTTTCGTCCCGCTCAATAATATTAAAAAAAACAATATCGATAGACCATAAATTTATTAATAAATACATTAAAAACTTCACGTTTCATAAAAACTACTCATACTTGCAAATAAAATTTAGCATACAAATTTATGTATGAAAACTTCCAGTACCGGTAAATAATTTCCCAAATATTTTTGGGAATACAGAATACGAAAAAAATCTTTGAATTTTAAGCCAACTACGTCCAATAAAAAAATTGAATTTTTCCAAATAATGTAGATGACGTCGTAATTTATTTATTCTTCATCCCCCTTCATTACATAAAATCTAAACCCTCACCGATAAATAATTTGCCAAATATTTTTGGGAGTACGAGAAAAATCTTTGAATGTTGAGCCAATAAAATTGAATTACGTCCAATAAAAATATTGAATTTTCTTAACAACAACAAATGTGGATGACGTCATAATTTATATATTTTTCATCCCCCTTCATTAAAAAAATCAAAAACATCATCGACAAATAATTTTCCAAACATTTTTGGGAATACAAAATAGGAGAAAAATCTTTGAATTTCAAGCCAATAAAATTGAATTACATCCAATAAAAATATTGTATCTTTTCAACAACAAAATATGTGGATGATGTCGTAATTTATATATTTTTCATCCCCCTTCATTTTAAAAAAATCAAAAACCTCATCGATAAATAATTTGCCAAACATTTTTGGGAATACAAAATAGGAGAAAAATCTTTGAATTTTAAGCCAATAAAATTGAATGACATCCAATAAAAATATTGTATCGTTTCAACAACAAAATGTGTGGATAATGTCGTAATTTATATATTTTTCATCCCCCTTCATTAAAAAAAGTCAAAAACCTCATCGATAAATAATTTGCCAAACATTTTTGGGAATACAAAATAGGAGAAAAATCTTTGAATTTTAAGCCAATAAAATTGAATGACATCCAATAAAAATATTGTATCTTTTCAACAACTAAAAATGTGGTTGCGTTGTAATTTCATCCCTCTTCATTAAAAAAAAATCTAAACCCTCCCTTAAGGCCACAATAATAAATACTGTTGGAAATAATCCAAAACAGAACATACCGTGTCGAGAATGGCCGTGATCAGGCCGGATCCTGTCACCAGCGAGAAGCACTATCCGCAATCTGCGTCGCACCCTCTCGTTCTCACGTAGCACAGGTAGTGTAGATAAAACTCTCAAGGTTCTCGTATCAAAGAAATCTCTTGAAAATCCTCGTGAAAGCCGTCTCAATAAACCGCGCGTATCAACAAAATATTTCGTTCGAATTTTCCAAAACCACGTAAACCTCTAAAAATACATAAACGCACAAACATGTATCGTAAAAATATCAATCGTCAGATACTAAAAGTTTCCAGAAAAAAAAAGAACGAAAATCTCCTTCCGTACGCACTGTAATGAAGTTCACTTGTCAAGAAACAACAACAAAAATCACCGTCTGAAGTTCCTCAGTCGTTTTACATGAAAACTTGTATAAACTCAAAGTTTTCCTTTGTAAATAATTCACACGTATTATCGCGTCGCGCACTTGATAATTTTCATACGTAATAACAATTACTGGAAATATTAATTGACTGAACATATAAAGCGCACGGGGTTAAAAAGATAAACTTTGCTCCCGTTGATCACGAATAACGAAACTGGTATTACTGGAATTCGTGCGTTTATTGCGCCTGGTTGAAGCCGCGGCGAATGAGCGACGGTGCGTCGGTTCGGTAGAGCACGTGCAACTAAAACCCCGGGGGTGCAGTGACGCGTCGCTCGCTGCGGTGCGCGGCGCCCGATTGACCACCAGAGTCTGCCTTCCCTTCCACGCGCGCGGGCTTTACTCTCGCGGCGCAGCATAGAACGTCCAACCTCTCCACCAGCAGGGTTACAGCATTTCGGCGTCGTCGTATAGAGTCGTAGCGGAGTTTCTCTCCGTCGTCCCTCGTAGGTTGTACAGTAGGCGCACGACAGTAGCATCAGCATCAGCATCAGCATCAGGAGCAGCACATCATCATGGTATCTGTGTGTGAAAGCATCGGTCTCCCCACCTCTGGACGTTTAACACATTCGTAGATTTCTCTCCTCTGAGCGAGTCCGTAGGATTCGGTAGTATTCGGAACGGCGGGCGTCAGTAGTAAGCGAGCGGCGGGCCCGACGATCGGTATAAATGTATCTCTCTCTTACCCACGTGTTTTCTGTGGTCTTTAGAGAGAGGGAAAATGAAGAGAACGCGTGGTTGTCGTTCCATCTCTCTCTCTCCTTCTCTTTCTCTTTGTATCTTCATCTCTCTTCCACCCCCCAAACGATTTGTCGTAGCTCGGCAACGCCGCCTTTCGCCCCCTCTCGGCGGGCTTCACACAGAGACATTCCCACTGTCCGCCCTGGAAAACTCGTTTTGCGACGCGCGTTTGTGTTACTTGTGGATGGTAAATTTAGGGCGTGGCTTTGACCGCTCATGGGAGAAGAGGCTTGGTGGGGATTGCTGCGGAAACGGCGCCTCTGTTCCACCTGGAATCGACACGTAACGCAACGCCACCCTGCGGGGATGAGAGAAATGGGAGGCGTGGCTAACCGACACCGGTTGGCGGGAAGCTACGACGCCATTGTTCGATACGAGACGCGCCCGCGCGCGCGCCCACCGCTACAGTTTTAGACACATCAACCGACACGCGCGCTCTTTACTACCTACTTTACCCCTAGATGACGCAGCGCGCGCGTACTATGTACCACCCTAAAACTGCTGCTACTATCGTCAGACACCGGAACATATCGCACGAACCGAGAACCGCCTAATACGATATCTTTCCTACGAACGCTCCAAACGCTACGAAAGACACGCGCGCCGTGGTTTTCTCGACGTACGGAGGTACAGAGGATACGAACGGACGATCTGGACGGTAAGTGACAAAAGGATTTGTTTGTTTGTAAGTTTATGTTTTATTCTTTTTTTGTTTTGTGGATTTTTGCAGACTGAGAGAAGAGTTTACAGTGTTAGTTATGGCGGAATGAACCATTTAGTTGTTGGTAGTATCTAAATGTGGAGACAAATAAGATTTGTTAATTATTGATAAATTTCAGAACTTCATTTGGGAAAATTCAATGTTATTTATATCAACTGAGATTCAAGGACAATAAGTAAATGGTTCGTTGATTGATTAGTTAACTGGTGACAAACTCGCTTCTCAGTGCATGCGGGAAAATTAGGTGATATGCTTCTGAATATGGCTCGTTAATTTCGGGAGATTTGGAAATTTTTTTTGTGCTGAATATAGATATTTTTGTTGGCTGTGATTTTGGGTTTTGGATTTTTTTTTAATTTAAGGGTGGCAAAAGCACTGGTAGAAGATCATTGGCACAGTCATTAAAATTTCTAAGGCCAAATACTCATTGCTTTTATGTTGAAATTAATTTTTTGAAATTCATAGCTGAATGGAATTCTTGCAAAAATTGGCATAAAAAATGATGAACATTTTGATTATGGTATTTTTATGATTTATTTATTCTTTTTTTCTTTTTGTTTTTAGGTTTGCTTCGCTTAACCTTATGCCGATAATAGCTATTTCGTATATCTTGAGATTTCACGAGATGAAAAATCAATGGAAGCGAAATGAGATGATAATATGATTAGAAAAGTGCGACGCAGTGAAGTCGACGATGCGACGGCGGCTGACGTAACGGAGAGACAAACGTCGACGCGACGTCCTTAATTTTTCATTATTTTTCCCCGCATTTATTTAAAATCACGTGACCTTTCCAATTTATTTCTTTGCAAATCTAAACAACAATAAAGATGAAAAAATTCAATAAAAATAAGCAAACGCCCAAAAAAATATGGATTTTTGTTTTTGTCGGTGAAAATCTTCCAAACACCAAAGCCAAAAATCCCAACGGTTTTGATAAAGATTCTTTAGGTTCAAAAAAAAAATTCTGATATTAAAAAAAAAATTCTGTGTTTAGAAATGATTTTTTTGCCGTCGATTTTCATTTTCGTAATGGCGAAATGCATTAAGGTTTTCTGAGGATTCTTACAGCCCAAAATAATAATCCAATGCTTATAGAAACCGCAGAGATCGCGCGGGCTAATAGACGCATCGGAACTTCAATGGCTGCTTTGGTTTTGGCTTTTCCCATCAACGGCAACAGGCGCAGCAAAACATCAGCGGCGGCGAATTTCGAATCAGCAGTCTTTCTTTTTTTTCTCTCTCTCTCTTGCTCTTTATGGGACATCGATGAAAAGGGGGGGAGGGAAGGTGGGGCAGGACTTAAATTCGGGTGTTACAAACCACATACAGGTTCTGGGATTAGGCTCGTGTTCGGCCGCCATTGTATCGGCTTCACTTTTGCTTCACGTCACCTCCTTAACGCATCGATACCCTTTATGTAGTTTATACTCTATACAGATATAGTAGAGGAGAGTATGATTTTTTTTTCAAAGCTTTATATACCGTCGTATTGTATTGGTATCAACGCATATTTTTTAATATTCAGTCCCTTAACCCTTTTAAAACTTTGTACCCGAACATCACATTTTCAGCTGTGACATAAATACATTATCTAACAATGAACAGCTTTTGTACTTCGTTTAAAAAGTTTTTATAGTAATTATAATGATAGTCGTAAAAATTCAAGCTTCAGTTGCTATTTTTTTTTAGGGTTCTTGATGTAAGAGAAAAAAAATTCCTTTTGACATTTCATATAAAAGACTTTGGGTAAATTAATTGGGAATTGCTACATTTTTCAGTAATTAAGGTGATGATATTTTATAAGTCTTTGGAATTTTGGAAACTTTGTAAACGAACAACATATTTTTAGCTGTGACATAAATACATTATTTAACAATGAACAGCTTTTGTACCTCATTTAAAAAGTTTTTATAGTAATTATAATGATAATCGTAAAAATTCAAACTTCAGTTGCAATTTTTTTTAGGCTCCTTGATGTAAGAAAAAAAATTCCTTTTGACATTTCATATAAAAGACTTTGGGTAAATTAATAGTCAATTGCTGCATTTTTCAGTAATTAAGGTGATGATATTTTATGAGTCTTTGGAATTTTTGAAACTTTGTAAACGAACAACATATTTTTATCTGTGACATAAATACATTATTTAATAATGAACAGCTTTCGTACCTCATTTAAAAAGTTTTTATAGTAATTATAATGATAATCGTATAAATTCAAGCTTCAGTTGCTATTTTTTTTAGACTCCTTGATGTAAGAGAAAAAAAAATTCCTTTTGACATTTCATAAAAAAGACTTTGGGTAAATTAATTGCCAATTGCTGCATTTTTCAGTAATTAAGGTGATGGTAGTTTATAAGTCTTTGGAATTTTGCAAACTTTTTAAACGAACAACATATTTTTAGCTGTGACATAAATACATTATCTAACAATGAACAGCTTTTGTACCTCATTTAAAAAGTTTTTATAGTAATTATAATGATAATCGTAAAAATTCAAACTTCAGTTGCAATTTTTTTTAGGCTCCTTGATGTAAGAGAAAAAAAATTTCTTTTTGACATTTCATATAAAAGACTTTGGACAAATTAATTGTCAATTCCTGCATTTTTCAGTAATTAAGGTGATGATATTTTATGAGTCTTTGGAATTTTTGAAACTTTGTAAACGAACAACATATTTTTATCTGTGACATAAATACATTATCTAATAATGAACAACTTTTGTACCTCATTTAAAAAGTTTTTATAGTAATTATAATGATAATCGTAAAATTCAAACTTCAGTTGCAATTTTTTTTAGGCTCCTTGATGTAAGAGAAAAAAATTTCTTTTTGACATTTCATATAAAAGACTTTGGACAAATTAATTGTCAATTCCTGCATTTTTCAGTAATTAAGGTGATGATATTTTATGAGTCTTTGGAATTTTTGAAACTTTGTAAACGAACAACATATTTTTAGCTGTGACATAAATACATTATCTAACAATGAACAGCTTTTGTACCTCATTTAAAAAATTTTTATAGTAATTATAATGATAATCGTAAAAATTCAAGCTTCAGTTGCTATTTTTTTTAGACTCCTTGATGTAAGAGAAAAAAAAATCCTTTTGACATTTCATAAAATAGACTTTGGGTAAATTAATTGCCAATTGCTGCATTTTTCAGTAATTAAGGTGATGGTAGTTTATAAGTCTTTGGAATTTTGCAAACTTTTTAAACGAACAACATATTTTTAGCTGTGACATAAATACATTGTCTAACAATGAGAAGCTTTTTACCTGATTTAAAAAAAAAGTTGTAATAATTATAATAATAATCGTAAAAATTTAAGCTCCTATTGCTATCTTTTTTTTAAAGGTCCTTAATGTAAGAGAAAAAATTTCCTTTTGACATTTCATATAAAAGACTTTGGGTAAATTAATTGCCAATTGCTACATTTTTCAGTAATTAAGGTGATGATATTTTATGAGTCTTTGGAATTTTTGAAACTTTGTAAACGAACAACATATTTTTAGCTGTGACATAAATACATTATCTAACAATGAACAGCTTTTGTACCTCATTTAAAAAGTTTTTATAGTGATTATAATGAAAATCGTAAAAATTCAAATTTCAGTTACTATTTTTTTTTTAAGGTCCTTGATGTAAGAAAAAAAATGTCCTTTTGACATTTCATATAAAAGACTTTGGAGAAATTAATTGTCAATTACTGCATTTTTCAGTAATTAAGGTGATGATATTTTATGAGTCTTTGGAATTTTTGAAATTTGTAAACGAAGAAAATATTTTCAGCTGTGAAATAAATACATTATCTAACAATGAACAGCTTTTGTACCTGATTTGAAAAGTTTTTATAGTAATTATAATGATAATCGTAAAAATTCAAGCTTCAGTTGCTATTTTTTTTTAAACTCCTTGATGTAAGAGAAAAAAAAATTCCTTTTAACATTTCATACAGAAGACTTTGGGTAAATTAATTGCCAATTGCTGCATTTTTCAGTAATTAAGGTGATGATATTTTATAATCCTTTGGAATTTTGGAAACTTTGTAAACGAACAACATATTTTTAGCTGTGACATAAATACATTATCTAACAATGAACAGCTTTTGTACCTCATTTAAAAAGTTTTTATAGTGATTATAATGAAAATCGTAAAAATTCAAGTTTCAGTTACTATTTTTTATCTCATTAAAAAAAAGTTCAGTTAGCATCTTTTTATCTCATTAAAAAAAAAAAGTCGTTGTAATAATGATTGAAAAAAATGACTGTATGACTGAAAAAAAATTCTATTGTGGGCTGCCAAAAAAAGTATTTTTGAATCAATTCTCGTTCTTATTCGTTCAATCTCATTTAACATTGAAATAATAAAATATTATTTTGCTTATTTTAGAGTTATTGTTTCGATATCGTATGGAATTGGAGGAATTAGAATTCAAATTAAGTTGATAACGATTGTTTTTGGCAGCCCGCAAACGATGGATTTATTGAATCAATGACATTTTTTTTCAGTCTGATAATAATAATCGTAAAAACTTAAGCCCCTATTCCTATCATTTTCGAAAGGTCCTTGATGTAAGAGAGAAAAGATTCCCTTTTGACATTTCATACAAAAGACTTTAGACAAATTAATTGTCAATTGCTGCATTTTTCACTAATTAAGGTGATAATATTTCATAGGTCATTGGAATTTTATAAACTTTTTAAACGAATAACACATTATTAGCTATGACACAAATACATTATCTACCAATGAGCAGCTTTTCACCTCATTCAAAAAAAGTTGTTACAATAATTATAATAACAATCATAAAAATTAAAGCTCCTGTCGCTACCTTTTATTTTATTTTTTTAAGGTCCTAATGTAATAGAGAAAATATTTTCTTTGCCATTTTATATAGAAGACTTTGAGCAAATTAATTGTCAATTGCTGGATTTTTCAGTAATTAAGGTGATGATATTTTACAAGTCCTTGTAAATTATAGATAAATTATAGAAATTCAACATCTTGTTCCCTTAATCTTCCAATTAAGAGGAGTTGGTTAGAATCCACTGTGATACTGTTGTATACGTGGGCACGTCGTTGAGATATTCCGGCCAAGTTTTTTATTCTCTCGACACAGAGTCGAGTAAAGAGGGCGAGAGGGAGAAGGGAATATAGCAGCTCACGTCGAAACCCTTTGCTGTACCAAAGGATGAAACAGGTGGCTCCAATTAAGCTCCAATTACCTGTGTACCTAGTTCTTACTTACTCCCCTATGTGACAGTTGAAGCATCCGCTCGAGCGCACACACTTAATTACATCCTAGCTGAGCTACATCCACACTCCAAGCCATTCTGCAAGTAGAGTTTTGGCTTTTGCTTCTGATTTACTCCGCAGAATAAGGGAATGTCACCCACTGAAAAGTTCGTGGATTACTTTTTAAAAAAAAGCAAACTATTTTTGTTCCTACTGCACGAAACGAGATGAAATAAATCTAGCAGTGTTAAATTACGCATTGTTATAACTAGAGCTAATTAATAAAAAATTACACAACAAACCAACTACGCAATCATTAATGTTTCATTTTTCAAAATATTTTCTCTATTTTTGCGTTAATTCTGCAAAAATTTGACACATAGTGAAAATATATTAGAAATGTATCCTACATTTTCATTTCACAAAAGACAAATGCATTCACTCGTAGAAATTGAAAATATCTTAAAAATCAAATTTCTCTCAATTGTTAAAACATCTTTCTTAATTTTTATCCGCAAATTCTGGAAATATTTTATATACAGTGGAATTTCATTAGAAATATATTATACATATATTTTTGCTGAAGAAAACGACATTTGTGATTATACATTTTTAAAATACATTTTTTTTTCACTATTTTTGTTCAGAACAGTGTCAAAAAAATTAAGAATTTTTTTTTTCGGAAGGTCGCTTAAATATTATTAAAAATTAAATGTTACTTATTATGTTTTAAAAAATATAAGGATATTAATTTCTCAATCATTTTTGACAATGATACTACTCATTGGGTCATATTTGTGACTCAAAATTTCCTCGCATCGTTCGACGTGTTCAGATTAGAAAGGCCATTAGGGAGTTATCAGTGACCCGGAATAAAAACGTCTTAACTCCAAAGTATAGCTGATACACATAGTATATCAACAGTAAAAAGGACCTCAGAACTGTCCATCATTCATAACTACACCGCATTAGTCTCGCTATCTCACCTTTACCGACAAAGTCACTCGGAAACATATCTAGTTTGATGTTCCGTCGTCGTCACTGCATAACCGAAGTATATGCACCCACACGATTTTCCATATCGAAGCCTCATCGAAAAACTTGTCTTTCCCAGTGGTTCAATTGGGTTCATCGGGTTCTTTTACCGGGACTAAAAAATTCTCAAACTTTCAAACGTCATTTCGTGCACACGAAGCGCCAAAGTCGTGCATTTCGTACGTACATTCTAAAATAGAAGTTTTATTACAATTCAAAGATTTTGGGACAATATTTTTTTAAACAATTAACGTTATAACGTTAAGAATGTCTAGTGTAATTTTCTATTATGGGTAAAAGAAACTGTTTTATAGAAATTGGTATGGTTAAATTTGATATGCAAGTGAGATTTACAATTACAATTGTTTCTACGATATCCTATGAAAATTAAGAGATTTAATATAAAAATTTGTAATTTTACTACAAATTTGAATAAAGGAGATTTTTTTAATTTTTCAACAAATTCGAACCAATTTATCTTGTTTTCTTAATATCATTTTACCAACGATTTCTGTTTATTATTTAAAATTTAGTCACAATTAACAATTCATGGCTTTTAAATATATTTACATAGAAATGGTGACATATTACATATAAAAAGTTTCATAATTATCAAAAGACCATTTCCTTGAAAACCGGCTAAAAAAAATTCGGAAACTAAAGGTTTCAAAATTATAAGAAAATTCTTTGAAAAATCATAATTATTCAGAAAAATCTAAGAATTCATTTCATATGACAAAAAGGATTTTTATAAAATATATTCAATTATTTTGTTTATAATTCTCAGTTCAGTTATTATTATCATTAGAAATTCAATGAAATCTTAGTACTTCTAATAACGTTGCTTTTTTTAAATCTTGTAGCAATTTACGCAAATTCCGATCGACACGAAATTTTGATTTTAATGTACGTGCAAAGCGTCATTTAAATTCACCCTTGAATTTATTAGAAAATTCTTTAAAAAAATCATAATCATTCAGAAAACAAAATATTCATTTGATATGAAAAAGCGAATTTCTATCAAATATATTGAATTATTTTGTTCATAATTCTTAGTTCAGTTAAAACTGAGTATTTATAATAACGTTGATATTTTTTATTCTTGTCGCAAATTACGCAAATTCCGATTGACATGAACTTTTGTACGTGTAAAGCATCCTTAACCAGCGTTAATAAATTGGTGTAACACACTTGAAATTATTAGAAAATTCTTTTTAAAAAAATCATAATCGTACAGAAAAATCTAAGAATTTATTTGATATGAAAAAAAGAATTTCTATCAAATATATTGAATTATTTTGTTCAGAATTCGTAGTACTTATAGTAACGTTGATATTTTTTTTATTCTTGTCGCAAATTACGCAAATTTCGATGGACCTGAACTTTTGATTTTGAAGGTACGTGTAAAGCATCCTTAACCAGCGTTAATAAATTGGTGTAACCTACAAACTTGAATTTATTATAAAATTCTTTTAAAAAAATCATAATCATACAGAAAAATCTAAGAGTTTATTTGATATGGAAAAAAGAATTTCTGTCAAATATATTGAATTATTTTGTTCATAATTCGTAGTACTTATAATAACGTTGATATTTTTTTATTCTTATCGCAAATTACGCAAATTTCGATGGACACGAACTTTTGATTTTGAAGGTACGTGTAAAGCATCCTTAACCAACGTTATTAAATTGGTGTAACCTACACACTTGAATTTATTAGAAAATTCTTTTAAAAAAATCATAATCATATAGAAAAGTCTAAGAATTTATTTCATATAAAAAAAAGAATTTCTATCAAATATATTGAATTATTTTGTTCATAATTCGTAGTACTTATAATAACGTTGATATTTTTTTATTCTTGTCGAAAATTACGCAAATTTCGATGGACTTGAACTTTTGATTTTGAAGGTACGTGTAAAGCATCCTTAACCAGCGTTAATAAATTGGTGTAACCTATACACCGGGAGCCGTAGAGAAACACGCGCAAGTTTCCAAGTTCAGTGGGTCGAGAGACCGTGAGTGACGCGAGAACGCAAGAGCCCGTGAAAACGGCGTGAAATGCATCAAGGGATCGAAGTACTACGTTCCCAGCCGTGCGGCAAAGAGAATTAAAAAAGAAGCTAAAAAAAAAGAAGACGAAACTCTGAAGAAAATAGAATGAAAACACACGAAAAAAATATATACGGCACGGAGCTTAAGGGGATGGGGCCATGCCGGACGATTGCCGCATAACCAGATTAGGACCGGTTAGGTTGGTGAACTGCTTCTGGGATATACATATAGTTTCCTATGTCTATACCTCCTTTACCTACGTTATGTAGCTAACCGGGTCAGCCAGATAGATAGATACGTGTATCGTAATTACTTTTCGACGTTTTGAGTGACATTTCTCATTTATTTTTTACCCGTTGATCCTACCTAACCTTTATTAAGACCATTGCGAGATTTTTTAAATACCACCAAAATTTGAATCATATTTTTCTCCCAATCTAATTATGAATTATACATTATATATACACACTCTTAAAAATTCAGAGTGTTAAAAGTGCTTGATTCTGACCTTAAGTTTTCTACACAATTATGCCCAGAATTAGTGTACAGAAGAATTTTCATTGTTGAAGTTATTCTTTTGATAATTTCTCTAGAAAACACGGTATGAATTTTTTTTTATTTCAAATATTTTAGTAATAAATTTATTTGTTCAAAAAAGAATTTTAGAATTTTTGGAAATGACAAAACCTTATTTATATTTAGTGACACATCTCATCTATTGTGATATTTAATCTGGAAAATTATAACTGGAGCCAAAAAAAATTTTTATAATTTTTAACATGTTTTTCTTTTTTTTCGATTTTTTTTGGTTAATTTTCCAAATTATAAAAATTTATTTTATATGCTATATTTAAGCCTCTCTGATTCTCAAATTCATGTACAGAAGTTCAGAGTATATAACACTCAATTATATTCATATTACACATTGGAGTATATTTTATTTGAATCATCTATAATCCACTGGAATTATTAAAGAGCCACGCGTGCCTGACAGCGAACGTTCTCCTTTGAATCTCTGAGCAGCAGCCAAAAAGTTGCCTGCCGATCAGCACTTTAGTCACGGCTATCTCTCGCCTTTCGGCTTATCCATCATTCACAATTGGATTTGTTCCAACCTTTTTCTCAGTCTCTCTCTCTCTCTCTCTCTCTCTTTCTCATGTTCTCCGTCCATTTCTGATTCATCCGCGCTGGTTTCTGGTCGCTCCCATCGCTACAACGATTGCAGTGAAAGTTGTAGAGTTCTGAATGGTTAAAAAAATTTTAATGACTGAAATTACTTGGAAAAAAAAGATTGTGGCAATTACATGATTTAAAAAATCTTTTTCTAATTACAGAAATTACTGTGTTTGGAAAAACTATGAGTAGCAGCATCTCATTAATTATTTAATAGATCGTTGAAGAAATTTCGTTTTTTAAATTTATTTTTGACACTTTTCTGAATAAAAATCGCGAACCAATTGCATTTATTACATTTTCACGTATAAAGATATATTTTTAGAAAAAGAAAATCTAGGATGTATTTTTTTTTAAATCCACTACTCGACAAATTTTACTAGAATATTTTCATAAAAATTAGAAAAGTCGTTTTTTAAAATATTAACATTTAAAGCGATAACTTTTTATTCAAAATTTTCATCTTTTACGTATAAATTCGATTTTTTTTAAATCAATAAAAATGTAGGATGGATTCCTAATGACTTTCAACTGTGTTCCAAAATTTTCAAATAAATTTAAAAAAAAATTGTTTACAAAAATAATTACATCTTAATTTTTCTTTTGAGTTCTCAAATGATTATATTTTTCCACATGGAGCTTTCGACTTTGAACTTTCGTTCGATTTATTGGATCTGGTAGTAAAGAGTATACAATTTTTCGTTGAAAATGATGTTATGAAATTTTTATTATTCTCTAATTTCAGGGTTCACCGAATTTCGTGGTCGTCGTGGTTTTCGCCGCAATTTCAATGGGGGATGTCGTATGGTATAAACGCGGCGCGTCAGGCAACTGCACATAACAGTCTGATACGGAAAGCAAGCGGTGGCTCTGTGTACAACCCGATTGCCGACATCTCGGTGTAATCAGACACCGGGACCGTAGGGAGATGCGACGTAATTGAAAACATCCGAGGAGATCTCTCCGCTTGCCTCTCTGATCCGTGCCGCGGGCCAACTTTTAAATACACTCAAATATATATGTATATATAATGCATAAACGAGCATTAGCGAGTCAACAGTAGCAAAACCGTAATCGTTAGTCTCATCCATTAACTCGTTTGGAACTATAAATGAAAAATAAAACCGCAGTTTTTCTTCTCTCAATTTTTCCTCGTTTCAAATCTTTCTGAAGGGAAGAAAAATGGAAATTACACAGAAAAATAGTCAATTAAGGGGCTGAGTGAGACAATACATTTTTTATTTTATTTTTAGTTAGTCGAATGATAAATAAGGAATTTACACAAAATAGACAATTTTTTTATTTTTATTAATAGCTTAATTTTTTTCTAGCTTTTTTGCATAAAAATTAAAAATGGTTTTTTTAAGAATAGAAATGAATTAGCCAGTCGACAGTAGAAAAACCTTAATCGTCAGTCTCATCCATTAACTCGTTTGCAACTATAAATGAAAAATAAAACCGCAGTTTTTCTTCTCTCAATTTTTCCTCGTTTCAAATCTTTCTGAAGAGAAGAGAAATGAAAATTACACAGAAAAATAGTCAATTAAGGGGCTGAGTGAGACAATACATTTTTTATTTTATTTTTGGTTAGTCGAATGATAAATATGGAATTTCGACAAAATAGACAATTTTTTTATTTTTATTAATAGCTTAATTTTTTTTCTAGCTTTTTTGCATAAAAATTAAAAAAGATTTTTTTTTAAGAATAGAAATGAATTAGCCAGTCGATAGTAGAAAAACTTTAATCGTCAGTCTCATCCATTAACTCGTTTGCAACTATAAATGAAAAATAAAACCGCAGTTTTTCTTCTCTCAATTTTTCCCCGTTTCAAATCTTTCTGAAGGGAAGAGAAATGGAAATTACAGAGAAAAATAGTCAATTAAGGGGCTGAGTGAGACAATACATTTTTTATTTTATTTTTGGTTAGTCGAATGATAAATAAGGAATTTCGACAAAATAGACAATTTTTTTATTTTTATTAATAGCTTAATTTTTTTTTTTAGCTTCTCTGCATAAAAATTAAAAATGTTTTTTTTTAAGAATAGAAATAAATTAGCGAGTCGACAGTAAAAAAACCTTAATCGTCAGTCTCATCCATTAACTCGTTTGCAGCTATAAATGGAAAATAAAACCGCAGTTGTTCTTCTCTCAATTTTTCCTCGTTTCAAATCCTTCTGAAGAGAAGAGAAATGGAAATTACACAGAAAAATAGTCAATTAAGGGGCTGAAAGAGGCAATACATTTTTTATTTTATTTTTGATTAGTCGAATAATAAATATGGAATTTCGACAAAATAGACAATTTTTTATTTTTATTAATAGCTTAATTTTTTTTCTAACTTTTCTGCATAAAAATCAAATTTTTTTTTTTAGGAATAGAAATAAATTAGCGAGTCGACAGTAAAAAAAACCTTAATCGTCAGTCTTATCCATTAACTCGTTGGCAGCTATAAATGAAAAATAAAACCGCAGTTTTTCTTCTCTCAATTTTTCCTCGTTTCAAATCTTTCTGAAGTGAATTAAGAGAAATGGAAAAGGCAGTAGTAAATTAAGCAGAAATATAGTCAATTAAGGGGCTGAGTGAGACAATACATTTATTTTTGTTAGTCGAATGACAAATATGAAATTTCACCAAAAAGACAATTTTTTTATTTTTATTAATTTATTAATTTTTTCTAGTATTTTTGGAAGTAAATTAAGCAGAAAAATACTCAATTAAGGGGCTGAGTGAGACAATACATTTCTTATTTTTATTTTTTTTTTGGTTAGTCGAATGATAAATATGGAATTTTGCCAAAAAGACAATTTTTTAATTTTTATTAATTCATCAATTTTTTTCCAGCATTTTCGGATAAAAATAAAAAATGATTTTTTGAAGAATAGAAATAAATTAATGAATGAGTAGCCCATGTTGAAAATCCTTAAATCTGATGATTAAATTGATTTTTACGACGCAAAAATTTTTCATTCCTATCTTCGCCTGCCACATTTTAAAAAAATTCCAATCAAGCGTCTGCAAAAAAAAATACATAAGTAATTAAACATTAATTTTTTTCCTTTCCCGCCCGACACAAATCGAATTTTTTAAGAAAGTAAAATAAACAATAATGTATTTGGCCTGTAGTGGCGAAAATTTGAAACCGTTACGTCGTTTACTTGGGTATCTATAAACCGCATCCCTCGAGGGGCGCGATAATGTGTTTCAAAGTGATTTTCCCTTGCACCCATGAGTGCATTTTGGGATAAGTAGGTGTAAATAGCACGTAGCGCCGAAAGAAAGCCGCCGGTGGATTCTGCATTAGCTGTTGGCGGTCCCAATACACACATCTCAAAAAATACATACCTCTATATATACGTATATACATTTCATCCCCTCTTTTTTTACAGGAGCAAAAGAAAAACTCGGTGCCGCCAAAGGCATCATCGCGAGCAGACGCATTCGCACACGCAGGTTTTTCCTCTCTCATCCTCTTGTTAATAAATTTCAATGGCAAGATTTTCTCACAGTCTGCTCGACCTGAATGCGCTTCGCGCGCTGTAGAGTTTGCGTATCTATCTCGTTGCGGCTGAAGGCCCGCCCGCTGTGTGTACATGTGTACCTATACATAAATAAAAACATACATATAGGGGGAGAGCGGGGCAAAATGGCTACGGAGGGAATAATGGCTGCGGGGCACGATGAAACAGGGGCATAATGACACACTTCGTCAAAATAGCATCAACGTACGCTGAAATGGTAAAAGAATTATGTTATGGTTCAATTGCCATGATATTAATCTCACAATATCTTTGAAATTAAATTTAATAGAATATAAACCTCTATTGCTTTTTTATATTTCATTTAATTAATTCTATATTTATTTTTAATTTTTTTTTTCCATATTTATTTTTATTTTTAATTTTGCCATTACGCCAATTTTTCTGTATTTTGTAAGCATAATAATGGAAATTCTGTGAAATTTTGACAAAAGTCGGAATTGTCTGTCTCAACGAAAAAAATATCATTGCTTTATTTTGTTCACAATTGGCGGAAATGTTTTTTGAGCGGCTATGGATATTTTTTTTATTAAAAAGTATATTTAAAAATATAAATTTTATACAGGTACAAATTTTTTGTGCGACCAGTAATTTTGAATATACAGCAAATTGAAAAAAACGAAATACAAAAATCATTTTTTAATTTTGGGTGAACCATAGGTGCTAAAATTCTGAATTAATTTATGGATGTTCGTGATACTCTAAACAACTTATGAACGCTTTTTGCGAATATGCTAAATTTTAACATGCCACTTGGTATGAAATGGCCCAAATATATCCTCATCGACATCAGCACACGATAAGTGTGCCCATTTTTCACACGTATTGCAACGTATCCACGATTCCATCGAATTGTGAATTGAACTGCAAAAGATGCATGCTGTATCCTTTTCAGCATTCGCAGATGAGTTTGACTTTTTTTTTCAATAATTCCGGACTTTGTTATTATTAATAACAAAGTTCATATCATAACGAGCTTCCGGACTTTGTTATTAATAATAACAAAGTCCGGAAGCTCGTTATGATATGAAGAACATTTGTGTAAATTAACAACTCTCATGCTGTTTGTCAAAGTACTATATTTTTTTCCCGTCGCGCGCATTGAGTCGTGTGAAAATGTTATAAACTTGGGGTTTTTTATTTTTTTTAAATATTTGTGCAAATTAATAAAACTGCGGGATGTCAGGTGTCAATGTACGAATTTGTTTTCATGTGTCACATTTTACTCCGGTTCTAGGGATGGGCAATATTCGGGTGGGGGTCAAAATAGCGAATGACCAAAATAGCGAATTTCAAAATAATGAACGTCTTAATCTAGAATGGTCATTATTTTAAAATTGGCTATTTTAGCCATTCCCTATTTTGGTTGCATTTTAATAGAATGGAGGGTCAAAATAGCAAATGGCTGAAATAGCGAATTTAAATATAATAAACGTCTGAATCTAGAATGGCCATTATTTTTAAATTGGCTATTTTAGCCATTCCCCATTTTGATTGTATTTTAGTAGGATGGGGGGTCAAAATAGCAAATGGCTGAAATAGCGAATTTAAATATAATAAACGTCTGAATCTAGAATGGCCATTATTTTTAAATTGGCTATTTTAGTCATTCCCTATTTTGATTACATTTTAATAGGATGAAGGGTCAAAATAGCGAATGGCTGAAATAGCGAATATAAATATAATGAACGTCTGAATCTAAAATGGCCATTATTTTAAAATTGGCTATTTTAGACATTTCCTATTTTGATTATTCGCTATTTGATTGCATTTTAACAGGATGAAGGGTCAAAATAGCGAATGATCAAAATAGCGAAATTAAATATAATGAACGTCTGAATCTAGAATGGCCATTATTTTTAAATTTGTTATTTTAGCTATTCGCTATTTCAGCCATTCACTATTTTGATTCCCATCCTTCGTGCTTCCGTGCCATTATGCCCCGCGTTACCATTTTGCCTCACTCTCCCCTGTACATACATACGTATATGTATTCACATACATACGTACATACATTTATAGATCCGTACATATATTCATACATACGTACAAATATATGTATATATATATATGTATGAATGTCCGCCGTGTTATTTTGTAGAGGGAGAGGAGGCGAAAAAGAAAATAAAAAAATAAAAAAAATTCCCGAGGGACGCGTTGTACACGCGGGAAGAGCGAAGTGGCCGGCCTCCGACGATTCCCGCAACCAGTGGCCGCATCGTATACTTTTCATCCCCACTACCTCGGACCAACCCCCTCGTCGCTATGTATCTTCCCTTCTTTTCAACCCCCTCCGTTACTCGACTCTCGGTTTCTTTTTCACTGACTGAAAGGCGGCGAATCCGCCGTCGGAGCTTCGACGTACTGGTATGTAAAAAAGAAAAAAAAGAAAAAAAAAAAAAAGAAAAGGCCGATGTACTTACTGTATTATGCAAAATACGAATATGTAAACCTGCGTTGAAGCGATTCAAGCCAACTGCATGGAGATCTGTCGATTAATTTATACTTTTATTTGTAGCGTTCGTGTCTCTTTCGAAAATCAAAGGCTTTTTATCGAATATTTATTGACATTTAATGAGCGTGCATGAAGAAGATGATTTAGTAAAAAAAAAATACACAATTCTTTTAGGTAGAGAGAAAATGATAAATTTTTGCTGTTGTATTTTTAGTGGCGCCACCTCTCAAGAAGTGTGTTATTTTTATTTTCATTTTTTTATGGAGCAAATAAATAGATAAATAATTTATATTTCCTTCCTTTCTTCGGAATAAAAATATGTAAGCCTATGTTTATTTCGTAAACCAAACACTTTTTATCAAATATTGATGGACATTTAATAAGCGTGGATGAAGTAGAGGGTTTAATAAAAAATAATATCTTGTAACTGAAGAATAATGATAATTTATAGCTAATAATGTTTTTAGTGGCGCCACCTATGAACAAGTGTGGAATATTCTAAGATTTCTGAGAACAAAAATTAATAATAAAGTTTTGCAATTATATTCGATAATTAATTACGTATAAAAAAGAATAAATTGATCGAAGAAAAAAAATCATTCCATATCAGCCAAATTTTCCCAAAGCACGTTTTATTAGTTTTTGAACTTTGCCGCCCATGCAAACATCCGGGAAAAATTGGGATCTTGGCCATAATGTAAAAAAACGTAGAAAAAATCATCGGCAAATCATAGAGACCAGTTTTACAAAATCAGAAAAAAGCTATTTGATAAATAAACTTTTCAATATCCTGGCGGCACTTTAATCTCCTTTAGGGTTTTCCTTGCGTGGAGTTTCATTGAAATTGCGTGTATACAGCAAAGAGTGCAAGCGATGGTATAAAGAACTTACGAATGAAATAGAAAATTGAAGGAGAAGGGATGCACAGGGATGAATAAGAGGGATGGGGCGGTGGTTTTAAGGGGGTAGCTAACCCCGACTCATTATGGCAACATGCGGTAAGTATGCGCGTGCTTAAGTCGTGCCAACAAGCGGCAAGGGTAAATATGGAAGAGAACCACTACCGCTATTGCTTTGCCATGTATTACCAACATATATATATATATGGAGCATTCCAAGCCAATTCGATAAAACTTTGACCCTTTATATTTTTAATTGGGTATACAATATAACATTTTTTTTTATCATTTAAAAAATTATAAATAAATCACTCTATTTTCAGAAAAAAATTTAATTACAAATATAGTTTAAGTATATACATTAAGAAGTGAATGAGAAAATTGTTCTACATTTTGCCGAATATAAAAATTTCTATAAAAATATATACTTACACGTTTTTTCGTTGAAACTGTGAAAAAAATAATAACATTAACGAGTATCACTTTGATTGTTAAAAAAAAAGGATTTTTTTCAAATTTTTGTTTCATTTTTTAAATAATATTATTAATAAATGAAATACTCAATTTCTAGAAAAGAAATTCCAATTGTAAATATAGTTTCAGTATGCATTAAAAAGTGGATGAAAAAATGTTTCTACATTGTACCAAATATAAAAGTATATACTTATATTTTGTTCATTGAAAATGTAAAAAAAACGGTAACATTAACGGGTGCCACTTTGATTATTTGTTATTGGAATCAAAACAAAAATTGAGATTTTGTTCAATTTTTTTTATGTATACTGTTAACATTAACAAAATCCCCCGATAGAAAATAATACATGTATCGTATATGCTTGATATATGTGTGCAAAATTATATGCAAAATATATGAGATATATGTCAAATATACATATATCATATTTTTAACGCCAAAAAGTTCGATTAGTCGAATATATTGTGCATATATTTATGTTTCTATGAGCCGACGGAAAAGTATAAATACTTTTTATTTATTTTTAGCAGTGTTTTTATTTAATACAAGCCAGTGAAATAGGAAGAAGTTCAGTAAATAAATATGAAGAATAAAACATTTATCGAGTTAGCTTGGAATGTCCCGTATATATATTATATATATATATACATAGACTTGCATTGCTGCCGCAAGTGGGACGATCCCTAGGAAAGAAAGAGAAAGAACGAGACGGAGATATATAATGCTATGCCTCGAGATGAGCAAGAGTGAAGGGGGATATGCCTGGGTAACATCCCTTATTTCGCGGCGCGGCTCGTTGCACGGCTCGGTGCATTCGAATGCTCACTCACTCCCTCGGTCGGCGTGCGCCCGCCCGTCTCCTCTCTATAACCCCTCGTCACATCACGATCCAACTCCAGGTGGTTGCATCCCTTAAAAACGAGGCTTCAACACTGTCCCCCCACTACTACGAGTATGTATCTACGTGTACCTCGGATATTACGAGCTTCGCACAGTGAAGCTGACCGCGTTTACCATAATTTCTGTAAGACAGACATTTTTGGAAAGTGGTTAATTAATTGGAAATTTTTATTATTATTTGTATTTATTTAGACTTAAAATTCTATCTAATTTATAGGAATTTGTATTGATGGATATTCGGCAATAAAAAAGAAACATTTGTAAGGTTTTATGGGTCTGTTAAGTGTGACAATTGAAAAAAAATATATGGTGTATAGAAATTTAGTGAAATTTACTATATTTTTGCTTTCTCCTAAGGGAAAAATATCGAAGAAATTTTGTTATTGTACTTTTCATTACCTGCAATTAATCATTTTCCGTTTTATAGCATTTTTAAACGAAAGTTGACCACGTTTACCACTATTTCTGTAAGACAGACATTTTTGGAAAGTGGTAAATTAATTGGAAATTTTTATAATTAGTTTTTAATTATTTGTATTTATTTAGACTTAAAATTCTATCTGATTTATAGGAATTTGGATTGATGGATATTCGACAATAAAAAAGAAACATTTGAAAGGTGTTATGGTTCTGTTAAGTGTGACAATTGAAAAATAAAAAAGACATGGTGTGTAGAAAGTTAGTGAAATTTACTATATTTTTGCTTCCTCCTAGAGGAAAAATATTAAAGAAACTTTGTGATTGTACTTCCCATTACCTGCAATTAAACATTTTCCGTTTTATAGCATTTTTAAACGAAAGTTGACCACGTTTACCACTATTTCTGTAAGACAGACATTTTTGAAAAGTGGTAAATTAATTGGAAATTTTTATAATTAGTTTTTAATTATTTGTATTTATTTAGACTTAAAATTCTATCCGATTTATAGGAATTTGTATTGATGGATATTCGGCAATAAAAAAGAAATATTTGTAAGGTTTTATGGGTCTGTTAAATGTGACAATTGAAAAAAAATATATGGTGTATAGAAATTTAGTGAAATTTACTATATTTTTGCTTTCTCCTAAGGGAAAAATATCGAAGAAATTTTGTTATTGTACTTTCCATTACCTGCAATTAATCATTTTCCGTTTTATAGCATTTTTGAACGAAAGTTGACCACGTTTACCACTATTTCTGTAAGACAGACATTTTTGGAAAGTGGTAAATTAATTGGAAATTTTTATAATTAGTTTTTAATTATTTGTATTTATTTAGACTTAAAATTCTATCTGATTTATAGGAATTTGGATTGATGGATATTCGGCAATAAAAAAGAAACATTTGAAAGATGTTATGGTTCTGTTAAGTGTGACAATTGAAAAATAAAAAAGACATGGTGTGTAGAAAGTTAGTGAAATTTACTATATTTTTGCTTCCTCCTAGAGGAAAAATATTAAAGAAACTTTGTGATTGTACTTCCCATTACCTGCAATTAAACATTTTCCGTTTTATAGCATTTTTAAACGAAAGTTGACCACGTTTACCACTATTTCTGTAAGACAGACATTTTTGGAAAGTAGTAAATTAATTGGAAATTTTTATAATTAGTTTTTAATTATTTGTATTTATTTAGACTTAAAATTCTATCTGATTTATAGGAATTTGGATTGATGGATATTCGACAATAAAAAAGAAACATTTGAAAGGTGTTATGGTTCTGTTAAGTGTGACAATTGAAAAAAAAGACATGGTGTATAGAAATTTAGTGAAATTTACTATATTTTTGCTTTCTCCTAGAGGAAAAATATTAAAGAAACTTTGTGATTGTACTTCCCATTACCTGCAATTAATCATTTTCCGTTTTATAGCATTTTTAAACGAAAGTTGACCACGTTTACCACTATTTCTGTAAGACAGACATTTTTGGAAAGTGGTAAATTAATTGGAAATTTTTATAATTAGTTTTTAATTATTTGTATTTATTTAGACTTAAAATTCTATCTGATTTATAGGAATTTGGATTGATGGATATTCGACAATAAAAAAGAAACATTTGAAAGGTGTTATGGTTCTGTTAAGTGTGACAATTGAAAAATAAAAAAGACATGGTGTGTAGAAAGTTAGTGAAATTTACTATATTTTTGCTTCCTCCTAGAGGAAAAATATTAAAGAAACTTTATGATTGTACTTCCCATTACCTGCAATTAATCATTTTCCGTTTTATAGCATTTTTAAACGAAAGTTGAGCACGTTTACCACTATTTCTGTAAGACAGACATTTTTGGAAAGTGGTAAATTAATTGGAAATTTTTATAATTAGTTTTTAATTATTTGTATTTATTTAGACTTAAAATTCTATCCGATTTATAGGAATTTGTATTGATGGATATTCGGCAATAAAAAAGAAACATTTGAAAGGTGTTATGGTTCTGTTAAGTGTGACAATTGAAAAATAAAAAAGACATGGTGTATAGAAAGTTAGTGAAATTTACTATATTTTTGCTTCCTCCTAGAGGAAAAATATTAAAGAAACTTTGTGATTGTACTTCCCATTACCTGCAATTAATCATTTTCCGTTTTATAGCGTTTTTAAACGAAAGTTGACCACGTTTACCACTATTTCTGTAAGACAGACATTTTTGGAAAGTGGTAAATTAATTGGAAATTTTTATAATTAGTTTTTAATTATTTATATTTATTTAGACTTAAAATTCTATCTGATTTATAGGAATTTGTATTGATGGATATTCGGCAATAAAAAAGAAACATTTGAAAGGTGTTATGGTTCTGTTAAGTGTGACAATTGAAAAAAAAGACATGGTGTATAGAAATTTAGTGAAATTTACTATATTTTTGCTTTCTCCTAGAGGAAAAATATTAAAGAAACTTTGTGATTGTACTTCCCATTACCTGCAATTAATCATTTTCCGTTTTATAGCATTTTTAAACGAAAGTTGAGCACGTTTACCACTATTTCTGTAAGACAGACATTTTTGGAAAGTGGTAAATTAATTGGAAATGTTTATAATTAGTTTTTAATTATTTGTATTTATTTAGACTTAAAATTCTATCCGATTTATAGGAATTTGTATTGATGGATATTCGGCAATAAAAAAGAAACATTTGAAAGGTGTTATGGTTCTGTTAAGTGTGACAATTGAAAAATAAAAAAGACATGGTGTGTAGAAAGTTAGTGAAATTTACTATATTTTTGCTTCCTCCTAGAGGAAAAATATTTAAAAAACTTTGTGATTGGACTTCCCATTACCTGCAATTAATCATTTTCCGTTTTATAGCATTTTTAAACGAAAGCTGACCACGTTTACCACTATTTCTGTAAGACAGACATTTTTGGAAAGTGGTAAATTAATTGGAAATGTTTATAATTAGTTTTTAATTATTTGTATTTATTTAGACTTGAAATTCTATCTGTTGTGTAGGAATTTTTATTGACGGATATTCGGCAATAAAAAAGAAATATTTATGAGGTGTGCCAACTGAAAAATAAAGATATGGTGTAGAAATTTAGTGAAATTTACTATATTTTTGCTTACTTCTAAAGGAAAAATATTGAAGAAACTTTGTGATTGTACTTCCCATTATCTGCATTTCATTATTTTCCGTTTTATAGCATTTTTAAACAAAAACTGACCGCGTTTACCACGATTTTGTGTAATACTGACATTTTTGAAAACTGGTGAATTAATTGGAAATTTAATAATTAGTTGTTAATCACTGATTTGTATTTATTAAGACTTGAAATTCTATCTGATTCATAGGAATTTGTATTAATGGATATTTGGCAATAAAAAAGAAACATTTATAAAGTGTTAAGTGTGTCAAATGAAAAAAAAAGATATGGTGTATAGAAATTTACTAAAATTTACTGTATTTTTGCTTTCCCCACAGAGAAAGAAAAATTGAAAGATAAATATCAAAGAAACTTTACAATTTTACTTTCCATTATCTGCAATTAATTATTTTCCGTTTTGCAGCATTTTCAAACGAATCAACGCGTTAAATTTTATTTTCAATTTTTAATAAAATAATTACCCATTTTCTTACGCTGCGCGAGGATATTCCAATTAAATAATTAAGAAGAAACTATGTATAGAACTAATGCATGATATTATCGAAAATGCAGCCAAATACAGCCAAAATATATTTTCTATATATTTCAAAAGTTTACACTGAAAAAAATAAATGCGACAACTTGCTAAATATAATGAGTTTTACTATAAAAATAACGAAATGCACCATAATTTAGTTGCAAGATACATTATTTATTGTTACAGCAACTATAAAAACATAGTTGTCGTCTCAGGGAAACATGTGTATAGTTGAATTGACCATTAATTTTTTTATGTACCTGTGTAATATCGCCATATTAAACGACTTATTAAAAATTAACCCTAGAAGCCAAATTTTCACTTACCTTACAAAATCATATCTTTTTCCGAACTTCTATTTTCACCCTAAAAAGTATTGATACTTTTTCTCTTACCTTACAAAATCATATCTTTTTCCTAACTTCTATTTTCACCAAGAAAAATATTGATATTTTTTCACTTACCTTACAAAATCATATCTTTTTCCTAACTTCTATTTTAACCAAGAAAAGTATTGATACTTTTCATGGTGAAAATAGAAGTTAGGAAAAAGATATGATTTTGTAAGGTAAGTGAAAAATTGTTATGGTATTGATACCATAACAATTTCAGGGTACAAAAGTTTCGAAAGAGTTAATAAATTGTTAATATTCTATAGTAAGCCATTTCTGCATGCAACCCTTACAAATCCCTTAGGAATGTACGATTGCACTGAAGCAGCACGCGCGGTAGTATAAACGAGAAGCCCGAAAAGCAATCCACGAAGCAAACGCGGGTGGTTTCGCTGGCTCTTAAGTGAACCCCGCGGCGCCGTAAGAAGCAATGATACACCGAATTGTCCTGTGCACCTACAGAGAGTAAAGCAACACCCTAACAGTTCTTTCAGAGGAAAACTTTGCGATGCCCTTTGCGTTTTGTTGGTCGAAGCAACTGGGACACTAAATGCATCCTACTTCAGCTTGTTGCCCGACTATACCTCGAATACTGCACAACCACGATATATATATATATATATATATATATATATATATATATAGGAGCAACTATTCTACCAGAAGGGCCGAAGGGAACTGCGAGATGCTTCGGAAGAGAAGCGCTGCGAATAACGTGCTTACGTGCGATCATCCGACCACGGATTTCAATGGACGCGAGACGGCGGACACGAGTATAGCTATAGGATATATAAGGTAGGTAATACTGTACGCGGCACGCGGATCTTCCACTATAATAGGGAAGCTCCAGAGTCCAGCAGGCGGGAGCATTAGGTAAGTATAGGTACCACGGGATTGCAGTCTCTGGATGAATAGGAGACTGGGGCAATATGGCACATTGCTTACTAATCTCATATAGATGATCGGTAATTGGGGAAACAATAATTTGTAAATATGCTGGTAATTATTATGAAAATTTATGTCATTTCTAAAATATTTTATGTGTCATCCCTCTTCAAAAAATCAGTGGATGAAATATCTCGCATTTTCGATATAAGTATTGTTGTCATTTTATTCGTTCCGTAAATGGCTGTCGTACCAGCGCGATGAAAATCCAACCTACATGTTTTTTCTTGAAGATATCAAATTTTGGCCTTCACTATCGTTCTCAAGTCGCATATTGTACCTCAAAAAGTACCGGTTACATGCGTTTTTACGATGATTTTTGAAAAAGTCACTTTTGGTCGGTTCTGATTCTAGAATTCACAAATCCGACTTTTGGTCGGAAAATCCAACCTAAAGAACCTAAATTTTTTTTCACCAAGATATCGAATTTTGGCCTTCACTATCGTTCTCAAGTCGCATATTGTACCTCAAGAAGTACCGGTTACATGCCTTTTTACGATGATTTTTTAAAAAGTCACTTTTGGTCGGTTCTGATTCCAGAATTCACAAATCCGACTTTTGGTCGGTAAATCCAACCTACAGAACCTAAATTTTTTTTTCATCAAGATATCAAATTTTGGCCTTCACTATCATTCTCAAGTCGCATATTGTACCTGAAAAAGTACCGGTTACATGCCTTTTTACGATGATTTTTGAAAAACTCACTTTTGGTCGGTTCTGATTCCAGAATTCACAGATCCGACTTTTGGTCGGCAAATCCAACCTAAAGAACCTAAATTCTTTGTTCTTCAAGATATCAAATTTTGGCCTTCACTATCGTTCTCAAGTCGCATATTGTACCTCAAAAAGTACCGGTTACTTGCCTTTTTACGATGATTTTTGAAAAAGTCACTTTTGATCGTTTCTGATTCCAGAATTCACAAATCCGATTTTTGGTCGGAAAATCCAACCTAACCTAAATTTTATTTTCTTCAAGATATCAAATTTTGGCCTTCACTATCGTTCTCAAGTCGGATATTGTACCTCAAAAAGTACCGGTTACATGCCTTTTTACGATGATTTTTGAAAAAATCACTTTTGGTCGTTTCTGATTCCAGAATTCACAGATCCGATTTTTGGTCGGTAAATCCAACCTAAAGAACCCAAATTTTATTTTCTTCAAGATATCAAATTTTGGCCTTCACTATCGTTCTCAAGTCGGATATTGTACCTCAAAAAGTACCGGTTACATGCCTTTTTACGATGATTTTTTAAAAAGTCACTTTTGGTCGGTTCTGATTCCAGAATTCACAAATCCGACTTTTGGTCGGTAAATCCAACCTACAGAACCTAAATTTTTTTTTCATCAAGATATCAAATTTTGGCCTTCACTATCATTCTCAAGTCGCATATTGTACCTCAAAAAGTACCGGTTACATGCCTATTTACGATGATTTTTGAAAAACTCACTTTTGGTCGGTTCTGATTCCAGAATTCACAGATCCGACTTTTGGTCGGAAAATCCAACCTAAAGAACCTAAATTCTTTTTTCTTCAAGATATCAAATTTTGGCCTTCACTATCGTTCTCAAGTCGCATATTGTACCTCAAAAAGTACCGGTTACTTGCCTTTTTACGATGATTTTTGAAAAAGTCACTTTTGATCGTTTCTGATTCCAGAATTCACAAATCCGATTTTTGGTCGGAAAATCCAACCTAACCTAAATTTTATTTTCTTCAAGATATCAAATTTTGGCCTTCACTATCGTTCTCAAGTCGGATATTGTACCTCAAAAAGTACCGGTTACATGCCTTTTTACGATGATTTTTGAAAAAATCACTTTTGGTCGTTTCTGATTCCAGAATTCACAGATCCGATTTTTGGTCGGTAAATCCAACCTAAAGAACCCAAATTTTATTTTCTTCAAGATATCAAATTTTGGCCTTCACTATCGTTCTCAAGTCGCATATTGTGCCTCAAAAAGTACCGGTTACATGCCTCTTTACGATGATTTTTGAAAAAGTCACTTTTGGTCGGTTCTGATTCCAGAATTCACAGAACCGACTTTTGGTCGGAAAATCCAACCTAAAGAACCTAAATTCTTTTTTCTTCAAGATATCAAATTTTGGCCTTCACTATAATTCTCAAGTCGCATATTGTACCTCAGAAAGTACCGGTTACATGCCTTTTTACGATGATTTTTGAAAAAGTCACTTTTGGTCGGTTCTGATTCCAGAATTCACAGAACCGACTTTTGGTCGGAAAATCCAACCTAAAGAACCTAAATTCTTTTTTCTTCAAGATATCAAATTTTGGCCTTCACTATAATTCTCAAGTCGCATATTGTACCTCAGAAAGTACCGGTTACATGCCTTTTTACGATGATTTTTGAAAAAGTCACTTTTGGTCGGTTCTGATTCCAGAATTCACAGAACCGACTTTTGGTCGGAAAATCCAACCTAAAGAACCTAAATTCTTTTTTCTTCAAGATATCAAATTTTGGCCTTCACTATAATTCTCAAGTCGCATATTGTACCTCAGAAAGTACCGGTTACATGCCTTTTTACGATGATTTTTGAAAAAGTCACTTTTGGTCGCTTCTGATTCCAGAATTCACAGATCGGATTTTTGGTCGGTAAATCCAACCTAAAGAACCTACATTTTTTTTTCTTCAATTCAAAATTAATGTACTTTTACGGTAAAATTAACGTAAATTATTGACATTACTATACCCAAAATTAATTTTACATCGCACTCGTATATAAAATTTATTGTACCATATATAGTTTATTCATAAAAACTTCCATTACTGGTAAGCTAAATTCCAAATAAATTTTTTATTCAACAGTGTTAATTATTTATTTTACAAATAAAACTGTTATAATTGCTCAATTCTTATGTCCCATTTCGCCCCATTATTCAATGCAGATACAATGAGTAGCTGCAGTCGAGATTGTAGTAGTAATAGTAGCTGGACCTTCTCTGGTACTCGAGGACGTTCGAGGCGGCGGGAGCGGCGCAGAGGGATCTCGGGATGAAGCTTAAGGCTGAGGCGGCATCCCTTATACCACGGAAAAGAGTATATCCAGCATTACCTATATATATATATAAAGTATACGTAAAATCCGAAAGCGCCTCCACGCTCTTATACACGCTTTCTCCCAAAGTAGCAGTAGAAGAAGAAGAAGAAGAAATTCGTACGCATGGATAACTTGCGGCCCACTGCCGACAATAATGCTCTTCTTCTTTCTCGACGTCTTCCCAAGAGCCTCTAGTGCTACCAAAAGTCTAGGCACTGCGCGGACGTTTAAGTCTTCGATGCTTTCTCGGTCGCTACAAAACCCGCGGTGTATATTACTTTTCAGAATGGGCGCCGTCACGTGAACGCCGCGGAGCTTTTGTCCTTTTACAAAGCACTGTTTGCCGACACAATTTGCCAGGATTATTTCTTCCTCTGTTGCATGCCAGCGCCGCGTCCGGTTTTTGATGGTATTCAAGCAAATTCGGTGTACATGTCTCTATGTACACTTGGATGTGTTTTTTCATTTTTTTTTTTTACCTTATGTAAGCAAGATCGGGTCATTTATGTGGCAAGATTATAGGAACTGCAGTGATGGAAAAGAGAAATACCGCCTTTTGAGAATGGTGACGATATTGCTGCGCGTTCGGGCTCACCAAAAAGCTCGGCCATGCGCGCATTACGCATTAACGTATAGTTTTCCATGTGGCAATTCAGTCGTGAAGGAATTTTTTTTTTCGTAGGGAACTTTTTTCGAGGTTTTTAAATGTGTTTGCAATATCATTGTAGCTGGAGTAAGGAAATATGTTAAGGAGAAATGAGAGATTGGAAGTTTATTTTTTTGTGCTTCTGGGGAAAAAAAATTAATTATTTTAAATTTAATTTTAATGGGGTATTAAGTTTTCGCTCTGGGAAAGTGTTTTGTTTTTACATAGTTTATGGTATGGGATGCGACGTTATGTTAGTAAGATCGGGGCATTTATATGTAGCAAGATTATAGGAACTGCAGTGATGGAAAGTGGAAATACTGCATTTTGAGAATGCAGGTTTATAATATAAAATGGAAGTTTGTAACATAAGAATGAAGTTTTTATATTATAAATTTATTTTTCCATGTTTCTGGGGATAAAATTAATTTTTTTTTAAATTCTATTTTAATGGGGTGTTAAAGTTTCACTCTGGGAAAGTTCACGGTGTTTAGAAATATGAAAGAATTTTTGTGAAAAATTTGATGGATTATTATAAAAATACAAAAAGATCGGAGGAAGATCACTTTTGTTGTTGTTGTTGTGTTTTCGAGAAAATTTTTGATTGCTCAGTAAAATTAATAGGAAAAAAACTGGACATTTTTTCCTATTAATTTTACTGAGCAATAAAAAATTTTCTCGAAAACACAACAACAATAACAAAAGTGATCTTCCTCCGATCTTTTTGTATTTTTATAATAATCCATCAAATTTTTCACAAAAATTCTTTCATATTTCTAAACACCGTGAACTTTCCCAGAGTGAAACTTTAACACCCCATTAAAATAGAATTTAAAAAAAAATTAATTTATAAATTTATTAATTATAAAATTATTAATTTATTAAATAAAAAAACTGGACATTTTTTCCTATTAATTTTACTGAGCAATAAAAAATTTTCTTTTGGCTAAAATATAGAGTTTTTAGGATATTTTAATAAAATATTTATTACTTTGAAAAGAAATGACTTGGCGATTGCGGCTTACGCTCGTTTTCTTCATAACTGATCAAACTTTGAATCGACGCTTTTGGAATTAGAATTCGTTTTGTTATTAATTTTCCTCAGATTTCTAAAGTAGGAGCAAAGAAATTTTTTTTCCGATCATTTTTCAAAGTGTTCTCGCTGTCGAAAAAAATGAAGTATCATAATTTTCCTATACCGAATTTTCGTGAATATTTCAAATGTCGACTTGTACATTTTAAAAGGAAAATGTGAAAAATCTAATTTAAAAAAATTGTGTTTTCACTTAGAACTTCCGACTTACCTATTTTTATTAAATAATTTTATTATGTCTAATTAAAATTTTCACAAAAGTTCATCCGGATTCCCAATCAGCGGCAGAATTAAAATAAAAATAATAGAATCGTAGAGTCGAAATCGAACGATTTGATTAAATCACAACTTCGATCCGATTGACGTCCAATTTTAGATGCGCCTCGATTTTCGATACACGACGTGATGTACTTACACTTTCAATATTGGGTGACGAGTCCACAGAAGAAAGGGTCGTTCCTATGAAAACTGGCCTGAAGAACATCAGAAGCATCAAAAGAAAAGAAGAAGCAGAAGAAGATGATGAAGAAGAAGAAGAAGAAGAAGAAGAAGAAGAAGAAGAAGAAGAAGGTCTCGCATTCCTAAACAGCTTATGACGAGTAGTAGAGTCTTCCTATCGCATTCGGCCATCGCTCGGTTTCTCGTATCCAAAAAGGTGGCGGATTTGTTTCTCGGTTCTTATCCGTTGCTCGCAGCGGGCATCAACGAGGGGCGACACAGGACGATACGCCGCCTCTCGCTTTGTCTCAGCCTAGCAGTTACCCACCGACCAACGATCCTCTGCTGGCTCTCCTCGACTGGAGGATCTTCCATTCGACGAGATCCCGTCCAATTCGTTGCTGTGGCTCGTTTCCATAGTCGATACCGTAGCATCTGAGACAGGCGAACAACAGCAAGCAGCGAGATGAAGACTCAGTTTCGTCTTCGTAAAATGTGTCGAGCTACCGACGTTTTCTTCGTGGATCCTGTTACACTAACCCATTGGGCATATTTAAAAAGTACTTTTTTTACAGTTACGACGATTATTCACTTTTATTTTTAATTACCAATTTTTTAAAAATTCAAACTTGACAAGTATTAATTTTATGTGAAATCCTCATACTCGGAACAATTAAAGAAAAATATTGAAAATCAACCTGTTTTTTTTGTTGGTTTTACCTCATGCAAAACCCTTAATTTCCAGTAAAACTTAGACACTTTTTAAATATTTAGATAAATAAAAAAATTACAATGGAACTACATTGAACAATATTTCCTGCTACCAGCAAATAATACTAAAGTAAAATGTAATTAAATGCTACTCAAAATATCGCAAGATAATATTAATAATAATAGCAGAATTAAAATTTAAAATTCTTAAAAATGTATGATTCTTACATTATCAATTTGAAGAAAACTTGCCCCTCAGCAGATTAGATTAATAATTGAATCCATCCGTGGTTTTTGTGCACCTACTTACATTTTATAACAAGAAAATTACTTGAGAGCATAGCTCAACATTGTTTCACGGTCGAATGCAGCTGATTCCTGATACCAAAGTTGTCAGGTCGTTCCAATCGAATTCTTCAAGACATTACACACATCGTTGGATAGATCGCGATACACACTTTTCTCGTACGACGGCCCATAGCCATCGAAGGGCTTCGTGAAAATCATCTAATCAATTTTCCCAGAGTCATTTGTTAGATAGTATCGCGCTGATCCAATACAGCAACGGTCACTCGGCGATCGTGAATCTCCTCGCTGCAAAAGATTGTGGGATCGAAATAAATTCACTTTGCTGAGCAATCAATCTGGACCAATCGAATGGATTTTATATATAAAAAAAACTTGGAGAAATGAACATTAAATTCATTCCATAAATTAAAAAACAACAATGAAAATACAAATAATTTGTACTGCTTAATTATACGCACGGTGAAAAATAATTTGCCGACATAGTGATTGCAAATTTTATTTGTTGGCCTAGAAAATGTTTTTGCTGGCCTAGCAAATCTTTTTGCTGGCCTAGCAAATATTTTTGCTGGTCTAGCATTTTTTTTTGCTGACCTAGCAAATTTTTTTGCTGGCCCAGCAAATCTTTTTGCTAGCCTAGCAAATCTTTTTGCTGGCCTAGCAAATATTTTTGCTGGCCTAGCAAATGTTTTTGCTAGCCTAGCAAATCTTTTTTTGGTCTAACAAATCTTTTTGCTAGTCTAGCATTTTTTTTGCTGATCTAGAAAAATTTTTTGCTCGCCCAGCAAATCTTTTTGCTGGCCTACCAAATTTTTTTGCTGGCCTAGCAAATTTTTTTGCTGGCCTAGCAAATTTTTTTGCTGGCCTAGCAAATTCTTTTGCTGGCCTACCAAATTTTTTTGCTGGCCTACCAAATTTTTGCTGCCCTACCAAATTTTGTTGCTGGCCTAGCAAATATTTTGCTGGCCTACCAAATCTTTTTGCTGGCCTACCAAATTTTTGCTGCCCTACCAAATTTTGTTGCTGTCCTAGCAAATATTTTGCTGGCCTTGCAAATATTTTGCTGGCCTACCAAGTCTTTTTGCTGGTCTAGCAAATCTTCTTGCTGGTCTAGCAAATCTTTTTGCTAGCCTAGCAAATCTTTTTGCTAGCCTAGCAAATCTTTTTGCATGCGATTGTGAAGCTCTTCGTTGTAAAAAATTGCGATCTGAAAATAAATTCACTTTGCCTAGCAATCAATCTGGATTTTATCAATAAACAACTTGGCTAATTTAGCAATACATTCCATAAATAAATAAAAAAAACAACAATGAAAATCCAAATAATTTGCACTGCTTGATTAAATTTTAATTCCATCATCCACGCACCACGTTTCCACCTCATATGCAAATGAGCACCAAAGATGTATACATGAAGAAGCAAGTGGTTGGTAGGTCGTACCGGTAGCGTCAGGTCGTCCGTGCGTTATAATATTATAATACGCGAAGCAATTTAATATATAACGCAGCTCCCTCGCACTGGACGACCAGCCGGCATCGACAAAGCATTCCTTACGTCATGGTTCACCAAGTCGAGAGATCTTCGGGTGAGCGAAGGAATCGAAGTGAAGACGACGAGAAGGATGAACGTGTCTGCATATCTAAAACACAGTGTGTGCTTTAGAAACGAGAAAGAGAGAGAGCGACACACAAATACACACACTAACAGAATAGGACACCGGGGCTAGTTGAAACACTTGTGGTATACCATTTAATTTTTCTTTTTTTGCTTTCTCGACTATCAGGACATATTCAAAATGGCCTAAACCATTGAAAAATATGATTTAGAAAAAATATCTACGTGCGTGTGTGTGGCTGAATTCTAATAATGCAAATATGTATATCTCAGGAACGAATTTATCAATCGAGCTGAAATTTCAGACACAAGTAAAGCATTTGTCCTCTTTTGTTTTTACTGATTTACGAAATAATTGAACCACCTGCTCAGATTATATGAGATTTTGAATTTTTTTAAGAGTCTTTTTTTAGCTGTTGCCATTTTTTAGCTATTGAGCTACGTGGTTTATTTTACATAAAGTAATGATTAAGGATGATCGGTATTAAATTTCAGCTAAATCTATAAAGCGGTTAGCACTTTAGATAGTTTTGAATTTTTCGAAAAATTAACACAGTCGCTCTAATTTACAACAACTATGATTTACTAATTTCTAATAACTAATTTAAAGTAATAACTAAGTCGAGAATTAGAATAATCTAATTTCTTCGTTCTATCAGCTAATTCTTATTTGCCGTCCTTTTTTAATTCAAATATCTCTAATTTTCAAATTTGCAGACAAATCGCAATTTTAACACCAGAAAAATCGAGTACAGTTCGAACGACAGTTTATGTCACTCAATAAAATTATAAATATTCGTACCATTTTTCCTTTGCCGACGATTACACCCACGATTTGACACAATCAATATCTCGAGGCCTCAAAATTTGTACATAACACGGAAAAAAAAAGATTAGTTGCCATAACCAAGAAATGAGTTGACACAACCAATCGATTATTCTATTTCCCTTACAACTCAAATGGTAATACCAAAGACTCGAATGGTAATACCGACGATTCGAATGGTAATACCGACGATTCGAATGGTAGTCCCAACTGTTCGAGTGGTAGTCCCAACGATTAGATTAGTTAACCTAACTAATCTCACGAGAACCAATCGTGAATACACTCAGAAAAAAGTTTGGTTAGAATTACCAAAAAATTGGTTAAAAATGTTATCAAAAAAACTTAGTGGGCACAACCAAGTTATTGACTAACATAACCAAGTTATTAGCTAATATAACCAAGGATTTGGTAAGACAACCAAATATTTAGTACGCCTAATCAATATCTTGGTTGCGCCTACCAAATTTTTCTTGGTTAAATTTTTAACCAAAATCTTAGTAAGCCCAACCAAGCGTTTTTCTCTGTGTAGTTGAGGTTACTATTCGATATGGTTGGTAGGTCGTCGAGTGGTAACCCCAACGATTGGATTAGTTAACCTAACTAATCTCGCGAGAACTAATCGTGATTAGTTGAGGTTACGGCAATACGTCGTTTCTACAGAACCCGATTCTACACATCACCGACTCAACACCGCCAACTCTACACAACGGCAATTCGACACATGCCTCGATTCAACACAACAGCAACTATACACATCACCAACTCGACACATCGCCAACTCGACACATGCTTCAATTCGACACAACCCCAATTCTACACAGCCCCGATTCTACACAGTCACAATTGTCACGAGCCAAATGCACAACGACAATACTCTACACAGCCCCGATTCTACACAGGCACAAATTTCACGAGCTAAATTCACAACGGCAATACTCTACACAGCCCCGATTCTACACAGGCACAACTGTCACGAGCTAAATTCACCAAAGTCCCGATTCAACACATCACCGATTCTACACCGTCACCAACTCACATCCAATCAGCGTATGTCGTTCAAGCATTCCAACTCATCGGCGCACTATGATTGGATGTGAGTTGGTGACGGTGTAGAATCGGTGATGTGTTGAATCGGGACTTTTGTGAATTCAGCACGTGACAGTTGTGCCTGTGTAGAATCGGGGCTGTGTCGAGTATTGCCGTTGTGAATTTAGCTCGTGACATTTGCGCCTGTGTAGAATCGGGACTGTGTAGAGTGTTGCCGTTGTGCATTTGGCTCGTGACAGTTGTGACTGTGTAGAATCGGGGCTGTGTACAATTGGGGTTGTGTCGAATTGAGGCATGTGTCGAGTTGGTGATGTTTACAGTCGCTGTTGTGTTGAATCGAGGCATGTGTCGAATTGCCGTTGTGTAGAGTCGGTGGTGTTGAGTCGGTGATGTGTAGAATCGGATTCTGTAGAAACGACGTATTGCCGAGGTTACTATTCGATATGGTTGAGGCAACTAATTTTTTAGACATTGTGTACAGCAAATCGAAAACGTAGTTGCCACAACCAAACATTTCTTTCCGTGAAGTGTTTAATCTTGTCTTGTGTTCCAATTAGCCCCGGTCTCCGCCAAGAGCTAAGGGAAAGACAAAGAAAAGAGAAGAAAGTTCAGCGGGACGTCTCTGCTTATGAGAGGCTACTGGTTTCTCCTTGTTTTCTTTCCTCGGCGCTGGCACGACGCATCCACTACCTTCGTTCACCATCAACGTATCTTTCGCACTCGTTTCTCCTTTTCGTTCTCCTTCACTAAGAAAGAGAGAAGAAAGTCTAGCTGAGCCTCCGTGCGAATACGATCCTTCGGACAAGGCACAGCATGACTTCCCATTCGTACGCCCATCTTACGTCCGTACGAATTTCGAACGAGTCGCGATCGCGTTTTGATGCTCCTCGCATTTGCTGCTGACTCGAACGTGACTCGTTTCATTTTTTCGTTATGCAGAAGCAACCCAAGTGATCAGCGAAAAAAAAGAAAAAAAAAGAAAATCATAAACGAGGCAAATGTCTTGGAGAGGCTCATACCGGTTGACTTTAAGGGGGTTTCTTTTTTTTTTAGCATATGCAGCAGCAGTGAATTACTAAAGGACGAAAGTGCGTGTGGCCATTGGTAACAAATTTTTTATTAAAAAATTATTTTCTTCTTTTTTTTCTTTTTTTTAAACCTACATGGGTCGTGTGTTTGGATGGACATAGAAGATGTAGCCCAGAGTGAGAGCTGTCAGTCAAATGGTGGAAAAAGAGAATGCAGTCGTGGAATTTTTGGAGGGAGATATAATTTAGAAGATTTGACTTGGAATTTCGGGTGAATATATTATGTAACTGATTTTTTTTTTTCGGTGGGATCGTGGGTGTTATGCGGAATGGTATTAAGGTGGAAGCGAAATTGATATAATATCGTGCTGGGAACGCCTACTCAGCAATATAGAAAGGCGGATTTGTCTGGGTTATATTATATATATATATATATATATTATATATATATATATATAATATAACCCAGACAAATCCGCTATATATATATATATATATATAGCTGGTTGCTTCCGTGTAGCTAATGAGATAAATATTTGAACAATATTTTTAATAATATTTTTCAATATTATTTATTTATCATGAAAAATACAAAATATATACTATATTTCTGCGTGAAAAAAATGTTAATGAATAATCCTAGCATAATCCAGTGCCTATTTAGATAAATATAATAAAATACGAAATAGAAGTCGAGTTGAAATAATAAAATATATTTTTCATATTTTTTTTATAGTATATTTCCGTGCAAAAAAATAATTGAAAACTCTATACAGTTGATTTTATATGAAAAATGATAGTAGCATAAATTGCCTAATTTTTCCCTTCTGGAGCAATTTATGTGAACGCTCGATTTCGATATAAATCCGTCTTATAATATTATCACCTGGTTAGCAGCAGCACACAAATTCTCTTACTTTCTCGTCGACGACAATATTGACTATAATAAAAATAATAAAATACACAATACAAAATAATAAAATATAAAAATACGAAATTATAAGTAGAGTTGAAATAATAAACTATATTTCCCAAATTTTTGTTGACAGTATATTAACGTGCAAAAAAAAATAATTCAAAACCCAATAAAGTTGATTTTATATGAAAAATGATAGTAACATAAGTTGCCTGATTTTTCCCTTCTGGAGCAATTTATATGAACGATCGATTTCGATATAAATCCGTCTTATTTATTATCACCTGGTTAGCAGTAGCACACAAATTCTCTTACCTTCTCGTCGACGACGATTTTGACTATAATAAAAATAATAAAATACACAATACAAAATTAGAAGTAGAGTTGAAATAATAAACTATATTTCCCCCATTTTTTTGACAGTATATTAACGTGCAAAAAAAATAATTCAAAACCCAATAAAGTTGATTTTATATGAAAAATGATAGTAACATAAATTGTTTGATTTTTCCCTTCTGGACCAATTATATGAACGATCGATTTCGATATAAATCCGTCTTATAATATTATCACCTAGTTAGCAGCAGCACGCAAATTCTCCATCTTTCCTACCTCCTCGTCGACGATGACATTAACTATAATAAAAATAACAAAATACACAATACAAAATAATAAAATAATAATACGCAAAATACAAAATAATAAAACAATAATGCGCAAAATACAAAATAATAAAATATAAATATACAAAATTACAAGTAGAGTTGAAATAATAAACTATATTTCCCCCATTTTTTTTGCCAGTATATTAGCGTGGAAAAAAAAATAATTCAAAACCCAATAAAGTTGATTTTATATGAAAAATGATAGTAACATAAATTGCCTGATTTTTCCCTTCTGGAGCAATTTATATGAACGATCGATTTCGATATAAATCCGTCTTATTTATTATCACCTGGTTAGCTGCAGCACGCAAATTCTCCATCTTTCCTACCTTCTCGTCGACGACGACGTTGACTATAATAAAAATAACAAAATACACAATACAAAATAATAAAATATAAATATACAAAATTAGAAGTAGAGTTGAAATAATAAACTATATTCCCCACATTTTTTTTAACAGTATATTAGCGTGCAAAAAAAAATAATTCAATACCCAATAAAGTTGATTTTATATGAAAAATGATAGTAACATAAATTACCTGATTTTTTCCTTCTCGAGCAATTTATATGAACGGTAGATTTCGATATAAATCTGTCTGATAATATTATCACCTGGTTAGCAGCAGCACACAAATTCTCTTACCTTCTCGTCGACGACGATTTTGACTACAATAAAAATAATAAAATACACAATACAAAATTAGCAGTAGAGTTGAAATAATAAACTATATATCCCCCATTTATTTTTGACAGTATATTAGCGTGCAAAAAAAATAATTCAAAATCCTATAAAGTTGATTTTATATGAAAAATGCTAGTAACATAAATTGTTTGATTTTTCCCTTCTGGACCAATTTATATGAACGATCGATTTCGATATAAATCCGTCTTATTTATTATCACCTAGTTAGCTGCAGCACGCAAATTCTCCATCTTTCCTACCTCCTCGTCGACGACGACGTTGACTACAATAAAAATAATAAAATACACAATACAAAATAATAAAATAATAATACGCAAAATACAAAATAATAATGCGCAAAATACAAAATAATAAAATATAAATATACAAAATTACAAGTAGAGTTGAAATAATAAACTATATTTCCCCCATTTTTTTTGCCAGTATATTAGCGTGGAAAAAAAAATAATTCAAAACCCAATAAAGTTGATTTTATATGAAAAATGATAGTAACATAAATTGCCTGATTTTTCCCTTCTGGAGCAATTTATATGAACGATCGATTTCGATATAAATCCGTCTTATTTATTATCACCTGGTTAGCTGCAGCACGCAAATTCTCCGTCTTTCTTACCTCCTCGTCGACGACGTCGTCGTCGTCGTCGTCGTCGTCGTCGTCTGTGCGACATACAGCGTCCGAGCGATTATTAGAAGAGCGCGCCAGTTACAAAATGACAAGGGAGCGCGGTTGGGTATGATGGATGAGAGGGCGGCCAGTTTACGTGATCGAGACATGATCGCTCGCGGACGGGGTGGTCCGTCTGTCCGTTCCGTCTTCTCGTAACTTTATTCCTCTCTGCCTCGACTCGTGCTCCATCTTTTTCTCTCTTTATCTCGTTCTCTCTCACTCTCTCATTCTCAACGTTCTTCTTTGCCTTCGCTTCTTCGTTTGAGTCTCGAGCACTGGCCGATCGCACCGACCACCTCGAGCGCAGCCCCTGTCACCGTCGGGTGAGCGATCTCGTTGTCATGTCTCGCAGACATGTGCGCTCCGCGACCTATAACAGCAGTATTTTTTTATCCATATGCTCCGGTAATGCTATGGTACTTATTATTTTATGTGCCTAAAACCAACAGAAAAATCAGATTAATTTTTGCTTCCTCATAGAGGAAGCTTTGTTTTCATGAAATTTTTTTTTTTCGAGATTTTCATGTCAGTATGCTTAGAATCACCTAAAACGTCGAGAAAAGTGGTTTAGAAAAAATGTCCGTATGTATGTATGTGTGTGTGTGTGTGTGTGTGTGTGTGTGTGTGTGTGTGTGTGTGTGTGTGTGTGTGTGCTGGGCTTCGAAAATTCAATCTCCTCTCACTCGGTAACCGTTCGAGCGATCCGGCTCAAATTTGGCACGCAAGTAGAGTAGCTACCCCTCTTTGAATGTTGTGATTTTTGCCAAAATATGTGAAGTCATTAAGATTTTATGTTGATTTTAATTTGTTGAAAAAAGGGCGTGGTCGCTCTAACTTTCGTAAAAGTTCGCCGATTTGGCTAAATAGTTCTTCATAACTGAAGATACGTTCAATGTTGTATGGTATTGAATTTCGACGAAATCGGTAAAGCGGTTCGGATTTTATAGAATTTTGAATTTTTCAAAAAAAATAGATTTTGATCTAAATTACGTCGAATTTCAACAAATGAACAGAAATTTTGTACAGACGAAAAATAACATTCAGAAATGCCATGTACCAAATTTGGTGATGATCGGTAAAGTCGTTCGGATTTTACACCATTTTTCATTTAAAAAAAAATGTAGATTTTCGCTATAACTTCCGAAAAGTTGAGAAAGTACGACAAAAATTTGTATCTAATCAAAATTAGATGTAACGGTGTTTGCAGAGGTGATTTATAGCTGTATAAAACACCTCTGCAAAAGAGACACAAGGTATAAAAAAAAAGATGCAAAGTAGAACCTTGCACATTGCTTCCTCATTATTTTTCGCTTTTTACAAAGCTTCCTCTATGAGGAAGCCAAAATTGAATAACATACTGCTTCTTCACAGAGGGAGCTTTGTAAAAAGCGAAAAATAATGAGGAAGCAATGTGCAAGGTTCTACTTTGCATCTTTTATTAGTTTTTTGCATTTAACTTTTTTAACAGTGAATGAAATGAGCATTAATTCAATAAAAATGTGTTTAAAATATTTTTAGTAAAAGATAACTCTACACTGTAAATAAATCTGCTTGGAATGTAAGGTATAAGTACTGGAAGTATTTATGCATAAACATAAGGTATTTTGAATTTAATATACAAATCCGATGGATTAATGTATGGTACAGCAAATTCAATAATTTACTCAAATTTTGAAGTAAAATTACTTGAATTTTTTAAAATGTTATCGTAAAAGTTCATTCATTTTATATCACAATTGTATTAAATTTAATTGACGAGTTTGTGCATAAAATCTTCCAGTATTTCCTAACAATGTATGGCTAATCATTTTTATGCCTACCATTTTTTTCAGTTAATATAAGGGAAAAGTAACAGTGAAGATTTATACAAAAAAATTTGTTTAATTTTTTTTATTTCCGAAAGAATCGTTTATTATTTCAATATAAAATCGTAAGAATTAGAAGTAGAGTTAAAATAACGACATTTATTTTTGGTAGTGAACGAGCGAATTATTTTTATGCCTATAATTTTTTTCAGAAAAAAAACCGTAAAGATTTTATATAACATTTTTTTTTTAAATTTTCCAAGAGAGTATTTTATAATTTCAATATGAAATCACAAGAATTAGAAGTAGAGTTAAAATAACGACATTTATTTTTGGTAGTGAACGAGCGAATTATTTTTATGCCTATAATTTTTTTCAGAAAAAAAAACCGTAAAGATTTTATACAACATTTTTTTTTTATTTTCCAAGAGAGTATTTTATAATTTCAATATGAAATCACAAAAATTCGAAGTAGAGTTAAAATAACGATATTTATTTTTGGCAGCCCATAAGTGAAGGATTTTTATAGCAACAATTTTTTTCTAATAATTTGCGAAGAATTTTTTTTTTTATTGTTGTACAATACTTTGATTCTGTTTGTCAAGTTTGCAGCACTGGTTTAGTATAACACAATTAATACGACTGACCAGTAATGATACGTTATGGTATAACAGAAATACGTACGTGCAAGGTTGTAACACATTGGGATCTATAATTCCATGTCATAATCCATGGGTGCGAGAGCGGCATTCACGCTTTCATCCTTCCGCGATTCGCCGCCCATAGAGGTACGAATACCAGCGTATATAGTTGAATGCCCGACATCTTTTCTCGGCTCGCATAGTACTCGGCTAATTGCTGATTGATCATTCCTGAATAACGCAATTAGTCGAACCCGTACTGGATGTTGCAACGGCGAATATATGCGAGTGTGTGGCGGTGTAATTGCGCACAACATGGAATTGAGTATTGTAGGAATACTCACTGTTTGCTAGCAGTGACGTATGAATTTTTATTTTTATTTTTTTGTGTCTATTCCATTTAATTTTTTTTTTCGAAAGTTTGTAATTCGTAATTCTTTTAGTTAGCTTTATACAATTTTGAAATTGTCCACACCAGAATTTTATAAACTTTGTGTAACTATACATTTAATGGTACTCGAATTTTATTTCTACTTTCTAACAAGTCTCAAAAAATTGAAGTAATAAAAATTCAACAACGTGAAAATAAAATACATAAATACCCAACTAAAAATATTAATTCTTTTCAAGAACAAAAAATCGACGTCGTTAAAATAACTAAAAACATTGAATTAATGAATCGTTTTATCATTCATTATATATACCCTTAAAAAAAATAGTTAATTAAACTTTGAGAAAAACTTTACGAAAATTTGACGACCAAGGATTTGTATTGTTATATAATAAATTCGTGGCTCTCAGAGAATGCCAAAAGTTCGAAACGACTTTAAAGATTCGCACAGAGGCATATGAATTTTTTAAATTACTTTTTTGTATGTACTCCATTTAACTTTTTTTCGAAAGTTTGTGATTCATGATTCTTTTAGTTAACTTTATAAAATTTTTATACAATTTATTTCTACTAACAAAATATCAAAATTTTTACAATTTTCTAAACCCTTCTCAAAAAATGGGATTAAAAAAAATTAGCAACGTGAAAATTAAAAACATACATAGCTAAAAATATTAGTTCTTTCCAAGAAGAAAAAAATCGACGTCATTAAAATAACTAAAAACATTGAATTAATCAATTGTTTTATTATTCAGTTATACATACACTTAAAAAAATAGTTAATTAAAGTTAAAAAAAAAACTTTACGAAAATTTGATGACCAAGCAGTTGTATTGTACTTATTATGCAACGAATGCGTTATATAATAAATTCGTGGCTCACAGAGAATGCTGAAAGTTCGAAAAGACTTTAAAGATTCGCGCAGAGGCATATGAATTTTTTTATTACTTTTTTGTATGTATTCCATTAAAATTTTTTTCGACAGTTTGTAATTCATAATTCTTTTAGTTAACTTTATACAATTTTTATATAATTTATTTCTACTAACATCTAATTTTATATAATATTTAAATTTTACAATTTTCTAATCCCTTCTCAAAAAATTGAATTAAAAAAAATTAGCAACGTGAAAATAAAAAAAAGATACATATCCAGCTAAAAATATTAGTTCTTTCCAAGAAGAAAAAAATCGACGTCATTAAAATAACTAAAAACATTGAATTAATCAATTGTTTTATTATTCAGTTATACATACACTTAAAAAAGTAGTTAATTAAAGTTAAAAAAGAACTTTACGAAAATTTGACGACCAAGCAGTTGTATTGTACTTATTATGCAACGAATGCGTTATATAATAAATTCGTGGCTCACAGAGAATGCCAAAAGTTCGAAAAGACTTTAAAGATTCGCACAGAGGCATTTGAATTTTTTTATTACTTTTTTTATGTGTTCTATTTAACTTTTTTTCGAAAGTTTGTAATTCATAATTCTTTTAGTTAATTTTATACAATTTTGATACAGTTTATTTCTACTAACATCTAATTTTATATAATATCTAAATTTTACAATTTTCTAATCCCTTCTCAAAAAATGGGATTAAAAAAAAATTAGCAATGTGAAAATAAAAAAAACATACATATCCATCAGCTAAAAATATTAGTTATTTCCAAGAAAAAAAAATCGACGTCATTAAAATAACTAAAAACATTGAATTAATCAATTGTTTTATTATTCAGTTATACATACACTTAAAAAAGTAGTTAATTAAAGTTTAAAAAAAACTTTACGAAAATTTGACGACCAAGGATTTGTATTGTACTTATTATGCAACGAATGCATTATATAATAAATTCGTGGCTCACAGAGAATGCCGAAAGTTCGAAAAGAATTTAAAGATTCGCACAGAGGCATATGAATTTTTTTATTACTTTTTTGTATGTATTCCATTTAACTTTTTTCGAAAGGTTGTAATTCATAATTCGTTTAGTTAACTTTATACAATTTTGATACAGTTTATTTCTACTAACACCTAATTTTATATAATATCTAAATTTTACAATTTTCTAATCCCTTCTCAAAAAATGGGATTAAAAAAAAATTAGCAATGTGAAAATAAAAAAAACATACATATCCATCAGCTAAAAATATTAGTTCTTTCCAAGAAGAAAAAAATCAACGTCATCAAAATGACAAAAAACATTGAATTAATCAATTGTTTTATTATTCAGTTATACCTACACTTAAAAAACTAGTTAATTAAAGTTTAAAAAAAACTTTACGAAAATTTGATGACCAAGCAGTTGTATTGTACTTATTATGCAACGAATGCGTTATATAATAAATTCGTGGCTCACAGAGAATGCTGAAAGTTCGAAAAGACTTTAAAGATTCGCACAGAGGCATATGAATTTTTTTATTACTTTTTTTTATGTATTCCATTTAATTTTTTTTTTGAAAGTTTGTAATTCATAATTCTTTTAGTTAACTTTATACAATTTTTATACAATTTATTTCTTCTAACATAATATTTAAATTTTACAATTTTCTAATACCTTCTCCAAAAATTGAATTTAAAAAAATTAGCAACGTGAAAATAAAAAACATAAATATCCAGCTAAAAATATTACTTCTTTCCAAGACGAAAAAAATCGACGTCATTAAAATAACTAAAAACTTTGAATTAATCAATCGTTTTATTATTCAGTTATACCTAAACTTAAATCAATAGTTAATTAAAGTTAAAAAAAAACTTTACGAAAATTTGACGACCAAGGAGTTGTATTGTACTTATTATGCAACGAATGCGTTATATAATAAATTCGTGGTTCACAGAGAATGCCAAAAGTTCGAAACGACTTTAAAGATTCGCACAGAGGCTCTTCCATTTGTTTGCTCGGCTCGCTTGGGGATGACGTGCGCGAAAGGGTGTGAGAAACGGTGCGGCGAAGGGCGAGAACGAACGGAGACGACGAAACGAGTGGTTGCACGCCTGCCTCGTGCTGACTGGCCAGAGGTATACGCGCGGCACGTGCGACCGAGCGATGATGCCTTCAACCGCAACGAACCGGCTTTACAATATTATAGTATCGTGCAGGCAGGTGGGCGAGGCTCCACCACTGCCATAGACTAACGAGGATCGGTAATTATTAGCCAAAACTTAACTCTCCTTGCTACATAGCGTGTAATATTCTATCCCCAATAATCTCTTCTCTTTCCTCTACTATTCGCTCCCGTCTATTATTGGCCATTGTTCACGCTACTGTCCACGAGATCCCGACCTCGTTCAATCTCTTGTCAGCCCCTCATTGTCACTGAGCCATAATGCTAATAACTCGTGTGACAATTGAATGAAAATTCAACTCTACATCATTGCTACCCCTTAAGGAATTTTTCATAAAGGTGGATATTTACATTGGTATTGCATATTTTATGGTGTTTTGAGTGGTGGAATATAATTTGTCACACTAAATTCAGTGGCAAAATGTTAAATAGGTGATAAAAATTAGTTATTTGTGATTTAGACTCGATATTTTTGGGTTGTCGTTAGAAATATTGGCAGTTTCGGAATCAGCGGGAAATTTCCGATGAGATAGCCTTTTTAAATTTCGTGAAAGATGAAATTTATTTTTTCATCGTTGGCAGCCCTGCGTCAGGATTACCAAAATTCGGAATTTTTAAGTGGCAATAACTTTTGTTTGGTTCGTCCGATTTCCAATTTTCTTTTTTTGTTTCAAAGAACTCGTCGGAACGAAGACTGAAAGATAATATATTATAGAAATTTATTTTTTTGTCGTTGGCTGCCCTGCGTCAGGATTACCAAAATTCGGAATTTTTAAGTTGCAATAACTTTTGTTTGTTTCGTCCGATTTCCAATTTTCTTTTTTTATTTCAAAGAACTCGTCGGAACGAAGCCTGAAAGATAATATGTTGTTGAAATTGATTTTTTCGTCGTTGGCTGCCCTGCGTCAGGATTACCAAAATTTGGAATTTTTAAGTGGCAATAACTTTTGTTTGGTTCGTCCGATTTCCAATTTTCTTTTTTTGTTTCAAAGAACTCGTCGGAACGAAGACTGAAAGATAATGTATTATAGAAATTTATTTTTTTGTCGTTGGCTGCCCTGCGTCAGGATTACCAAAATTCGGAATTTTTAAGTGGCAATAACTTTTGTTTGGTTCGTCCGATTTCCAATTTTCTTTTTTTATTTCAAAGAACTCGTCGGTACGAACACTGAAAAATAATATACTGTTCACATTAATTATATTTTATAGTCAAACTATTTACTTTAACTTGTTGATTTTTTTTTCTAAGAGGTTAGTGACATCTGGGTGGTGCGTTATTGGAAAAGTACATTGACACGAGAGGTGCGTGAGTAGTGCGAAAAATGGTTTGCACCTATACATCGTAACTGCAGCCACGGACAAACGCTGACGCCGATGCAAACCCGGCACGATCCATCATCGTGTCAACGGCGTTATTATGCCGAGAGCAGCGAGTTCTCGTATCATTCCTTGACTATCTGAGATTCGCCGATCGTATTTCTCCTGGTCTCGTCAGAGAAGCAAATGAACATCCAAGACGTCGAGACGACTGGCCTGCGCCAGTACACACAACTTAAAAAATAATATACCAATGTCACGATTAATAAAATCGTGTAGGGCAAATTTATCGTTCGTGGGTCTCATAATCTTGTTATGCTTATTCCAATTCTCTATTACAGCGTCTTTTCCATTTGTATCGAAAAAAAAACTCTTGATTTATGTACAGTCAAAATTTTAAGTCGATCAACCCAAAACCTCTCCACCTGACATCAGTTATCGATTATAAATAAATTGAAAAAATTTGTGCTAAGCTCAAACATTCATAAAGACGTTTAGAAAATATAAACATTGTGTGCACTTTATAGCGAGAAGAATTTTAAAAAAATGTTCTTTTTCGCCCCCGCCGCTAAAATATGATTAATCAAATTATATTAGAATACATTATTAATTATATTGGTACAAAATATCACTTGATAAGCAAGTATTTAAATATTTTTAACAGAATGCAATTTTTTTGTACAAACATATATATTTTTGAAGATATCTTTGAAAATTGAAATACAAAAATTCTGAAAAAATTTGACAAATATTTAAATCCTATTGGGAATCCATCCTCCATTTTTAATTTGCAAAACAAATTCGCGCATAGTCATTTTTCTCACTATTTCGATTTACACCATTTTTCTCGACGTTTTAGACCATTTTGAGTGTATTGACATAAAAAACACGAAAAAAAAATGTTTGCACGAAAAAAAAGTTTCCTCTATGATGAAGCAAACAAATCGAAAACTTTTGCGAAGAAAAACCTAGTAGAGGCCTAGTAGAGCGCTAGTGTCGGTAATCGCAACGCTTCACTCTCGAAACGCAGTTGAAACTGACCCCCGGAAAACCGCAGCCGGATAATCGCTTGTGTTTCTTACCGAGCCGGTATTAAGAAGAGCGGTATATAAACTGCAGGGTGTCCGGGTGTACAGTCGGCGAGCGGCGTAAGATGGATGTCCGAATGCTCTCCACGAATTAACGTAATCCTTTTTAAATAATAAGCCCCTCGTTAAGTGTAATGAATCCGGAGAGAAAGCGAAAGAGACCTTTAAGAAGAGTCCAGCGCCTCTATTGTCGTGGAGGGAACATGACAACTGGACGAGGGTGGTTTGGATGTAGAAAAGACGAAGAACGTTCTGAGGGATAGAAAAAGAAAATGAAAATATCAGGGGGGCTTCGAAAAATGTTGAAATAGCCAAACTGCTCCGAATCATAGAACCGAAAAATCATATCCTTCGGATTGTGTGAGTCTCTCCCGCTTAGCCTCATTATAACCAAGGACTTGGATATTTGGATACGTATAATCCCCTTTCTCCAATTTTTCTCAACAAGCTCTGATCTACCTGACTCAAGGGTGACAAATAATATCGAGTTGCCTGTAAAGATATCGTCGAGGGATCTTTTTCGTGACCTGCTGCGGCGAGCTGTAGGATATTTATCTGATGTTTGGAAAAAAAAGGAGGCTGCTGTTGATGCCAGTGTTGCTGTTGATGGAGAAAACGTTCTATAGACCCAGGAAAGATGATCCTGCTGGGTGAGCGTTGAGACGACCCAAATAACACTCTCGGCTTCGAAATATCTATTATAGAGATTTGATTTCGAATCGAGATTGAGATCTAACATCAAAGTCATGAGTGAGGTCATATAGTGCTACAAATAATTTTTTTTATGAAGGGACGAATTTTTTTGAGAATTTATAAAGTCACTAATGTGTGATTCACTATTTTGGGTTTGGACGTAAATGGTTAAGAGGGCGACAAAATTTTTTTAAAAAATATACGCGATTGAAGATTCAGATGAGATTTTGATTAATAATATGAATAACAGATTATTAATTTATTAGGAAAACAAAGATTACAGCCACACTTTGATTTCTAATTTTTTAAAAGTTTTGTTATATTTTTAATTAATCGTTGGAAAATATAATTTTAACCAAGTAATTGGTTTTATGAAACGACGCTGATTTTTTCATACACCCTGACGGATTCGACATCACCAATAAATGACTAATAAATTAAGTGATTTTGTTCGATAAATGTACTAGGAAATGAAGTCATTTTCTTCGATAAATGTACTAGGAAATGACTGAATTGTAACCGATTTTCGACGAGGTCAAGTATGAATGATTTAAAAGTCATTTTTCAGTTATTTTACCGAAAAATTACTCGAATGATACCTGAAATTGACTTGAAAATAAACCTGTAAATGGGTGTAACAACAGTCATTCCTGGGTCCAACCTCAGTTACATGACCGAAAAATTACGCATAAGCTACCAAAAAACAACTTCAAATTTGGTCATTAACTGGTTACATAAATGAACATTATGATTTGTCATATTCCAGTGACCCTGGAGTCACTATCCAGTCAATTGACTGGGCAATAACGAAATTTTGACTCCTAAATGACCGCGACTGGTCAGTGACTCGCGAATAACTTCAAAATGACTGAGCAGAAGTTATTTCGAATCCGTCAGGGCAACTATGATTTTTTTAAACATTTTTAATATTGTCGTTTCCGAAAATATTACTGAAAAAGCGTCAAAAATCATAATTAGGGAATTAATTTCATTTTAAAAAATCATTCAAAAGTTTATTAAACAATTAGCTATCAACTAATTTACGAATAACTCGGATATTATAATTATCCAAAATAAGTTTGGATAATTTCGCAGAATTTCGTTTTCAGCAAATATCCGTCGGGCTATTTAATTTTACTTATAAAATCCAAAGTGCTACAAATTTTAATAAGTCCATAAGTTGGTGCTCGGTGTAAAAAGATTTTCCATACTTTATGCATGACTTTGGCTCGCTGCCTCCTCTTGGCCTTTATCCGAGTTCCACCTATACATTCGCTTCCTTCTGTATGACTCGACTCGGACTCGTTAACTAAATGAATGCCCGGCACTCTCCGATCGTACCACGCAGTTCGGTGCGAACAGAGATTCAACACGAACGTAGAGAACCGCATTTGCGAGCTTGATATCCGTTCGTACTTTTCAACGATTAAATCCAACCCATATACATATAAAACCACATACACATACATTTATACACATATATGTATATATCTCTCTATATTATAAAAAGATCTCGGCGCCGCCGTCGCTACCATGTCAAGAATCGAGACTTGTATAGGGCATTCCATGTCAAGTTCTCCCCATGTATGGTCTACCTGGCCCGAATTGTTCTAAATCCCCCAAGGGACCCCGAAGCTCGGATATTTCTAAGTCCCCCTAGGGCAGTCGAAGCCCGGAAAATCCTACATCCCCCAAGGGCCCCCGAAGCTCGGATATTTCTAAGTCCCCCTAGGGCAGTCGAAGCCCGGAAAATCCTACATCCCCCAAGGGCCCCCGAAGCTCGGAATTTTCTAAATCCCGCAAGGGCCCCCGAAGCCGGGATTTTCCTAAGTCCCTCAAGGGTCCCCGAAGTGGGGATTTTTCTAAATCCCCCAAGGACCCCTGAAGCCCCGAAATTTCCAAATCCCCAAAAAGCCCCCGAAGCCCGGATTTTTCTAAGTCTTACAAGAATCGCCAAATCCCGAATTTTTCTAAATCCCCCAAGGGCCCCAAAGCCCAAATTTTTCTAAATTCCCTAAGGATCCCCGTAGCTCGGATTTTTCCAAGCCCCCCAAGAGCCCCCGAAGTCTGGATTTTTCTAGGTCTCACAAGGATCTCCGAAGCCCGGATTTTTCTAAGTCACCCTAGGGCCCCCGAAGCTCGGATTTTTCTGCATCCTCCAAGGTCCCTCAAAACACTGATTATTCTCAGTCCCCTAAGGGCCCCTGAAGCCCGGAATTTTCCAAGCCCCCCCCCCCCCCCCCCCAAGAGTCCCCGAAGCTCAGATTTTTCTTAGTCCCCCAAGGGCCCCTGAAGCCCAAAAATGTCCAAGCCCCCAAACAGCCCCAGAAGTCCGGAGTTTTCTAAGTCCCCAAACAGCCCCAGAAGTCCGGAGTTTTCTAAGTCCCGCAAGGATCCCCAAAGCCCGGATTTTTCTAAGTCTCCCTAGGGTCCCCGAAGCCGAGATTTTTCTAAATCCCCCAGGGGCCCCCGAAGCCCAAATTTTTCTAAATTCCCTAAGGATCCCCGAAGCTCGGATTTTTCCAAGCCCCCCAAGAGCCCCCGAAGTCCGGATTTTTCTAAGTCTCACAAGGATCCCCAAAGCCCGGATTTTTCTAAGTCCCCCAAGGGCCCCTGAAGCCCAAAAATGTCCAAGCCCCCAAACAGCCCCAGAAGTCCGGATTTTTCTAAGTCCCGCAAGGATCCCCAAAGCCCGAATTTTTCTAAGTCTCCCTAGGGTCCCCGAAGCCGGGATTTTTCTAAATCCCCCAGGGGCCCCCGAAGGCCAAATTTTTCTAAATTCCCTAAGGATCCCCGAAGCTCGGATTTTTCCAAGCCCCCCAAGAGCCCCCGAAGTCCGGATTTTTCTAAGTCTCACAAGGATCCCCAAAGCCCGGATTTTTCTAAGTCTCCCTAGGGCCCCCGAAACTCGGATTTTTCTACGTCCCCCAAGGTCCCCCGAAGCAGTGATTACTCTCAATCCCCTAAGGGCCCCTGAAGCCTGAAATTTTCCAAGCCCCCCCCCCCCCCCCCCAAGAGTCCCCGAAGCTCAGATTTTTCTAAGTACCCCAAAGGCCCCCGAAACCCGAATTTTTCAGCGTCCCCCAAGGGCTCTCGAAGCCCGGAATTTTCTAAGTCCCTTATGTAGCTTCAAGGCCCGATTTTTCTAGGTCCTGTATGAGATCAATAGGAAAAACGGCAAAGCGCAAGCCACAATAACCCCTAGTATATACATATGTGTATATGTATGTGCGTATATACACGTATACACACACGAATACCCAGTGAACGTGGGGCCGAGTCAATCGAAACCGGAACGTCAGTGAACGAGTAGAGGTATAGAGCCAAGAAACGAGGCCGCAGGAGCGTCGGTGGCAGTGTGCGGCGGCGATCTGATAGATGCTGCGGCGAAGCATATAGACTCTTTGATCTTCACCGCCGGCAGCATCAGAAGCAGCAACAGCAGAAGCAGCAGCAACGCGGCGCGTTCATCTCACTGCAGCACTGACGTCTTGTGCGTTACAGTCCTTCTGACCCGCTGTATAGATATATGTGCATATATATATATATATATATATATACAGATATATTAACAAAGCTCGACGATGTATAGCCGAATAGTATCGCACCGAGCGCTCCTTGCAAACTCGAGGTACACAGAAGCGACTGTGTAGCGCAACGTGTAATACATGTAGACCGTTTGTGGCGTCTTTCCGCGGGGAAAATCGTCTCATCCTGTCTCGCTTTTCCAGTGTATGCTCAACCTACTGGCATTTCTGCGTACAGGAAATTTTTTCGCGTCTCTTTGGCTCGTTTTAAGAGAGTTGGTCCATTACTTATTTAAATACAAAATTTGTGGCATTGTTTTTATGATTTTTGAATTAGAATAATAATTTGTAGTGCTTATGAAATTATTATTTTTAAATTCAAATGTCACATTTCAAATATCTACAAAAATAAATAAATCTATATATTCTACTTATTTTTCAATGTGTTGAATAAAAGTACTAATTATTGAAATTTGCTTTTTTATATTGCAGAAAATTCTTTTTTTAAATCATTTACTTGAAAATTATTATAATTTATTATTAAAATCTGCAGATGGTCGTTGCAACATAATAAATGTTAAATGTTATTTAAAAATTTACAAAATTAAATTAAGCCTGTCGCTTTTTATACAGTTATTGCTAATGTGTATTTTTTGTTTAATTCTTCACATAAACACGCCCCTTTGTACTTATCATAGACTCCGGGGACTTAGAATAATAAGGATCTGGAAGGGGGACTTACTAGAGGGGACGTAGTGTAAAGTAGCACCTGGGCGTGCCGATAGGCGGCCTTAAAAACATGAGGGCCTGAAGGTGGTGCATGTACACCCTCCTCCCGCCCCTCAATTTTAGACACGATAAAATAATTAGCTTGGAAATATAAATAGAACATTTCAAATATTTATATATTTCATAGTTAATGATCAGAATTATTGTTTCATTATTTAATTTTTAAAAAAATGTTATATGCATTTCATAAATAATTATTAAAATTATTTGTTAATAATTGTTACAATTAATAAATAATTATACAAAATATGTGTTAATAATTGTTACAATTAATAAATAATTATAAAAAAATATTTGTTAATAATTGTTACAATTAACAAATAATTATAAAAATATTTGTTAATAATTGTTACAATTAATAAATAATTATAAAAAATATTTGTTAATAATTATTATAATTAACAAATAATTATAAAAATTATTTAAAAATTAAATAATTATATTAACAATTTTTCAAATTATTTTAATTATTATAAAAAATGTTTGTTAACTGTAGCTATTGACATATTAGTGTTGTGTATTAATTTACCGTAAAAGAATAATAGTATGCAGTGTTTTCACCCTCACCCCCGTAATATAAAAGCGTTATAACGCTTTCCGCCCTCCACCTTTTACAAAAGAGCGACAAAGAGAGAAATAAAGGGAAAGGGAATAAGACTTGCCCCCTCGACTCGATAACCCCGTTGTCGTTATGCACCCTCTCTCACATATTTACCCTTTGCGAGCCTCGCGCTCCTTGTACTACACTATACTATTTGTATATATGAATGTATAAGTAGTAATACTATACGTGTTTAACTCCTCGCTACAGAAACATTGGGCTCTATATACACAGTCTGTAAACAGCTTAAAAATGCCACTCGATAATTCTGTACAGCTTCATAGCCATATTTTTTCGCCTCCCTCATTTATATTCTACTTGCTGCAACAAAAGTGATTTCATACTTTTCTATTTTTCGTGATCCTTAATAAAAATAAAAATAAAAACAATATTTTTTTTACACGTAAAATAAAATATGCATCATTTATTTTATTTGTTTACGAAAAATTATTGTTAAGAGTTGAAAATATTTAAAAAATATATATATATTTTTTAATTGAGAAAGCGAATAAAAATGTATAATATATATAAAAAATATACATTTAAAAAAAATTATTTAGGATATGAAGTTTTTAGTTTAAGGGGAGGGAGTTAGGTCAAAAATATTGATTTTGGAAATTCAATATCATCCAAATCCTATTGCATATAAAAATGGCCAACGCACTATATTGTTGGTACTCGATGAAAGGATTTTTTACTGCCGTCTGACTTGCATATGCTTTTCAATATGATCTTAAGCAAAGGTCTTAGGTTTTCCATTCTGTGCATGATTGAGATCAAACTACTAGGCAAAATCGAATGGTTGACGTCTCATTTTCTTCTTCATGAAAAGATACACCGGCTAAATGGAGCAAATATTAATAAAAGTTAATATTTTTTAAGTAACATAATTATTAATAAATAAATTTTATGCTATTTTCTAAATCAGTGATTAACTTTGCTTTCAGAATGAAAAAAAATAGTTTGCTCCATTTAGCCGGTGTATCTTTTCATGAAGAAGAAAATGAGACGTCAACCATTCCAATCTGCCTAGTAGTTTAATCTGAATTATGCGCAGAATGGAAAACCTAAGAACTTTGCTTAAGATAATATTGAAAAGCATACGCAAGTCAGACGACAGTAAAAAATCCTTTCATCGAGTACCAACAATATAGTGCGTTGGGAATTTTTATATGCAATAGGATGTGGATGATATTGAATTTCCAAAATCAATTTTTTTGACCTGACTCCCTCCCCTTAAAATCTATGATAAAAAAAATCTATGCGTTGCTGTGCATTTTCCCGACTAGAAATTCAGTTATGGGGAATATCAGGGCCGGACCTGGTAACCGGATTCTAAATCCAAGGCCCCTGTCTGGCTACCTCATACGGCCCTGATTGGAAATGTAACGCTTTGGCACATCCGGGCCAGGTCAAGTTTACCACATAAGGACCTGATAAATATAATCATTGATATAAATACATATACTTATCTTTATATTAAATTAAAAAATTAATTATTCATTTTAGGGCATTATGCCGCAATACCAACAATAATATTCTATTAATATTACAAAAAAAAAAAAAACAATTCGTCTTCAGATACGGTTTTTCGTAACTTAATTCGAGAAGTGATGGACGCGGGATTTGAACCTAAGACCTACGGGACCTACCTATTTACCTAACTACCTAACCGAGCACGCTAACCACTAGACCAAACCGACTATGTGGATATCTCGTACAGTATTTCCATAATAGTTCAATTTACTATTTATTTAAAATAATAGTTCAGTTTTTAATGTAGCTAGTTACGAATTTGAACTTAAAATTTGTAAATTCAAAATGACGGGTTTAAAATGAAAAACATATTGAATGCGATATTTTGATTTTATAAATGATATTTTTAATTCCACCAATATTTCGATCGGGTCTACCTTATCTATGCCAGATCTGGGCCTGAATATGGATTGCCTTATCAGGTCTATCTTAATTTTTCCCGACCTGGCCCTGAATAAGATACACCTTATCAGGTCTACCTTAATATTTCCCGATCTGGCCCTGAATAAGATACACCTTATCAGGTCAACCTTCCCTTTGCCAGATCCGGTCCTATTAAGGTACATCTTATCAGGTCTACCTTATCTATGCCAGATCTGGACCTGAATATCTAATACCTTATCAGGTCAACCTTCCCTATGCCAGATCCGGTCCTAATAAGGTACACCTTATCAGGTCAAACTTATCCATGCCAGATCAGGCCCATATGTGACGGCAGGGCTGCCCTACCAGATTTCTAGTCGGGTTTATGCGTACATTAGTAAACTATAGTTGGATAGCTATATTAAATTTGACATTGAAGTATATCAGTGAATTGTAATTGTAATATAGCGAGTCACGAAGAATCGTTGCAAACTGATCGAGGAATGATCATCGATAATATTCATTAACGATCATTTTGATCGGATCGTCGCGATGAGCAGAGGACAATGGGACAGCAAAGATCCGGCAGTGACCAACGGTCGATCATCTCGCAAATGTAACGAATGAGTTGACAGTGAGAGTGCAGGATATACAGACCTGCAGAGTTCGAACTCGTGATGGAAAAAAAAATTCGACAAAGGTATGCCATTAGTCAATTAGTACCTGGGGGTCGATACCGTTATTTAAAACATTTCATTATTTAAATAACATATAGTGCAACTATCATTCTCAATTTTTTTACTCAGGTGAAAAAATCATTTTTCTAATTTTTCGCATATTATGAATTTTTTTTATGTTTCAATGTGAAGTTTTTTCGTAATTTGTCTATAGATAAAAATTGAAGGAACTGTTTGATGTAAAAGTTCGATAAATTAAAGATTTTTATGATTTTTATTAGCTTCTGATTTAGGCCGAAGTAAAATAAAATAAGTTATGACAATTTTTTTTCTCACAATGACAAAGTTTTTACAGGCGATGATTTTACTTGTAAAAAAAGTTCCACGCAATTTAGAACAATCACTTTATTACTGTAGCTCTCTCTCGATTTTTCTATTCTCTCTCTTTTATTTAATTAAATTTTCCATTATTTTTCTATTTTTATGTGAAAAAAAAAGACTTGATTTGAAGGATTTGATTCAAAATCTTTGATTAAAAAAATGTTGCGATGTATTTCGATACTTAAAATCGAATAATTTTTTAGAGACAACATTAATTTTCACTGCTATTTTAACATTTTTTGAACAGCAAGGTCCAAGATATTGACAATGACATTATTACTTCCCAGAGTATATATATGACAAAAGCTACTCTCCTCAGGGTTCCGTAAAATTGCTTTTTCCTGAGCAATCGTTCCTTCAGTGACCAGTGAGAGATTCAACAATCGTGTCGATTCGCCTCTGGAACTCTCTCTCTCCAGTTTTCAATAGAATCGTGTGTCCTGCAAAGCCACGTTGCCAAGAGCGGTGTAGAAACGCCTCCGGCTTCTCTCAAGATGAAGTGCTCATCGATATATCCACGACGACAAATGGATCCATTGTGTGTGTTCCGGAGTGAAATTCAACAGCAAGAACCATGATTATTGTCGTTCATGGGACAAGTAAGTGAGAGATGAAGACCCCAAAGTAGCTGGAAATCGAGACATTGTGCCACAAGATTCAATAGTTGCTTTCGTCATTCACTCTTCAGTCAAGTCTCTATATATATATATATATACAAATGCCTGTTGCAGAAGTAGTCACGTTTAGTGAAATGAACGTAGTAGTTCATTTTCACGAGGAGTGCGCGACACGCTCGTTCACAAGAATTTTCTCACTACAAGAAAGTACGACAAGACAATCCTGCGTAGTATTTTTTCTGCGGCCATTCGTCACTGGCAGAATTGACAAATTTTCTGAATGACCCGAGGGTCAATTTTGTCATCTTAAATACAGATTTTGCATGTGATTTGCACGCAATAAAAATAATGTTACAAAAATTAAAAAAATTGAGACGGAAAAAAATGAATGTGATTAATAAAGAAATTGGGTTAATGAAAAATGGTTAAATAAAGATCATTCGCATATTGTAGTTGGAAGATTAATTCGTCAAGGGTGTGGTAATCTCTCGACTATAATATGCGAATGATTCTTATTTAACTATTTTTCATTTACCCTATTTGATTATCAGTTACACTCATTTTTTCAGTCGGGAGAATTTTATTTTCAAATGATAATAATACGCATAATAATCACAAATGAGGCTAAATTGTATGAAGGATAGTTTTGACATGTCCTTGACCAATTTTATACAAATTTTCACAGTGTTCCTACCAAGGAAGATGCCAATTTGTCTTAGGTAAATTTTTTTTATATCACTCCGTGCGTAAAACGCGGTTTTACGCACGCTTCGCGTGCATCAAACTCCATTTACACCCCTCGTGAAATAAAATTTTGTACGATACTCGTGCGAAAAACGTTTTCTTAACTCGTGTGATTGCAAAACTCGCCTTCGGCTCGTGTTGCAAACTCACACTCGCCAGAAACAGTTTTTTCGCACTAGTATCGTAATGTACTTTTTTTTTTTTTTGGAAAAGTAAAAAAGATCTGTTTACGTAAAATTGAATATTTTTCATACTATGCGGTCGAAAATGTTCTACGATGCACGAAATTGAAAGTAATCATTTAAGCTATCAAATGCCACTATACACAGAACCATCCATCGCATATAAAAATAATGATATTCGTTGAAACAAAAGATTCGATTTTCTACGTGTTAATCAAATTGTGAAATACAAAAGATCGTTGTGCCACCTGTAAAAAAAATCATACGAAGCTTTTCTTTCACGAGGATCTATATTACGCTGTTAGAAATTTTTGTATAAAAATTAATATAAAGTATTGGAAGTTTTTTCGCAGATACGCGTATATTAAATTTAATAAACAAATATTAATTAATATATAAAAAAAATTGTTGCAAAATTAATATACAGTATACTAAACACTTCATAAAAGTTGCGTTTATAATATAATTATTGGAATTTTACAAGATATCTTAATAAAATTAATTTTAATATACAGAATTTTTTTTTTTTTAGTTATCACACCAAAAAACTATAGTTCATATGAGATACACTATATTAAGTGAAATTTAATATACTGTATTTAATATACAGTATATTAAATTTTTTATTATTTATTAATATACTGTATATTAAATGTTTAAGATACAGTATATTAAATTTTTTATTATTTATTAATATACTGTATATTAAATGTTTAAGATACAGTATATTAAATTTCATTTAATATAATATAAATTTCATTAAATTTCACTTAATATACTGTATCTGCAAAAGAACTTCCGTGTAGGATATGAACTATAGTGTTTTTATGTGACAAGTAAGAAAAAATGTCGGCCATCTAATATATATGGGGGATTCCACGGGACTTTCGCCACCCCGCAAAAAAAAATCTCAAATTTCATCTAAAAATCAGGTTCAGCGGTGTCTATTGATGGACCAAATTTCAAAATTCTAAAAAAATAGTTGACCGGAATATGCAAATTTTTTTGTTTTTTATCGTTTTTCATTTAATCTGTAATATCTCAGAAACTATTGATCGTATCGAAATCATTAAAAGACGAAAATGTGCATTTTTTTATTGCCAACAAGAAAAAATATATATTCAAAATTAATTGCTTAATTTCAGGTCACATTTTATGGAAGAAACAACAAAATTATTTTTTTTTATGGTTGGACTTCAGATTTTTTCATCGGACAAATTGTCTCGGAATCTTTAAGTGATCGCCGAATTTTGAGTATTTTTTTTTTCATGGGATGGCCCAATGCTGTGACGTTACAGCAATTTGAATGTTTTTAATATATAAAAAAAATCCATATTCAAAATTAAAATTAATTAAAATGGTTGGACTTCAGATTTTTTCATCGGACAAATTGCCTCGGAATCTTTGAGTGATCGCCGAATTTTGAGTATTTTTTTTTCATGGGATGACCCAATGCTGTGAAGTTACAGCAATTTGAATGTTAAACATTTTTAGATGAAATTTGAGATTTTTTTTTTTTGGGGTGGCGAAAGTCTCGTGGAATCCCCCATATATATATGAATGACTGTTACAGAAGAAGTAGTAAAGAGATGTCACGTTTAGAGAGATGAACGTAGTAGTTGATTTTCACGAGGAGTGTGCGACACGCTCGTTCACAAGAATTTTCTGACTACAAGAGAGTACGACAAGACACTCCTGCGTAGTATTATTCCTCCAGCCATTATTCACTGGCAGAATTGAGAAATTTTCTGAATGACCTGACCCGAGGGTAAACTTTGTCATGAACGACTCTCTGTGTGCACCTGTGGTACTACTATGTTGGCTGTGACTCAAGTCGACAACTCCTGCGAGAACTCTCTTATTATAATGGACTCCCCGGAACTAATGCCTTCAACCAAATGCCGGACCCTTCCCATTGACTGCTAGCGACAATCTCGAGTGTCCGGTTTCCTATGCTATGGTTAAACTTCTCTATTTCTACCATGCAATGTGAATTGTGGGAATTTTACTGTTAATCATAGTATTTTGGAAAAATGAGCGCGGAGCAAAAAATTTTTTAAGTTTCATCCACGATATTAACACACAAATTCAACAAGTTGTCGTGTTATCCTCTAACGAAAGGGAATTTGTTAAAATTGGTTATAAAAAAAGTTTTCGCCAGATGAAAATTACGCATTTTCGGGATATTGACTTTTTGGAAGTCCAAAAAAACTTTTACTAATTTTTTTAAGTTTATCTCATCAGGAATTTTACCTGCTGTTTATGAAATAGAGAAATTTTCTGTTGATAAGTTCAAAAGTCTATTGAAAAAGGGGAAAAAACATTGAAACGGCTTTTGGTGAGTTTTACTTGATTTAAAAAAATAATAAACAATAAAATTGTAAGTTTTAAAATCAGCGGGTAAATTATAATCAGATAGAATTTTTTAAATGCAGTAAAAATCGAACGTTTTATCGAGAAATTACAATTTTTCTTTTAAAAAAAGTGTTTTTTTTTTTTCATTTTTTTGTTTTATTTTTATTATGATTTATGAAGATTTTAATGAAAATTTTTCTATATTTACAACCAGTCCCAAATTATCGATCAGATAATATTTTAACGTACTTACTACATAGAAACGAAAAAAAAATCATTAGTATAGTAATTTATTATAATTTCTTCGAATTCAATCACATTTGATTTTTTTTTATTCTTGTAAAAATGTAATGTTAAAATTTTATTAAATTTTTCTTACGCATCCCAAAAACGTCATAAATCTTTTAAGGCATGAACTTAATAATTTCAACATGGTTGTGTGATTTCAGCACCAAATAGGTCAATTTTTGTGAAAAGTCTACACCCACTCCATTTAATAATACACCAGGTTCTTACCATTCTACTCACTGTATAAATTCATTGTCAAAGTCAACAGAAGATGCATTTCAAAAAGACTCTTCAGCAGTTTCCAAAGCTACTCTTCATTTATGGATAGAATTCAATTGTCATGGTTTCTCCGAGTGACTACCTGTTATAAAATAACAAAGAATTACAAAAAAATCTTTGCATTGGTGTTCGCTCCATTTAACTCACGCTTTTTCCCCGAACACCTCTTAAAGTCATAACAAAAGACGACAAAAGTACCTGTGCAATATTTCCAGGTTGAGTGTTGCATCTTCTTCAGCATCTATTTTCGGTACAATATCGCTTTATGCGTTATTGCCATTTAAGTCGTTGCGCTCTTTTGGCTTTTTTGTATTCGATTCAGACAATCATATCGAAAAATAACGCGCCGATAATGGTGATTTTCAAACAAACTAAGATGAAACGAAAAAAATATTTGTTTCTGAAAAATGGGCGACTGAAAATTTGATAATTTTAAAATCTGCCTATAATGGTGATTTTTTAAACAAAATAAGTTGAAACGACAAAAAATTTGATTCTTAAAAATGGGCGACTGAAAATTTGATAATTTGGTAATTTGACTATAATTGTGATTTTTAAACAAACTAGAATGAAACAAAAAAAATTTGATTGTGCAAATGGAATACTGAAAATTTGATAATTTGTCTATAATGATGATTTTTAATCAAACTAAGAAGAAGCAAAAAAATCTGTTTCTGAAAAATGGACGGCTGAAAATTTGGATTTTAATAATGAAGGTTTAGAAATTCATTTTTTAGCTAACAAATTTTCATTTCGATAATATGGGAAAAATAATTCACATAACTCTTGAAAATTGGAACATATATTATTTCTGTAGCATAATATTTTGATTTTCGCCTAAACCCTTAATTTTTCTCCGCCTAATGCCTTGACATTTATCAATCAGGGCGAACTTTTAAAAAATTTACATTTTCTTCAGCATCTATTTTCAGTATAATATCGCTTTATGTGTTATTGCCATTCAAGTCGTTGCGCTCTTTTGGCATATTTGTATTCGATTCAGACAATCATACCGGAGAATAACGCGCCTATAACGACGATTTTAAACCAAGCTAAGATAAAATGAAAAAAAATTTGTTTCTCAAAAATGGGCGACTTAAAATTTAATAATTTAAAAACTTGCCTATAATGGTAATTTTTAAACAAACTAGAAAGAAACAAAAAAATCTGTTTCTGAAAATTGACCGGCTGAAAATGTAGAATTTAATAATAAAGGTTTAGAAATTCGTTTTTTATTTTTCCCAAAAAAATAAATAAATAATGAATTCACATAACTCTTGGAAATTATATTATAATATTATATTAAATAATAAATATTATATTATATTATATTATATTATATTATAATTCATATTATTTCTGTAGGGTAATATTTTGATTTTCGCCTAAAGCCCTAATTTTTCTCCGCCTAATGCCTTGACATTTATCAATCAGGATGAACTTTTTAAAAAATTAAAATTTTCTTCAGCATCTATTTTCAGTATAATATCGCTTTATGCGTTATTGCCATTTAAGTCGTTGCGCTCTTTTGGCTTATTTGTATTCGATTCAGACAATCACACCGGAGAATAATAACGAGCCTGCGGGGCTTATGGTTTTATTATGATTCTATCGTCGGCACACGGCATCGAACGAATCTCCCTCTGGGACACAACGTTGCGGTAACGATTTGCCCAGTCTGTTGTGTAACACGCTTCGGGTCTCAAGGGAGAACCGCGAAAGCGCGAAAGAACCGCCGCCTCCATTTTGCTCTGGCCTCTCGTAATCAATCGACCGCGTGCAAGAAAAGAGGGAAGATTCACTCGTCGTAAGCTTCTTCCCTCATTCCATACTTTTATACGATGTTTTCTCAAGGTTTTCGATTACCAAACGGTCCATTCACTCGCGTTCCTGTTTTGGATCTTTTGCGCGCTTTTCGACGATTCAATTCAGCCACGCTGACGTGATAATTTGCCTATAATAGGGATTTTCAAAAACACTAAGATAAAACAAAAAAGATCTATATGAATTCTGAAAAATAGGCGACTGAAAATTTGGTAATTTGTCTATACTGATGATTTTGAAACAAATTGAGATGAATAAAAAAAGGATGCAAAGCAGAACCTTGCACATTGCTTCCTCATTATTTTTCGCTTTTTACAAAGCTCCTTCTGTGAGGAAGCAGTATGTTATTCAATTATGGCTTCCTCATAGAGGAAGCTTTGTAAAAAGCGAAAAATAATGAGGAAGCAATGTGCAAGGTTCTACTTTGCATCCTTTTTTAAATTAGATAAATAAACATGTTGTGAATTTGCTTTTTCTATTTCGTTATTCCGTTATTTCGTTATTATTAGAGCGTTTTCGAAAGTAAATGTGATAACGTATATTATTAAAAATAATTCAACATTCCATAAAATCACAAATTTCATACCGTTTGTCACTAAATTATACATATATAATGGCTGAATATTGTTTCATTTATATAGAAAACTTGATCTCGCTATTTCAAGTTTTGCAAAAGTTACAATAGAGCGATAATGGCAATTTTTTGAAAAATTCAAAATTCCATAAAATCTGAACCACTTTACCGATTCGAACCAAATTCAATACCAAACAGCATTGAGTGCATCTACTCTTATAACCAACTATTTAGCAAAATAGACTAAATTTTACGAAAGTTAGAGCGACCACGTCCTTTTTTCAAAAAATTCAAAACGGCATAAAATCGAAATTTTCGTACAGATTTTGTCGAAAATAAGTACAGTTGAAGAGGGTCTGCTGCTACACTAATGTGCCAAATTTGAGCGCACATACATGCATACGGACATTTTTTCTAGATCACTTTTCTGGACGTTTTGGACAATTCTAAGTGTCCTGACATAAAAATCTCGAAAAATTTTTTTCTTCATGAAAACAAAGCTTCCTCTATGAGGAAGCAAAACGAGTTTCTGAAAACTTCATAATTTCATAATTTACCTATAATAGTTTTAATTTTCAGTCGCCCATTTTTTTGTTTTACTTAGAAGATTTTTAATGTAACCTATTTTGTTTAAAAAAAAATAAAACAAAAAAAATGTCTAAGTAAAGCAAAAAAAAATGGGCGACTGAAAATTTGATAATTTGTCTATAGTGATGATTTTTAAACAAACTAATATGAAACAAGAAAATCTAATTCTGAAAAATGGGCGAGTGAAAATTTGGAACTTAATAACGAAGGTTTAGGAATTCATTTTTTAGGTGACAAAATTTCATTTCAATAATTTATCAAACAGGTATATCTTAAAAAATATGAATAAAATTTCAAGTAATTTCAAAATTCAGACCCTTGCACCTATTCTCATGACATTCAATACGAATAATTGTTATATGTTAGTCCATTACCATAAAAAATTTTGTGAAAATATGGAAAACGATAAGAAAGCGATGTGCAATTTTAGACTTTGCATTGTTATTTAAAAAATAAAAAATAAATCCCGGTCACTAAAATTCAACAAAAATTTTAATCATACGCAACTAAAAAATTTCAAAATACTTCAATATCATGTTTAAATACATTTTTATGAAAAAATTGACAAAATATAAGATTAATACAGCAAATCCCTTTAAATTAGTTGCAAATGAAAAACTTTCTTTTAAAATTCCGTCAAAAAAAATTATACATTTTTTAAAATGTATGATAATTTTCATATATATAAAATTTAATTCCCCATGCAACGATGTAATTACTGATCTTACATTTACGGCCGATTTGGCAAGTCAGGCCAACTAACGACGATGATCGCGACTCAGTGTATATTAAAGAGCGCAGAATTATATGAAAGTATTCGCGCGATGACGTAAACACCCCAAGCCCCGTTGGGTTACAGCGATGTTGTACATACACAACAGCTTCGGGACGAACGTCGGGGTTCTCGGACGCGTAATCAATCAGTTTTGTGGGAGCCGCGAGGCTGCATTGGCCTGTCGGCCGATGTTTTGCGCCCCGTAGGGACTGTGGCGTGTTACGTGAACAGGGTCGACACGACGATAGCTTACTATATGTATATCCACTAGTGTATTCGTGTCTATATGGGGCCTACATGTTTGTCTATTGAAAAATCCAACCAAAGGAGAGAATGGCAGAGAAATGAGAAAATTTTTAGTGAATTAGTCGATAAATCTATTTAAAAATGGACTAAATTTCACGTGTAACAAATATACACTGATTCTCACCATTTTTTTAACTGTCAGAATTTTGTTTCAAGAAGCTACACGTGCCAAACTCTCGACGTGATTTTTTTTCTTTTTTTTTTGCCTTCTCATTATTGTAGAAATTTTAATATGTAAAATTTGTAAAATTTGAGTTTTCGAACAGGGTTGACATGACGTCATGTATATCTACTAGTCTATTTGTGTCTATATGGGGCCTACGTGTTTGTCTGCTGAAAAATCCAACCAAACGAGTGAATGGCAGAGAGATAAGAAGAATTTTTGTGAATTAGTCGATAAATCTATTAAAAAATGGATTAAATTTCACGTGCAACAAATATACACTAATTCGCCCCAATTTCTTAATTGCCAGAATTATTTTGAAGAGGTAACACGTACCATACTCTCGACGTGATTTTTTTTTCTTTTTTTTGTCCTTCTCATTATTGTAGAAATTTTAATATGTAAAATTTGTAAAATTTGAGTTTTCGAACAGGGTTGACATGACGATAGGTTATTATATGTATATCCACTAGTGTATTCGTGTCTATATGGGGCCTACATGTTTGTCTATTGAAAAATCCAACCAAAGGAGAGAATGGCAGAGAAATGAGAAAATTTTTAGTGAATTAGTCGATAAATCTATTTAAAAATGGACTAAATTTCACGTGTAACAAATATACACTGATTCTCACCATTTTTTTAACTGTCAGAATTTTGTTTCAAGAAGCAACACGTGCCAAACTCTCGACGTGATTTTTTTTCTTTTTTTTTTGGCCTTCTCATTATTGTAGAAATTTTAATATGTAAAATTTGTAAAATTTGAGTTTTCGAACAGGGTTGACATGACGATATGTATATCCACTAGTCTATTTGTGTCTATATGGGGCCTACATGTTTGTCTATTGAAAAATCCAACCAAAGGAGAGAATGGCAGAGAAATGAGAAAAATTTTAGTGAATTAGTCGATAAATCTATTTAAAAATGGACTAAATTTCACGTGTAACAAATATACACTGATTCTCACCATTTTTTTAACTGTCAGAATTTTGTTTCAAGAAGCTACACGTGCCAAACTCTCGACGTGATTTTTTTTTCATTTTTTTGGTCCTTCTCATTATTGTAGAAATTTTAATATGTAAAATTTGTAAAATTTGAGTTTTTGAACAGGGTTGACATGACGATATGTATATCCACTAGTCTATTTGTGTCTATATGGGGCCTACGTGTTTGTCTGCTGGCAAATTCAACCAAACGAGAGAATGGCAGAGAGATAAGAAGAATTTTTGTGAATTAGTCGATAAATCTATTTAAAAATGGACTAAATTTTACGTGTAACAAATATACACTGATTCGCCCCAATTTTTTAAGTGCCAGAATTTTTTTCAAGAGGTAACACGTGCCATACTCTCGACGTGATTTTTTTTTCTTTTTTTTTTGTCCTTCTCATTATTGTAGAAATTTTAATATGTCAAATTTCTAAAAATTTGAGTTTTCGAACAGGGTTGACATGACGATAGGTTATTATATGTATATCCACTAGTGTATTCGTGTCTATATGGGGCCTACATGTTTGTCTATTGAAAAATCCAACCAAAGGAGAGAATGGCAGAGAAATGAGAAAATTTTTAGTGAATTAGTCGATAAATCTATTTAAAAATGGACTAAATTTCACGTGTAACAAATATACACTGATTCTCACCATTTTTTTAACTGTCAGAATTTTGTTTCAAGAAGCAACACGTGCCAAACTCTCGACGTGATTTTTTTTCTTTTTTTTGGCCTTCTCATTATTGTAGAAATTTTAATATGTAAAATTTGTAAAATTTGAGTTTTCGAACAGGGTTGACATGACGATATGTATATCCACTAGTCTATTTGTGTCTATATGGGGCCTACATGTTTGTCTATTGAAAAATCCAACCAAAGGAGAGAATGGCAGAGAAATGAAATTTTTTTTAGTGAATTAGTCGATAAATCTATTTAAAAATGGACTAAATTTCACTTGTAACAAATATACACTGATTCTCACCATTTTTTTAACTGTCAGAATTTTGTTTCAAGAAGCAACACGTGCCAAACTCTCGACGTGATTTTTTTTCTTTTTATTGGCCTTCTCATTATTGTAGAAATTTTAATATGTAAAATTTGTAAAATTTGAGTTTTCGAACAGGGTTGACATGACGATATGTATATCCACTAGTCTATTTGTGTCTATATGGGGCCTACGTGTTTGTCTGCTGGCAAATTCAACCAAACGAGAGAATGGCAGAGAGATAAGAAGAATTTTTGTGAATTAGTCGATAAATCTATTAAAAAATGGATTTAATTTCACGTGCAACAAATATACACTAATTCGCCCCAATTTCTTAATTGCCAGAATTTTTTTGAAGAGGTAACACGTGCCATACTCTCGACGTGATTTTTTTTTCTTTTTTTTGTCCTTCTCATTATTGTAGAAATTTTAATATGTCAAATTTGTAAAATTTGAGTTTTCGAACAGGGTTGACATGACGATAGATTATTATATGTATATCCACTAGTCTATTTGTGTCTATATGGGGCCTACGTGTTTGTCTGCTGAAAAATCCAACCAAACGAGAGAATTGCAGAGAAATAAGAAAAATTTTAGTAAATTAGTCGATAAATCTATTAAAAAATGGATTAAATTTCACGTGTAACAAATATACACTGATTCTCACCATTTTTTTAATTGCTAGCATTTTTTTCAAGAGGTAACACATGCCAAACTCTCGTCGTGTTTTTTTCTTTTTCTTTTTTTTGTCCTGCTCTTTATTGTAGAAATTTTAATATGTAAAATTTGTAAAATTGTAGGTTATTACATATATATCCACTAGTGTATTTGTGTCTATATGTGGCCTACGTGTTTGTCTGCTGGCAAATGCAACCAAACGAGAGAATGGCAGAGAAATGAAAAGAATTGTGTGAATTAGTCGATAAATCTATAAACAAATGGATTAAATTTCATGTGTTAGAAAGATACGCTGATTCTCCCCAATTTTTTTAACTGTCAGAATTTTTTTCAAAAGGTAACACGTGTCAAACTCTCGTCATGATTTTTTTTACCCTTCTTTTTATTATAGATATTATGAAATGTGAAATTTGTAAAATTTCTGTTTGTCTACTGGCAAATGCAACCAAACGAGAAAATGGCAGAGAAATGAGAAAAATTGTGTAAAAATTAGGCGATAAAACTATAAACAAATGGATTAATTTTCACGTGTAACAAATATATACTGATTCTTCCCAATTTTTCAACTGTCAGAATTTTTTTCCAAGAGATAACACGTGCCAAACTCTCGTCATGTTTTCTTAACTTTGTTAACCTGCTCTTTATTGTAGAGATAATTTATTGTATAAATTTTATATAAATATAAAATTTGTGTAGATGTATCATAAATTTATCATCGTTCAAACATTTGTTGATTTGAAGATCCATAACAATTAAATACTAGAATAGTTCTTCAGAAGGAATCACAAAATAATGTCAGATTAACATCTGGTTATCAGAAAGGCCTAAAAATTTTAGTAACGACATGATTCGCCATGATATTAATTTTTATCATCAACATTTATTTAATTTATATTTTACTGATTTCTTCGCTACCAATAAAATTTCCTTCAGAATCATGACAATGCTTTATATCTTACGATTATTTTTATTGTTTTATCTTAACAATAGTGCCAACCCCTTGAACCCGCACGTGGAATACCACAATAATAATTATCCCAGGCTTTCTGCTGCAGTACATGCATTTTCCTAATTTTTATTTCCCACCTACATTGCATTATGTTCCTAGTATCGGCAGCCTGCACTCTGAAGTGCAGGCTCCGTGCACGGACGCTTAGCTCGTATACCGACGCAGGGATTCGTGTTGGCGTAATGCGAGATGAATGCGAGGTGCGCGCTGACGAGCGCATTGTGTGGCCGTGCGAGTAACGAGCCGCACGAGTCACGCCGCATCACATTTACTCGGCCAGCACCTCTGCTTGCGAAACTCGTCCTACACTATATGAGGCTCCGTTAGTTCAGTAATTATTTTTCTATTTATTCTCTATATCCATTATTTTAGGCTTGTCAAATTAAAAACAAAATATCTGAACGACTTTAAAAAATACAATTAATAAAAGCGGCTGATCTGAAGGATCCAAAAATCTATCAGTTCAGCCATTAGAAATTTTGACAAACGTTTTTTACCCTTCCAAATTTTGAAGAACGTTTTTACACATCCAAATTTTGAAAAATGTTTCTTTTCTTTCCAAATGTTGAAAAACTTTTTTTACCCTTCTCAATTTTGAAAAATGTTTTTTTTTCTTTCCAAATTTTGAAAAACTTTTTTTACCCTTCTCAATTTTGAAAAATGTTTTTTTTCTTTCCATATTTGGAAAAATGGTTTTTTCCTTCCAAATTTTGAAATTTTTTTTTGCCCTTCGAAATTTTCAATAAAAAAAGTTTTTGATCCTTCCATATCTTGAAGAACGATTTTTACCCTTCCAAATTTTGAAAAACGCTTTTTATTCTTTTAAATTTTGGAAAACGTTATTCACCCTTCCAAATATGTTTCACCCTACTAATTTTTCTATATGTTTTGTACATACTATTTTAAGTTTTGTCAAATTAAGGAAAAAAATCACAAAATGTCTAAGTGAAAATAATGTAACGAAAAAAGTAGCTAATTTGAAGAAGTCCGGCAGTTTAGTGACTATGAATTTTAAGTATTTTTTTTATACCTCCAAATATACTTTGCAAATTTTTAGATGCACATTGCAAATTTTTCTAGATAGTCTGTATGTATCATTTAAGATTTTACAACATCAAGAGGAAAATGCAGTGTCTGAAGAAGTTAAAAAAGAATTATTAAAAAAAGTGGCTGAATATATATAACTTTCAGAACACTGCAATAATACCACAATTGCGTCTTTGCACCCATTTACCATTTTACGTCAGTATGATTTTGCTATATATGCTTTGCACTCGTCTCTTGCTCATCTCTTGAGCAAATCTACCCTCCGTAGGTAGAGCAAAGTAGGGTGCACCGGTTTTACAACGTGAATTTCAATCCTATCTCAGTGCGCTGCCACTTCCGGTATTATAAGTATGGCAGTCTGTACATATTCTCCGGAGAGACTGCGTACGTAAAACTGGTAAGTGGTTACTCGAAATTACAACTCTCTGCAAGCCTCGTTGACGTGCATATAAGACTGAGTGCTATGATTTTATCTTCCATGGTGTAGTGAATTAATTATATTAATCCTAACACTTTAAATACTTTGAATTTGTGTATTTAACGTTTAGACACAAATTTAGTGTCAACATTTTTAATAAAATTAACGTAATTAAAAATGATAAGAATTTTTATGGCTTTTTTTTAAATCTCAAATATCTTTATCCCTAATCTTAATTAAATAACCACCAACACTTTCCATAGCTTCATTGTATTTATTTATTTAACATCTAAAAAAATATGTGTAAGAGAAAATTATAATTATTTCCTGTAAATATGTATGATAATACGAATTTTCCCAGTTAATACATATAAGACTGAGTGCTATGATTTTATCTTCCATGTAGTAGTGAATTAATTATATTAATCCTAACACTTTAAATACTTTGAATTTGTGTATTTAACGTTTAGACACAAATTTAGTATTAAAATTTTTAATAAAATTAACGTAATTAAAAATGATAAGAATTATTATGGGGTTTTTTTTAAATCTCAAATATCTTTAAGCTACACCTAATCTTAATTAAATAATCACCAACACTTTCCATAGCTTCGCTGTATTTATTTATTTAACATTTAAAAAATATGTGTAAGAGAAAATTATAATTATTTCCTGTAAATATGTATGATAATACGAATTTTCCAATTTAATACATATAAGACTGAGTGCCATGATTTTATCTTCCATGTCGTAGGGAATTAATGATATTAATTCTAACATTTTAAATACTTTGAATTTGTGTATTTAACGTTTCGACATGAATTTAGTATCGAAATTTTGAATAAAATTAATGTAATTAAAAATTATAAGAATTTTTATGGCGTTTTTTTTTTAAATGTCAAATTTCTTTAAGCTGCCCCTAATCTTAATTAAATAACCACCAACACTTTCCATAGCTTCGCTGTATTTATTTATTTAACATCTAAAAAAGTATGTGTAAGAGAAAATTATAATTATTTCCTGTAAATATGTATGATATTACGAATTTTCCCATTTAATCCATATAAGACTGAGTACTATGATTTTATCTTCCATGTCGTAATGAATTAATTATATTAATCCTAACATTTTAAATACTTTGAAGTTGTGTATTTAACGTTTAGACACAAATTTAGTGTCAACATTTTTAATAAAATTAACGTAATTAAAAATGATAAGAATTTTTATGGCTTTTTTTTTAAATCTCAAATATCTTTAATCTTTATCCCTAATCTTAATTAAATAACCACCAACACTTTCCATATCTTCGCTGTATTTCTTCAACATCTAAAAAAGTATGTGTAAGAGAAAATTATATTTCCTGTAAATATGTATGTTAATATGTATTTTCCCTTTTTTCTTGACTTAATTATCCTCGTTACGAAATTGCCTCTTTTTCCAATTACCACTATACATATTATGTAAAAAGGGCCCATTTATTTCCACAAAATAGAATAAAAATAAGAAAACCCTTCTGTACATACATATAAAAGCATCAAAAAATTTTCTTTTCCATGGCATAATGATCGTTGAATAATATGATGAACGATAGAAGAAAAATCAAGTTGAGTATTCAACGATAGATGATCAACACAAAAGATGAATACTACATAATATCCTATAGTGGTAATTCTGTCAGAGGGTGGAGAGCGATATTTCGCTATTATATTGTATAATAATGATAATAATAAAATACAGTACCGCAGCTTCCGGAAGCTAACACTCTTAAACCATCGTCTTCCTTCATCCTTTTCAAACTCCCTCTTTAGGTTCCGCTACTCGGCCCGTTAAACCCTACGATAATAATGACAACGACAATGACATCGCGCCACAATAATAATATTAGCGGGAGAGAGCAATGATAACATAATAGACGATGTAACGGGGTTTTACGAGGACGAGGCTCGATGTCGTGGCTACGATGATCGACTGCCCACCCAACGACACTTCTCTAGGGGGTTGTTTGTTGGTCGTAGTGGTGGTTGTGAATACCGTGCAGGAGAACTGAGCGCTCTGACGCCTCGAGGGTTCTCGTCGTGACGGCAAACGCAACTCCGTAACCCCCGTCGAGAAGAAATTCGCCACGGCCAGCTGTATACAGCGACTTTACACTACACAATAATAAGCTAGATCTTTTCCGCTCGTCCTCCTTTTTTTTTTTGCACTGTAACTTGGATCATAATCTCGAGGCAGTATCACTGCTGTTAATGTGGTTAATGTTAAGCATTTTTATAGATTTTATAGATTCAATACATCCATCGTTTGCGGGATGCCAAAAACAAGCGTGCGGAGAGAAAACTTTTGTTGCATCAACAAATCAGTTGCTAATATAGTGACAGCAAAGCCTTATTTCTTAGCCCAACAAAAATTATTTGCTAGGCCAGCAAATACATTTTCTAGGCTAACAAATAATTTTGCTGGCCTAGCAAATCTTTTTGCTGGCCTAGCAAATAATTTTGCTGGCCTAGCAAATAATTTGGTGGCCTAGCAAATAATTTTGCTGGCCTAGCAAATAATTTTGCTGGTCCAGCAAAATTTTTTGACAAGCCTAGCAAATAATTTTGCTGGTCCAGCAAATTTTTTGACAAGCCTAGCAAATAATTTTGCTGGTCCAGCAATTTTTTTGACAAGCCTAGCAAATAACTTTTGTTAGGCTGAGAAATAAGGCTTGGCTGTCACTATATTAGGAACTGATTTGTCGATGCAACAAAAGTTTTTTCTCCGTGTTATCAACTTAATCAGAATTCTAATTCCCCCAATTCCATACGAGATCGAGACAATAACTCTAAAATAAGCAAAATAATATTTCATTATTTCAATGTTAAATGGAATTGAACGAATAAGAACTAGAGTTAATTCAAAAATACTTCTTTTTGGCAGACCGCAATAGAATTTTTTTTCAGTGAATAAAATTGAAAAATTCAATGATTTTCTAAAACGATTTATCTTTCTTGTGGACATTTAGCCAACATTTTTTACACACTGGATTTTTTTTTTGGGAATTGAAAGTTAATTTGAAATTGCACGGGAACCAATAATATTTGTAATTTGATTACCACACCCTTGAAGAATTAATCTCCCGACTTTAATATGCGAATGATTCTTATTTAACCATTTTTAATTTACCCAATTTGTTTATTAATAGCACTCATTTTTTTTAGTCGGAAATTTTTTTATTTTTACATGGAGAGAAGAATCTGGTAATCATTACTCAATTTAGCATAGTAAACTGGGTTTATTCGGCGCTTCTGGCGTCTATTCCTATATTTCCCTATAAATTCCCTATAAAGTATCCCTATAAAGTACCGTGACATAATCTGCGCTATTCTGAACGTCAACTATACGGCGCAGGTTATTGCAGATTTTTTCATATGTATAATAGAGCGCAGGTTATTAGATATTTATATCTAGTGCGTCTAAAAATGAATAAATATATAATTATTAAACAAAGCAACGTGTAATTTACTTATTCTACATTTTTATAACCTATCCCTATCCTACCTTCACTTTCGATTAATTTAATCTGGTATACGATGCAGCAATAAGAATGTAACCGGCCTATCAATTTTCAGTACGCCGTGCGTTGTACACTAAAAGAAATGATTAGTTGCTATAACCAAAAAATGAGTTGACACAACGAATCATTATTCTATTTCCCTTACAACCCTAGCGGATCTGAAGAACCGCAAAATAACCGAAGAGTGACTGGTCGTTATGGAACAAAAAATCACTCCAGAATAACCCAGAAGGAACCTAGTGACCGGCGGGTAACCATAAAGTGACCCGTAATGAACTCAATGTTCCGTTTCGGGTTACTATTCGGTTATATGAAGAACTTTCACATAACCGAAAAACAACTTTTAACAAACTATCGGTTACTTCTGTGTTACTTTAAAGTTTGATTTTGGTTAAAACATTGGTCGCTTTGTAGTTGCAATCGGGTTCTTTTTTGTTCCAAAATAACGGTCGCTTTGTCGGTTATATTACAGTTGTTTTACGGTAAAACAACTGGAAATGAACCTCATAATGACGGTTACTTGTATGTGACCGTAAAGCAACCAGAAAATGACGGTTGCTCGGATCCGCGAGGGAACTCAAATGGTAGTATCAACGATTCGGATGGTAATACCGACTATTCGAATGGTAGTCCCAACTATTCGACTGGTAGTCCCAACGATTGAATTGGTTAACCTAGTGAGGTTAATTTCGGATGAAATCCGATGTTGCACTCACACCGCCCAGATTTTATATATTCCAATTTTGAATACAATCCGACTTGGATCTTATCCTAAATTGGGATGTGTAAAACCTGGGCGGTGTGGGTGCAAAATCGGATATCATCCGAAATTGTGATGTACAAAGTCCCGACCTTTTGCATTCTGGTCCACCATATTGGATCCGCCATTCTGAATTTCTGAATGCTGAGTTCAGATTCATAATCAACGACCCCAAAAACTCCTGGGTATCAACTTTCACTTGGATCAGACGAATTTTTCAAATCCGCCTTTTTTTTTCCACAGGACTTTTTTTCTCGGTACTTTTTTTCCCTATACTTTTTTTTCCAAAGGCCTTTTTTTCATGATACATTTGTGGCGCAGGACTTATTTTCCGAGTACTTTTTTTCCAGATACTTTTTTTTCCTAATACCATAAAATAGAGACGTTCCTCCTGGAAATTCTAGTTTACAGTTAGATTATCGTCGGACTAACTACATTTTTTAAAAATTACTATATTTTTCTCGCGGTGTATTCCTTCATAATGATACCAGAACATAACCCTCATCATTTATTTGCTTTCGCGTATCACAGTCCTCTCACTCCCGAACGGTTACTACGGTATGCATGCGAGAAGCGTAAACTTGTGTTACCAATTTGTGCGATGGCGCAAGCGAGAGTCACGCCGCACGGTAGTAGTACAGGCAGTCAGCGCCTCTACTATGTGCTTGTGTATACTATAGATGAACATATAGCTAACTCACCTTCCCTCTCTCCTCTCGCTCTTTCTCTCACTCACTCACTCACTCACTCACTCATGCAGCATCCTCTTCGCCGAGCCTATACGGTGTCGACTATGCGGATGAGGAGAAAGGGAAAGGGATGGGGTGGGTATCTCACTTTACACGTGTAAACTTGGTGCGACGAGTCGCGCCCGCCGGCGTGCTACACGCTCGCGCGAGCAGCGTCCGCATGTCCCCGTGTATAACCCTGCGCGCATGAAACGCTTTTATTATTGCATTATGCACGGAACGTAGTACACGGACCCTTGACGTTCAAGTGGCCGGACCCAATGCGTGTCGACTCTTCGTCTCTTTTCCTCTCAAGCTCGGGACGATGTCTTTATATATTATATAAAATATAGCTGGGCTCGATCGAATTTTTTTTCATTTCATTTATCCCTACGTTATTACACATACAGTGTCACGGTACGTGACAATGCGATTGTCGAATTGGGATGATTAAAGAGACTGGGAATATAGCTGCTATGGTGACAACGAAGTGCTTGAAAATGAAGGGTGGTTTATGTTGGAGACTATCATTTTGTAGTTTTTTTTTTTTTTTTTTTTTACTGACTGATGAACCGCTACCCTTCGTTTTGAAGTTATATGTGGTGCCCTTTGTGCTAATGTGACAGAAGGGTGGATACGAAATTGTTGGAGCTTTTTTGTAGGGAATATTTTATTTCTTCTTTTAGTTGGTTATTGAATGGTAATTGGGTTAAATGTAGAGTTATTTTGTAAAAAGGCACGCGCTGTGAGTAGAAAGAAGAGGAATAATCTAAAAAAGGAATATATCATAAGTAAATGTAAATGAATTCCGAAGAAAAATTAATGAGGATTAATTAAGGAAAAATCATTTTTATAACACGTAACATTTTTAAGGGATGTAGTTTTATGAGAAGTGAGAGTTTGTGAAACTCTTAAGACAAGAATATATTATTTGTCAGTCTTGAAAAAAAATTAAGGGTAGTGTATGTCAAAGATTATAATTTTTTTTTTTTTTTTACTGACTGATGGACCGCTACCCTTCGTTTTGAAGTTATATGTGGTGCCCTTTGTACTAATGTGACAGAAGGGTGGATACGAAATTGTTGGAGCTTTTTTGTAGGGAATATTTTATTTCTTCTTTTAGTTGGTTATTGAATGGTAATTGGGTTAAATGTAGAGTTATTTTGTAAAAAGGCACGCGCTGTGAGTAGAAAGAAGAGGAATAATTTAATAAAGGAATATATCATAAGTAAATGTAAATGAATTCCGAAGAAAAATTAATGAGGATTAATTAAGGAAAAATCATTTTTATAACACGTAACATTTTTAAGGGATGTAGTTTTATGAGAAGCGAGAGTTTGTGAAACTCTTAAGACAAGAATGTATTATTTGTCAGTCTTGAAAAAAAATTAAGGGTAGTTTATGTCAAAGATTATAATTTTTTTTTTTTTTTTACTGACTGATGGACCGCTACCCTTCGTTTTGAAGTTATATGTGGTGCCCTTTGTGCTAATGTGACAGAAGGGCGGATACGAAATTGTTGAAGCTTTTTTGTAGGGAATATTTTATTTCTTCTTTTAGTTGGTTATTGAATGGTAATTGGGTTAAATGTACAGTTATTTTGTAAAAAGGCACGCGCTGTGAGTAGAAAGAAGAGGAATAATTTAATAAAGGAATATATCATAAGTAAATGTAAATGAATTCCGAAGAAAAATTAATGAGGATTAATTAAGGAAAAATCATTTTTATAACACGTAACATTTTTAAGGGATGTAATTTTATGAAAAGCGAGAGTTTGTGAAACTCTTAAGACAAGAATGTATTACTTGTCAGTCTTGAAAAAAAATTAAGGGTAGTTTATGTCAAAGATTATAATTTTTTTTTTTTTTTACTGACTGATGGACCGCTACCCTTCGTTTTGAAGTTATATGTGGTGCCCTTTGTGCTAATGTGACAGAAGGGTGGATACGAAATTGTTGGAGCTTTTTTGTAGGGAATATTTTATTTCTTCTTTTAGTTGGTTATTGAATGGTAATTGGGTTAAATGTACAGTTATTTTGTAAAAAGGCACGCGCTGTGAGTAGAAAGAAGAGGAATAATTTAATAAAGGAATATATCATAAGTAAATGTAAATGAATTCCGAAGAAAAATTAATGAGGATTAATTAAGGAAAAATCATTTTTATAACACGTAACATTTTTAAGGGATGTAGTTTTATGAGAAGCGAGAGTTTGTGAAACTCTTACGACAAGAATATATTATTTGTCAGTCTTGAAAAAAAATTAAGGGTAGTGTATGTCAAAGATTATAATTTTTTTTTTTTTTTTACTGACTGATGGACCGCTACCCTTCGTTTTGAAGTTATATGTGGTGCCCTTTGTGCTAATGTGACAGAAGGGTGGATACGAAATTGTTGGAGCTTTTTTGTAGGGAATATTTTATTTCTTCTTTTAGTTGGTTATTGAATGGTAATTGGGTTAAATGTAGAGTTATTTTGTAAAAAGGCACGCGCTGTGAGTAGAAAGAAGAGAAATAATTTAAAAAAGGAATATATCATAAGTAAATGTAAATGAATTCCGAAGAAAAATTAATGAGGATTAATTAAGGAAAAATCATTTTTATAACACGTAACATTTTTAAGGGATGTAGTTTTATGAGAAGCGAGCGTTTGTGAAACCCTTAAGACAAGAATGTATTATTTGTCAGTCTTGAAAAAAAATTAAGGGTAGTTTATGTCAAAGATTATAATTTTTTTTTTTTTTTACTGACTGATGGACCGCTACCCTTCGTTTTGAAGTTATATGTGGTGCCCTTTGTGCTAATGTGACAGAAGGGCGGATACGAAATTGTTGGAGCTTTTTTGTAGGGAATATTTTATTTCTTCTTTTAGTTGGTTATTGAATGGTAATTGGGTTAAATATACAGTTATTTTGTAAAAAGGCACGCGCTGTGAGTAGAAAGAAGAGGAATAATTTAATAAAGGAATATATCATAAGTAAATGTAAATGAATTCCGAAGAAAAATTAATGAGGATTAATTAAGGAAAAATCATTTTTATAACACGTAACATTTTTAAGGGATGTAGTTTTATGAGAAGCGAGAGTTTGTGAAACTCTTAAGACAAGAATGTATTATTTGTCAGTCTTGAAAAAAATTAAGGGTAGTTTATGTCAAAGATTATAATTTTTTTTTTTTCACTGACTGATGGACCGCTACCCTTCGTTTTGAAGTTATATGTGGAGCCCTTTGTGCTAATGTGACAGAAGGGTGGATACGAAATTGTTGGAGCTTTTTTGTAGGGAATATTTTATTTCTTCTTTTAGTTGGTTATTGAATGGTAATTGGGTTAAATGTACAGTTATTTTGTAAAAAGGCGCGTGCTGTGAGTAGAAAGGAGTGGAATAATTTTAAAAAATAATATATCATGAGTAAATGTAAATGAATTCCGAAGAAAAATTAATGAGGATAAATTAAGGAAAAATCATTTTTATAACACGTAACATTTTTAAGGGATGTAATTTTAAGAGAAGCAAAATTTTGTGAAACTCTTAAGACAAGAATGTATTATTTGTCAGTCTTGAAAAAAAAAATTAAGGGTGCTTTACGTAGGAGACTATCATTATCTTTTTTTTAATGACTGATAAATCGCTACCCTTCGTATTGAAGTTATATGTGGTGCCTTTTGTGCTAATGTGACAGAAGGGTGGATACGAAATTGTTGGAGCATTTTTTATAGGGAATATTTTATTTCTTCCTTTAGTTGGTTATATAATGGTAATTGGGTTAAATATAGAGTTATTTTGTAAAAACGCACTGTGAGTATAAACGAGTAGAATAATAAAAAAATCAATATATCATAAGAAAATATAAATACATTCGGAAGAAAAATTAATAAGGATAAATTTGGATAAAATCATTTTTATAACATATTACATTTTAAGGGGTGTAATTTTAAGAGAAGCGAAAGTCTGTGAAACTCTTAAGATAAGAATGTATTATTTGTCAGTCTTGAAAGAAAAAAACAGAAGAATATTTGCTATAATTTGTGGTGAACGTAAATATGAACAGCATTGTGGGGAAACCATGCAACAGTTGTTTCTCAGTTGGCCAACAGATAGCATCACATTCCAATACAAATTCTACGGAATAACGCTAACTTGTTGAAATAAAATAATTTTCAACAAATTCATACTAACAAATGGTAAGTGTTATTATCGTGCTAAAAAAAAAACAATATTTTTTTCAAAAACAAATCTAAATTGTTAGATTAAAGACAAATGCGATAAAGATTTTTTTTTGCCTGAATAAATAAATTGGTTCAATAATAAATAAATTCGGTAATAAGTTGATCACTTTAGAAAAAATTTTTAAACAATTTTCAACAACCTGTTTTATCGACCGTCGGTAATGCAGGCCTCTGTCATTCAGATGGCAACCTAATTTACCGACACTAGGTAATTAAGTATATTTATCGGTCTCCGATAACGTAGGAAACACTTTTATCAATTGTATACAAAATTATATAGAAATTTTCATACCTTCTGGTAAAGAAGGTATCTTTAAATATTCGTATACTCGGCATTTTTTGCGGAGAGCACAACAGCGATTCCTAGCATTTTATCTGGAAATATTGGCCGAATATTTTCACTGCTTTAAAATAAATAAAAAATGTAATTATTAAAAAAATTTACCATCAATAAAAAAAACTAAGTAAAAAAATCAAATTTCTATCAAAACGCCCCTTAATTGTTATTTTATTCTGACGAAATCCAGGAACACCCTCAACATTTAAGATTACAGAAATGTGTGCGTTACATTAGTAGTTTAAAATGGAAATTTTATAGCTGCACAGCAATAAAATTCGCCAAATTTCACATTGCAGTGCAAATTTGTACAATTTTTTTTAAGTGACAGAAATAAATTTATTTAATGTCTCTTAAATTGCCCCGTAAGTTTTATTGTCTTGTCGCTTAAAATGTGAATTTTACAGCTGTGTAACTATAAAATTTGTCAAAATTAGTATAGTAGTACAAATTTGTTGAAAATATCTAAATGTATATTGCGAAACAAATTTTTTTAAATAGCAAAGACAATAGTTTTTCCGTCTCTTAAATTGCCCCGTGAAGTTTATTGTCTTGTTTGTCAGAAACTCGTAAATGAAACGTATTCACGTAATAATTAGTTATTAGGAAACTTAATCTTAGGTATAATAGTAAACATTTTTTCCGGTTTCCACAACCATGAACTTTTCCTCGCGTGTTTGTGTAAATCAACAAATCAAGGTTGCGTTTCCCGTTGATGTAACGGCTTCATGATAGATATATCTAAATAAATAGACACAATAAAATACGGAGATTGATAGATTCCGCCTATGTTCGATTTATTTATGGACTACAATACAATTAAGTTGCGTGCAGCTGTGCAACAAACGCGGATCCTGTAAGAACGAATATATTATCTATACTTTCGATTTGTTGCGAAAGGCTCTGGCAAATACTCTGGGTAATACCGCCCGCAACAGCCACTGCAGAATCGATAGTATATAATTGGCAGTTTGTTCCCTGCACAAATAAAGAGCAATAGCAATATGTGAACCAACAATATTAACAATTTCAATGTGAATTTATATGGACTCTGCATAATTAATCACAATACATTGCTCAAGGCCATGAAACTAATTACCCCTTTAACTGCCCAACGTATCGTAATTGTTACATTATGTTTAATGGCTATTTTTATTTAAAGACAACTTTTGAAATTTCAATCCAAAAATTTTGGAAAAAAATGACAAGCAGTAGAATTTTATCAAGAATGCATCCTACGATTCAATTTTGGAAAAAAACAACGCATTTTGGTGTAAAAAATGAAAAAGTGGATTTGGAAAAAATGTAGTTAATAAAATTGTAATATGGCGTTTAATTGGCACTAGCAACTATATTGGACCTTATAACCATTTCCAATTTGCATAATTAATCTCAAGATATTGCTCAAGGCTATGAGACTAATTAACCCTTTAACTGCCCAACGTATCGTAATTGTTACATTATGTTTAATGGCTATTTTTATTTAAAGACAACTTTTGAAATTTCAAACCCAAAATTTTGGAAACAAATGACAAGCAGTAGAATTTTATCAAGAATGCATCCTACATTTCAATTTTGTAAAAAAACAACGCATCTTCGTGTAAAAAATGAAAAAGTGAATTTGGAAAAAATGTAGTTAATAAAATTGTAATGTGGCGTTAAATTGACAATAGCAACTATATGGGTCGTTATAACCATCTTCAAATTTTATAAGGACTCTGCGTAATTAATCGCAATACATTCCTCAAGGCCATGAAACTAATTACCCCTTTAACGGCCCAACGTATCATAATTGTTACATTATGCTTAATGGCTATTTTTATTTAAAGACAACTTTTGAAATTTCAAACCAAAAATTTTGGAAAAAAATGACAAGCAGTAGAATTTTATCAAGAATGCATCCTACATTTCAATTTTGGAAAAAAACAACGCATTTTGGTGTAAAAAATGAAAAAGTGGATTTGGAAAAAATGTAGTTAATAAAATTGTAATATGGCGTTAAATTAGCAGTAGCGACTATATTGGACCTTATAACCATTTCCAATTTGCATAATTAATCTCAAGATATTTCTCAAGGCCATGAAACTAATTACCCCTTTAACTGCCCAACGTATCGTAATTGTTACATTATGCTTAATGGCTATTTTTATTTAAAGACAACTTTTGAAATGTCAAACCAAAAATTTTGGAAAAAAATGACAAGCAGTAGAATTTTATCAAGAATGCATCCTACATTTCAAATCTGGAAAAAGAACAACGCTTTTTTATTTAAAAAATTAAAAAGTAGATTTGGAAAAAATCCTAATAAAATTGTAATATGGCGTTAAATTGACACTAGCGACTATATCGAACGTTATAACCATCAACAAATTTTATAAGGACTCTGCGTAATTAATCTCAATACATTCTTCAAGGCTATGAGACTAATTAACCCTTTACCTGCCCAACGTATCATAATTATTACGTTATGCTTAATGGCGATTTTTATTTAAAGACAACTTTTGAAATTTCAATCCAAAAATTTTGGAAAAAAATTACAAACAGTAGAATTTTATCAAGAATGCATGCTACATTTCAATTTTGTAAAAAAACAACGTATTTTTGTGTAAAAATTGAACAAGTGGATTTGGAAAAAATGTAGTTAATAAAATTGTAATGTGGCGTTAAATTGACACTAGCGACTATATCGACGTTATAACCATCTCCAAATTTTATAAGGGCTCTGCGTAATTAATCTCAATACATTCCTCAAGGCCGTGAGACTAATTAACCCTTTAACTACCCAACGTATCATAATTATTACGTTATGCTTAATGGCGATTTTTATTTAAAGACAACTTTTGAAATTTAAATCCAATAATTTTCGTAAAAAATTACAAATAATAGAATCTTATCAAGAATGCATCGTACATTTCAATTTTGTAAAAAAACAACGCATCTTCGTGTAAAAATTTAAAAAATGGATTTGCTAAAAATGTAGTTAATAAAATTGTATTATGGCGTTAAATTGACACTAGCGACTATATCGAACGTTATAACCATCACCAAATTTTATAAGGACTCTGCGTAATTAATCTCAATACATTCCTCAAGGCTATGAGACTAATTAACCCTTTAACTGCCCAACGTATCATAATTGTTACATTATGCTTAATGGCTATTTTTATTTAAAGACAACTTTTGAAATTACAATAAAAAAATTTTGGTAAAAAATGACAAGCAGTAGAATTTTATCAAGAATGCATCCTACATTTAAATTTTGTAAAAAAACAACGCATTTTTGTGTAAAAATTGAACAAACGGATTTGGAAAAAATGTAGTTAATAAAATTGTAATGTGGCGTTAAATTGACACTAGCGACTATATCGACGTTATAACCATCACCAAATTTTATAAGGACTCTGCGTAATTATTATCAATACATTCCTCAAGGCCATGAGACTAATTAACCCTTTAACTGCCCAACGTATCATATTTGTTACATTATGCTTAATGGCTATTTTTATTTAAAGACAACTTTTGAAATTTCAATCCAAAAATTTTGGTAAAAAATGACAAGCCGTAGAATCTTATCAAGAATGCATGCTACATTTCAATTTTGTAAAAAAACAACGCATTTTTGTGTAAAAATTGATCAAATGGATTTGGAAAAAATGTAGTTAATAAAATTGTAATGTGGCGTTAAATTGACACTAGCGACTATATCGAAAGTTATAACCATCTCCAAATTTTTTAAGGACTCTGCGTAATTAATCTCAATACATTCCTCAAGGCCGTGAGACTAATTAACCCTTTAACTGCCCAACGTATCCTATTTGTAACATTATGCTTAATGGCTATTTTTATTTAAAGACAACTTTTGAAACACTGAACCAAAAATTTTGAAAAAAAATGACAGGCAGTAGAATTTCATCGAGAATATATCCTACATTTCAATTTTGTAAAAAAACAACGCATTTTTGTGTAAAAACTGAACAAATGGGTTTGGAAAAAATGTAGTTAATAAAATTGTAATGTGGCGTTAAATTGACACTAGCGACTATATCGGACGTTATAACCATCTCCAACTTTTCGGTTTCTCCTGTCGCCTGCCTTCTGCTGGCCCTGACCCAAGAATCGAAAGTGTTTCTCTGGCCCGCGGTTAGTTCTGTGGCAGCGATCCTTACGACCGAGCCACAGGACCACGAACGTGCTGTCCAACGTCACTTCGCTCACTGACCCTGGCATCTATAAATCGCCCGAGGTATTTGTTCCATGACTACTGTTGGCTATGAAACACCAAACTACAACAATTGATTCAGCCAAATATAACACTTGCAAATTTAAATAACAAGGAAAATGATTAATTCTGCATTAACAAAAATCAGCAAAAATGGATCAATGTTTATTTGGTTCTTAAAAAAAAAAAAAAAAAAATTTTAGAAATTGAAATTTTTCAGCCAAATAGAACAGTTTCAAATTTCAATAACTAGGAAAATAAATATATTTTATCATTATTATTTCCGCATCAATAAAATTCGGCAAAAGTGGATGAATTTTTTTTTGGTTCTGAAACAAAAATTTTGAAAGCGATTCTAACCTTTTTCTTGCCTTCAACTATAATTTTAAATAAAAATTCTTAATTTGCTAATATGAAAAATTTTTAACTGCATGAATAATTTAATATGCATTTTTTATTCAACATTAAATAAATATTTAAACATATTATCAAAAAAAGAAAGTTTCTACACGAATTCGACAGAAATTAGCACAAAAAATTGATAATGCATAATAGGGAGAAAAATGGCCAATTATTTCATCCATCACTTAAAAAAAAAATGTGATGCTTACAACTTTGAATTTTTTTAATATTACTTCACACGATGTTTTTAGCCATTGCATGGTATGAGTTGTCAATTATTATGTCACGCTAACAATAATTTTTTGCAACTAATGCCATTAAATATGAGTATTAACCTTCAAATATTAACCTTTCGGCGTCCATGACTAGACAGTAAATTTCTGCAATAAACTCCTTCTGTCCCACATTACCGTAGGAAACATATTTGCAACATTAACACTCCGTTATCTCGAGTGTCTTACAGGAAGAGGTAAAATGATAAAAGTCGCCTCTCCGGTTGAATACGTACAAGGAAAAATAAACCTACGTTGATAATCCAAGCAATTGAAATACTATATTATATTCCACGTCATTAATCAAAGTTATAAATGCCTTATAAAAATACTTATAGAAATAATGATGATGATACGATCAGTTCTATAATTATGATTTTATAATAATAACATTTAGCGATTGTAATACGATGATTAAACTTTGGAATGGCTGCAAAAATTATTATTATTCAATAAAAATTCACGGTAATCCTTTTGAAAAAATGGGAAAAAATAAATAATGCATTAAGAAAGTAATGGATTACTTATTTCTTCCATTTTTTTCACTATTTCTTGCAATATTAAAGTGAAAATTAGTATTTTTTTCAGCTATTCAAATGTTTACACTCTATTTTATAATCACTACATATTATTATTATGAAATCATAATTCCAAAACAAATTGTACTGTAAACTGTATCTCATGAATTAATGGGGATTTACAACTCTGTCATTAATAAATTCAATCGTATTTTTTATGTAGCTTTTTCGTCACTTTTTTTGTACGACTTTTTTTCCCTGTAGAATTTAACCATAACCTAAACGACCTTGAGGCAAATCAAAACACTTCAAGTCGATGCACTTCGCTGATGCGGTAAAACCGGGTCTGCCTTGACAGCCGCTGGGTTATCAGCCGCAACGAGGGAGGCTTAAGAAAAAGAAAAAAAAGAAAGAAAAAAGAACGTCCAGAAAAAGGTCGAGGCGTTCGAAGGCTGGAGTGAAATAGTAAAATGAAACCGTGATGCATGCACAAAAACGGACGGCGCTCTACGCTGCATTCCGCCTGTCCCGCTTACTAAAAAAAAAAAAAAAAAAAAAAAAAAATTGGAACGCGGGTGGTCATTTTTTTTTTTTTTTTTTACTCTTTCCACCCAACGAAACCAATTCGACGATCGTCAGGCAGAAACTACTCGAGCGGGAATAAGTCAAGTCTGCGGGCTTCATTATTGGGACAATGGTTTAAGTGCACCATTCGTACCATGATATAGTGATAATGACACAAAAAGATAGCGAAAGAGAGACTGAAAAAAATAATCAGGATGCACATGATGAGGAGAATGAAGCTGCGGTATCGTGCATGTATATCCCTTTCCGGAGATATCGCAGGCGAGCAAAAATAAATAAGCAGCTAAATAAAAGTATTTGTAGTTGTGAAAAGTTGTAACACCTCTGAAGGCTTCGTTTAATTCAAATGTAAGTTTTTTTTTAAATGTGTGTGCGTGTAAGATTGATTTACATTTTTTAGCCTCAAATTTAGTCTACACGTGATTAGTTAAAAAAAAAATTATTGGGATTAAATTTAATGCGAATCGATCAGAAAATTCAAATTTTATAGCATTTTTAATAATTTGAAAATTGTCTAAATTTTTCTGCACAAATGGACTAACATTTGGTAATTATTGGCATAGAATTTGGCCACAATCGACTAAGTGTTTTAATCTTGACAAGCACTCAAATTTCCTAATGATATCAACATAAAAAAAGCAAATCGAAAAAAAAAATCAAGCACATTATTTTTTATTGGATGTAACGAAATGAAAAACTTTTGCCATTAAACATCTTTCTTGTTTTATTACACGCCATTAAACTTTTGTTTTTTCGTTATTTTTTATATTATGCTGAGATATTTTAAAGTCATATTTCGAGGGAGAAATATTTCTTAATTTTATTTTTTTCTCGATATATCCAGTTATTTTATATATATTTTTAACGATATTTCGTCGCAGTGTTTCTTTTTTGGATATTAAGTATACCGTGGACCCGCTAAACTGTATAGGATTTATGTTGCGTGAGTTTTACTGCACCGTTAACGAGTGCGTGTATAATATATACCCTAATACGTGACTGTATAATACACTACACGTATACTTATACATACATTGTAGTATTATAGTGAACGGCTTCGTGTGTATATGGTTACTACGAGCCAAACAGTACGACGGTAACGCGACGAAGAGTAGTAGCGCGCTGCCAGCGAGCAGCAGCAGCAGCAGCAGCAAACAGAGAGCCAAGCAAGGAGCTCATAGTCAACCGATTCGTATTTACTGCAGTCACCGCGGGTCCGTTCGGTAAGCCGCACCGATCAGAGCAGCCGCACACGATACTCTTACGTCGATCGCGAGCGGCACGATCGAGAACGCGACCGCGTGGCTCAGCCACTGAAACTCCTGTTTATATAAAGTTTCACCAAACACCGATTTTTTGCCGATTTTTTGTACCGATTTTTTTGCCGATTTTTATACCGATTTTTTGCCGATTTCTTAAACTGATTTTTTCCACCGATTTTTTTTTTTGCCGATTTTTTTCGCCGATTTTTTTTTACCGATTTCACGTGTTATTACTGCTTGTCAAGTGAATGCTTCGGTTCGTAAGTGCAGATGCGGTGAGAGTGGATGATCCAGGATAAAGTTCATGACATGCCGAACAGTGGAAAATCGGTGATCAACATTAGGAAGATCGATAAAATCGAAACTGGAAGAAGATCGGGACGAATTTTCATTAGCTATGAAAATGGAGACTTCGTAATATCGAAGTGAGGGTAAGACACTTGCATTTTTTTAAAATTAGGGTCTTTAGAAAATCGGTGACAGAAGAGAAGCTGATTTTTTTTAGTTATTGAAATCGGCAGACAAATTTTGTTAAGGATGATAGGGATTTTTAATGAAAAGTTTGAGAAGATCAGAATTTTGGTTTTTAGCGACTAGCAGAAAAATTACATTTATTCTATATTTTTGCAGACTATTAGAACTGTTAGTGTTATTTTGTATAAGTTTTTTATAAATTGGTTTAAATTTTTTTTTAAAACAAGTTCGATTAAAAAAAAGCTTTGAAAATGAAATCAAATTACTAAGTTAGAAAAAAATCATTTGATTTTTCAAATAATTTTGTAATAATTTTGACATTTTGATTTTCAAGAATTTTATGATGCTATTTTTAAGTTAATACCAAAATCACCAATTTTCATGAATTTCATTCACGATTTTTTTTTAGAATATAAAAAATTTAGTACAGTTGGCAAACTTTTTTTCCCTAATTATTTCTACGATTTTTATATATTCTTTCGAATTTTTGTATGACAATTTAGTCAAAAGACGTTAAAAATCATAAGCGTGCAGAATTTAACATCAATCCTTATCGACTTGGTATTATTAATTTTTTAAATCGTATATTCTATATTTTGTTATATTGCGAAAAAAAAACACTTAGTAAGCATAAGGAAGTTCGTGGTTTTTAAATTCTTGGTAGCACAAAAAATTATCTAGATATTTATAGCGGAGAGAAGTGGACAAAAAGAAATTGGGAAAAAATCGAACGATGACCCGTGACTTGCAAATGTATAATTAAGATTTTCTCTGGAGGAAGAATATAAGTGTTTGCCTGTCCGGCAGCGGCAAAAGGTGAAACTGCGGCTGTGTCAGTGAAAGAGAAAGAGAGAGAGAAAGATTATTTTATTGCAATCGCGTCGCGCGTCCTGAGAGCAGCTGCGGCAAGTAGGTATTGCACGCAATTCAGCAGTGCCGGTTTTGCGTTACGCAACACTTTCGGCGCTCGCCCACCGCTTATGTTCTCATTGTTTATCGTTGAATTAAGCAAATATAATATAATGAGGAGAATTGTCGAATTGAGGGTGAGCCTCGAGTAAAAAAAAATCGTGCGTGCATTTTTTTACGAATGCGGAAGTCAATTCAATGTTAATATTCACTGACACTCTGTTTAGATTTAAGGGTAAGTCACGTTTCATTTTTCTTTTTTTTTTAATCACGCGTTTTACTTTTTTTTTTAAATTTGACACCTGCAAATAATTGTACTCTGTGTTTATTTATTCCATAAATAATTTGATATTAATAGTTATGTCATTAATTTTTTCTGTGAATTTTTAAATTATTTTTATTTTCAATACTTTTCCTATGAATTTTTCTGGAGTAAATTATTTTTATCAAAAAAGTTTTTTGTAAGTTTTTGTGCATTACAAAAATGCCACGAAAATCAAAGAAATAGAGAAAGTAATTGGTCACTATGTTTCCCCCTATTATTATTTTTTGTTTTTTAATCACACGCGTTTTATTATTTTTTAATTATGACACTTACCTGCTAATAATTGCACTCTGTTTGTGTTTATTTATTTCATAAATAATTTGATATTAACAATTATGTCATTAATTTTTTCCGTGAGTTTATAATTTATTTTTATTTTCAATATTTTTCCTATGAATTTTTCTAGAGTAAATAATTTTTATCAAAGAAGATTTTTGTGAGTTTTTATGCATTACAATAATGCCACGAAAACCAAAGTAATAGAGAAAGTAATTGGTCACTATGTTTCCCCCTATTATTATAATTTTTTTTTAATCACACGCGTTTTATTATTTTTTAATTATGACACTTACCTGCTAATAATTGCACTCTGTTTGTGTTTATTCATTCCATAAATAATTTGATATTAACAATTATGTCGTTAATTTTATTCGTGAATTTTTAATTTATTTTTATTTTCAATATTTTTCCTATGAATTTTTCTGGACTAAATTATTTTTATGAAAAAAGTTTTTTGTGAGTTTTTGTGCATTACAAAAATGCCACGAAAACCAAAGTAATAGAGAAAGTAATTGGTCACTATATTTCTCCCCAATTATTATTATTATTATTATTTTTAATCACACGCGTTTTATTATTTTTTAATTATGACACTTACCTGCTAATAATTGCACTCTGTTTGTGTTTATTTATTCCATAAATAATTTGATATTAACAATTACGTCATTAATTTTATCCGAGAATTTTTTAATTTATTTTTATTTTCAATATTTTTTCTATGAATTTTTCTGGAGTAAATTATTTTTATCAAAAAAGTTTTTTGTAAGTTTTTGTGCATTACAAAAAATGCCACGAAAATCAAAGTAATAGATAAAATAATTGTTCACTATGTTTCCCCCTATTATTATAATTTTTTTTAATCACACGCGTTTTATTATTTTTTAATTAAGATACTTACTGCTAATAATTGCACTCTGTTTGTGTTTATTTATTTCATAAATAATTTGATATTAACAATTATGTCATTAATTTTATTCGTGAATTTTTTATTTATTTTTATTTTCAATATTTTTCCTATGAATTTTTCTGGAGTAAATTATTTTTATCAAAGAAGATTTTTGTGAGTTTTTATGCATTACAAAAATGCCACGAAAACCAAAGTAATAGAGAAAGTAATTGGTCACTATGTTTCCCCCCTATTATTATTATTATTTTTTTAATCACACGCGTTTTATTATTTTTTAATTATGACACTTACCTGCTAATAATTGCACTCTATTTGTGTTTATTTATTCCATAAATAATTTGACATTAACGATTATGTCATTAATTTTATCCGTGAATTTTTTATTTATTTTTATTTTCAATATTTTTCCTACGAATTTTTCTGTACTAAATTATTTTTATGAAAAAAGTTTTTTGCGAGTTTTTGTGCATTACAAAAATGCTCCGAAAACCAAAGTAATAGAGGAAGTAATTGGTCACTATGTTTCTCCCCTATTATTATTATTATTTTTTTAATCACACGCGTTTTATTATTTTTTAATTATGACACTTACCTGCTAATAATTGCACTCTGTTTATGTTTATTTATTCCATAAATAATTTGATATTAACAATTACGTCATTAATTTTATCCGTGAATTTTTTCATTTATTTTTATTTTCAATATTTTTCCTATGAATTTTTCTGGACTAAATTATTTTTATGAAAAAAATTTTTTGTGAGTTTTTGTGCATTACAAAAATGCCACGAAAACCAAAGTAATAGAGAAAGTAATTGGTCACTATGTTTCTCCCCAATTATTATTATTATTATTATTTTTAATCACACGTGTTTTATTATTTTTTAATTATGACACTTACCTGCTAATAATTGCACTCTGTTTGTGTTTATTTATTCCATAAATAATTTGATATTAACAATTATGTCATTAATTTTATTCGTGAATTTTTAATTTATTTTTATTTTCAATGTTTTTCCTATGAATTTTTCTAGAGTAAATAATTTTTATCAAAGAAGATTTTTATGAATTTTTATGCATTACAAAAATGCCACGAAAACCAAAGTAATAGAGAAAGTAATTGACCACTATGTTTCCCCACTATTATTATTTTTTTATGGCAGAAAAATGTTTATACAGTGCGATAGGATATTCGAAAAAACTAACTATTAAATTGTTTATGCGATAAATAAACAGTGGAAGTGAGTTCGAAAGTAATGGAATAATTACAACTTTAGTTTGAAGGGGCTCATTGGCTTCTGTAAAAGTTTCCACTTTATAAACTAAAGGAAAAACACTCGAGCTGTGAATCTAGCATATTTACCGAATCTTATTTCCATTCCACATCAAATATACATATATATTGTACCTGGAATTTCGTAATACACGTGCAGCATTGCAGAGAGGTCTCGACGTTGTCGTTGTAGTCAACGTGGAGTGAGAGTGCACGTGGCGATATGATACACGTGTTTCTCAGGAAGAGACCAAGTATTATGAATACACTCTTGAATACAACAAACTAAATATGTCTCAATCTTATTACACATAATTAGCTTTATCTCTCATCACTCTTATCCGATTTAAAAAAATCTTCCAAACATTTTTTTTAAGAGAGTACAAAAATTCAACCAAAAATACGCGACTTAATTTTTTTTTTTCATTCGCAAAAAATGGTATAAAAAAACCTAGATTTTTTAATAATATTCTGAACAAATAATAACAATCTCAATTTCGACAATAAATAATAGGTGCAGAAGTTTAGTTTTTCTGAATATCATTAAATTTTTTATCAAAATAGATCTTCAAACTAATTTAATAAGAGAGAACAAAAATTCAACGAAAAATACACGATTTAACTTTTTTTTTTCATTCGTAAAAAAATGGTATAAAAATAAATTTTTTAAGCATACTTCTGAATAAGTAATGACAATACCAATTTCGAAAATAAATATTCAGTTTGCAATATGCAGAAGTTTTACTTTTCTGAATGTCATTTTTTTAATTAAATTTTTTATTTAAAAAAGGCTTTTAAAAAATTCAATAAGAGAGTACAAAAATTCAACCAAAAATATCCGATCTATTTTTTTTTTCATTCGTTAAAAAATGGTATAGAAAACCTAGATTTTTAAATATTCTGGACAAGTAATAACAATCTCAATTCCGACAATAAATATTAGGTGCAGAAGTTTAGTTTTTCTGAATATCATTCATTTTTTTATTAAATTTTTCATCACAATAGATCTTCACACGAATTTTATAAGAGAGAGCAAAAATTCAACGAAAAATACACGATTTAATTTTTTTTTCATTCGTAAAAAAATGGTATAAAAAATAGATTTTTTAAGTATTTTCTGAATAAGTAATGACAATACCAATTTCGAAAATAAATATTCGGTGCGGAAATTTAGCTTTTCTGAATGTCATTTTTTTAATTAAATTTTTCATTAAAAAAAGATCTTCAACAAAATTTAATAAGGGAGTACAAAAATTCAACAAAAAATACACGATTTAATTTTTTTCTTTCGTAAAAAAAATGTGAAAAAAGATTTTTTAAGCATTCTTCTGAACAATAACAATCCCAATTTCGAAAATAAATAATAGATGCTGAAGTTTAGTTCTTCTAAATATATTTTTTTAAATATCTCATGTTTAAAAAAAATGGAATAGCTTCTACAATTTTTCATAATTACACACAAGACATTTTTCAACACCGTTATAAAGATCCTAGGATATGGAAATTTTTGTATGCTAATTTTTACCTGAATTCAGTAAAACCTTTTCTCAAAAAAGTCCATCTCTACATAAATTAATTTCATTATCAGTAATAATAGAAATATTATTAAAAAAATAATTAGTTGTTTTTTTTACTGCCCAATGCAACATATTGTACATATTATATTTGTTTAAATATCTCATGTTTAAAAAAAAATGGAATAGCTTCTACAATTTTTCATAACTACACACAAGAATTTTTCCACCACCGTTATAAAAATCCTAGGATATGGAAATTTTTTAATGACAATTTTTACCTGAATTCAGTAAAACCTTTTCTCAAAAAAGTCCATCTCTACATAAATTACTTTCATTATCAGTAATAATAAAAAAATATTATTAAAAAAATAATTAGTTGCTTTCTTTTACCGCCCAATGCAACAAGCATTACTTTAAAATATATCCTCTAATTTTTTTTACCTCAAATTAGTCACATTAAGATAATTACGAACATTTCTCACTGTTTTCCCGTCTATTTCGTATAAATCATTTCGATAATTCCGATAATGCACCAAACAGTTCATCTTATCGCTGTCTAAATATTTTTAACGCGTGAGCTGAAAATGCGTCAAGCGCTGCGGACTTTAGCAGCAGATCAGTCACTGCAGAGGCGTTGAGCTGAAGCGATTGCACAGAAGAACAAAAAAAAAAAAAAAACATCAACAAAAAAAGCAAGAAGCTTTTTGACCCGAGAAGATTGCTACTTCCAAGCAGCAATCTTGTCGGGTTGAAAAAAAAATCTCTTTCTTTCATTCGTAACGTCAATCATCCTGTTACACTTGCATGTATTATAATGTTAATGTTGAATCGTGCTTCGCCGGCTCAGCCAGTCACTGACTGATCGAGAACTCTTGATAGAATTAACACGCTTGTGAATCGAGTCTCGTCCTTTCAAAGCTGTTTGAGACACGAATGTAAACGAGGATAGATAAAAAGATCAAGAGCAAATAAGTGGGAGTCGTTAAGATTGGCGGGAAGACTAATTTGTCTCACAATCTGTCGCTCAGACGTCTCGTAACTTGGATCTATACTCAGGAAGCAAAAGTGTTTTCATACACATGTTTTTTTTTTAATTAACCTAAAAATTCTTATGGCGATATTTTAATAAAAATTAGATATTTCTTTTGGAAATAATATATGTATATATATATATATATATTTTTAAATTATTATTATTAATTTTTTTTTTAATTATTATTATTTAATATATTATTTATTTAATTATTAATTTATTATTTAATATATTATTTTTTAAATATTATTGCATTATAAGTACTTAATTTCGGAAAACTAAAATATTCATTCTATAAAAAGAGTAGAGGACTAATTTATAGGACCAATATTTTACAGAGGAAAAATTTAATATTGAAGAAGATTATTTAAATAAATATGAACTCTATGTATAAGCTCGTTGACAAGGCAACGGCAATTGGTTGTTGATAGAAAAAAACAAAAAGGAGAGAGTTGTTAACGTTGGAGAAGCGAACGGACGTGTGTCAAAGAGGCTCCGGAATAAACCATTCATTTTCTTAAATAAATAAAGAGTTTACTTATTTATAAGTTTAAAAGCAACTTTGAATAAGTATTAGCAATCAGAGATTGCGACAATATATATTTTTTAAAATTAATATATATACATATATATGTTTGTAAAAGAAAAGTTATTACATCATTAGTAAGTTTTTAAAAAATCATAGTTTCGGAAAAACTAAAATATTAATTCTACAAAAAAGAAAATAATATTGTTTGTTTTCAATTTTCAGCGAATTTATAAAATAATTATAAACAATAATTTCAAAAATTAAAATTGTTTGAATTAACATTTTACAAATTTATAAATAAAAATTGAAATTATTTAAATTAAAATTACTAAAATAAAAAAAATTAAAAATAAGTATTTTTGTAATTCTCTATTTTTTTAAATTTATTTCTGATATAAGATACATTAATTGTTTCATTAATAAATATTTTATTTTTGAATAAATAAAAAGATGAGGAGCGAAAAAAAGGGAGCGCGAAGGCCAATTTGTCTCGCAGGCTTATCGGTTCTTCTCAGACGTCTGGCAACTTGTTCTCTTTTCAGGAAGCAAAATTGTCGATGAGATGGTGTTGGCTTCGTTGTATTATGAAAAATCACGAGAGTGTATTTGCCCGGGAGCGCAGCTCACATACAAACACTAACAAAAACAAGCTGTGTCGATATACACGGGAACTTATAAGTCTCAACGAGAGAGTGCGTGTATCTACCTCCTGAAAATCCATGCGGTTGCGGCGAGTCGAGTTCGCCCAGCGGCTTCGCTCGAATATTACGACTCGACGACGCTTACTCAACGCGTTATTCAACGTGTCGCGTAGGCTAAAATGCCCGATATAACATTCCAGCGTGTTTTGCGTACAACATGCGTACCACCTTCGAATTCTTGTTGGACTACTTTGGGCTTATTGTACTCTTTTCAACTCCCTGCAGCATCGCGTGATGAATATGTCACATTACAATGAAATAAAGTGGCGACGCACTTGAGCAAACACTGGAAGTGCATTACGTAGAAGTAAATTAGCGGTAAGATTGCATTTTATTTGCATTTGATTTTTTTTATGCATTTTTTTTTTTTGGGATTAGAAAAAGAAATATTTGGGAAAATTTATTTTGATCGGAAAGTTTAACGTATTTTATGGTGGTAATTTTGTGGAGGGGTCGGAATTGTATGCAGACTCTGCTAAAAAAGTATGGTCGAGATGAGAGGTATAATATTTACGCAGTACACAAATTGTAGTTTATGAACGTGGTGAAATTTTTATTTGTGGTTCTTGGTTACGTGTGTTTTCTGTGGTTAAGTATACGACTTCAGAATCGTAGTAAAGGGAAAAAATCGATAGCTTGGAGGAAAAATATTAATTTGAGATGGATTTTCCGACCGGAAATCAGATCTATGAATTCTGAAATCAGAAACGGACTAAAATGACTTTTTTTTTTAAACTACGGTAAAAAGGGTTGAAACGGGTGTTTTCCGGGGTACAATATACGACTTGAGAAAGATAGTGGAGGTCAAAATTCGATATCTTGAAGAAAAAAATCGGGCCGGATTTTCCGACCTGAATTCAGATCTGTGAATTCTGAAATCAGAAACGGACTAAAGTGACTTTTTTTTCAAAACTACGGTAAAAAGGTTTGGAATGGGTGTTTTCAGGGGTGCAATATACGACTTGAGAAAGATAGTGAAGGTCAAAATTCGATATCTTGAAGAAAAAAAAATCGGGTCGGATTTTCCGACCAAAAGTCAGATCTGTGAATTCTGAAATTACAAACGGACAAAAGTGACTTTTTTAAAAACCACGGTAAAAAGGGTTGAAACGGGTGTTTTCAGGGGTGCAATATACGACTTGAGACAGATAGTGAAGGTCAAAATTCGATATCTTGAAGAAAAAAAAATCGGGTCGGATTTTCCGACCAAAAGTCAGATCTGTGAATTCTGAAATTACAAACGGACAAAAGTGACTTTTTTAAAAACCACGGTTAAAAGGGTTGAAACGGGTGTTTTCACGGGTGCAATATACGACTTGAGACAGATAGTGAAGGTCAAAATTCGATATCTTGAAGAAAAAAAAATCGGGCCGGATTTTCCGACCAGAAGTCGGATCTGTGAATTCTGAAATCAGAAACGGACAAAAGTGACTTTTTTTCAAAACCATGGTAAAAAGGGTTGAAACGGGTGTTTTCAGGGGTGCAATATACGACTTGAGACAGATAGTGAAGGTCAAAATTCGATATCTTGAAGAAAAAAAAATCCGGCCGGATTTTCCGACCAGAAGTCAGATCTGTGAATTCTGAAACCAGAAACGGACAAAAGTGACTTTTTTTTAAAACTACGGTAAAAAGGTTTGAAATGGGTGTTTTCAGGGGTGCAATATACGACTTGAGACAGATAGTGAAGGTCAAAATTCGATATCTTGAAGAAAAAAAAATCCGGCCGGATTTTCCGACCAGAAGTCAGATCTGTGAATTCTGAAATTACAAACGGACAAAAGTGACTTTTTTCAAAACCACGGTAAAAAGGTTTGAAACGGGTGTTTTCTGTGATGAAATATGCGACTTAGAAACGATAGTGAAGACCAAAATTCGATATCTTGAAGAGAAAAAAATCGGGTCGGATTTTCCGATCAGAAGTCAGATCTGTCAATTCAGAAATCAGAAACGGATAAAAGTGACTTTTTTCAAAACTACGGTAAAAAGGGTTGAAACGGGTGTTTTCCGGGGTACAACATACGACTTGAGAAAGATAGTGAAGGTCAAAATTCAATATCTTGAAGAAAAAAAAATCGGGCCGGATTTTCCGACCAGAAGTCAGATCTGTGAATTCTGAAACCAGAACCGGACAAAAGTGACTTTTTTTCAAAACCATGGTAAAAAGGGTTGAAACGGGTGTTTTCAGGGGTGCAATATACGACTTGAGACAGATAGTGAAGGTCAAAATTCGATATCTTGAAGAAAAAAAAATCGGGCCGGATTTTCCGACCAAAAGTCACATCTGTGAATTCTGAAACCAGAAACGGACAAAAGTGACTTTTTTTTAAAACTACGGTAAAAAGGTTTGAAATGGGTATTTTCAGGGGTGCAATATACGACTTGAGAAAGATAGTGAAGGTCAAAATTCGATATCTTGAAGAAAAAAAAAATCGCGCCGGACTTTCCGACCAGAAGTCAGATCTGTGAATTCTGAAATTACAAACGGACAAAAGTGACTTTTTTCAAAACCACGGTAAAAAGGTTTGAAACGGGTGTTTTCTGTGATGAAATATGCGACTTAGAAACGATAGTGAAGACCAAAATTCGATATCTTGAAGAGAAAAAAATCGGGTCGGATTTTCCGATCAGAAGTCAGATCTGTCAATTCAGAAATCAGAAACGGATAAAAGTGACTTTTTTTAAAACTACGGTAAAAAGGGTTGAAACGGGTGTTTTCCGGGGTACAACATACGACTTGAGAAAGATAGTGAAGGTCAAAATTCAATATCTTGAAGAAAAAAAAATCGGGCCGGATTTTCCGACCAGAAGTCAGATCTGTGAATTCTGAAACCAGAACCGGACAAAAGTGACTTTTTTTCAAAACCATGGTAAAAAGGGTTGAAAAGGGTGTTTTCAGGGGTGCAATATACGACTTGAGACAGATAGTGAAGGTCAAAATTCGATATCTTGAAGAAAAAAAAATCGGGCCGGATTTTCCGACCAGAAGTCAGATCTGTGAATTCTGAAATCAGAAACGGACAAAAGTGACTTTTTTTTCAAAACCATGGTAAAAAGGGTTGAAAGGGGTGTTTTCAGGGGTGCAATATACGACTTGAGACAGATAGTGAAGGTCAAAATTCGATATCTTGAAGAAAAAAAAATCCGGCCGGATTTTCCGACCAGAAGTCAGATCTGTGAATTCTGAAATCAGAAACGGACAAAAGTGACTTTTTTTCAAAACCATGGTAAAAAGGGTTGAAAAGGGTGTTTTCAGGGGTGCAATATATGACTTGAGAATGATAGTGGAGGTCAAAATTGGATATCTTGAAGAAAAAAAAATCGGGTCGGATTTTCCGACCAAAAGTCAGATCTGTGAATTCTGAAATCAGAAACGGACAAAAGTGACTTTTTTTCAAAACTACGGTAAAAAGGTTTGAAACGGGTGTTTTCTGGGGTGCAATATATGACTTGAGAAAGATAGTGAAGGTCAAAATTCGATATCTTGAAGAAAAAAAAATTGGGTCGGATTTTCCGACCAGAAGTCAGATCTGTGAATTCTGAAATCAGATCTGTGAATTCTGAAATCAGAAACGGACTAAAGTGACTTTTCTTCAAAACTATGGTAAAAAGGTTTAAAACGGGTGTTTTTTGGGGTGCAATATACGACTTGAGAACGATAGTAAATTCCAAAATTCGATATCTTAAAAAACATCGCGCCGCCATTTCTTGGCACATCAAAAGTCGCTTCTATAAATTTGATTTCCGCCCTGCCGATTCACTACACTATCAATAATCCTACATTTTTTCTACACTAAGACATCCAGCTCGCTAAGTATTCTATAAAAACCTTGAATCATGCCCACGGCTAACAAATTGATCGATCAACCTGTCACTCTTGTCTTGAATAAAAATCAGGCTTGAATAAAAATTATGAATAAAAAAAGAAATGTAAAAAAGAAAGGAAAGGTCGTTCATTGCGCTATTTGATACATGGGTTGCTCTATCCTTCGAACAGCCAAGAATCCGGCTAGAAATTCGCGTGCGATGCGAACACTCCCACGCATTTTGTTCACACAAGGAGATTCCTATATCGTTAACTTTTTTTATTCACCTCTACACGATTTCTGCCACTTTGGTGATGGTTCGACGTGGCTCGTTTAAATTCTAACCTCGTAGCTACAACCTGCGCTGATTCTTCGTTCACATTCTCCGAGTCCTCCTCTCCACCCCCTTAATGTAAAACGAGTGCGTAAAAAAAAAAACAAAGACAGGCGCCAAATATTTTGCAACAATTACGAAGTCAAAGAGGCGAACGTTGTGTTATCCTACGATGTGGACGGGGAGAAACATTGCTACTACTGAAAGTTGGATTGCTGCAAGCCCGGTATTCCACACGAGGCCTTGGACTCGTTGCACTTAGGAAGCAGCGCGTTGAGATTCCGATTACTCGACTCTAGTCATTGAGTTTCTGATTTGCCTAAATTTTTCAATACGATCAGCTGCGTAATGATTAATAACTTAAAGTCAATTCAATTTAAAGACTTATGTGGGATTGTTTGTAAAAAAAAATTAAGCAGAGTCCTTAAGGTTCTGAGAAAATAAGAAAATTTCAGAACAATTAATAATCCTTAATTTATTTTAAAAAAATATTGCCATTTCCTGCATATTTTAGTATTTTTCAGAAAAACATTTTTCTTCGTTTCAGAAATCTCATAAATTTTTATAGAAATATTTTTATTAGCTTCAAATGAAAATTCGACAAATCTTTAGAAAGTATAATTTATTCATTTTTTATTTTTTTTTCATTTGTGTTTAAGGTCGCATCAACATCTTGTTTATTAGCGGCCCTTTATTCATTTTATTGCATATTTTCATACTCCATTTTGACAAGTACCAACAGAGTTAATTTGAGAAAGGTAAAAGTAAATGAAATTCTAGGAATCTTTACATTAATACTAATAATTAATACTAAACCATAAGTAACTGTGAAAGAAATAATAATATAAACACGAAAAATTTTGAAATTTTTTAAGGGCGATATTCGGAATTATTAGTAAAATATTTTTACCAGAAAATATAGAATTAAAAATTATAAATGAGTATCCTACAACAACAAGCCATAAAATGTAATGCAGAAAAAAAAATTCCACTTTGAAACCCATATACGATCTCAAGCAGAACAAACTTTAAATCAGATGTACATACAACAATTAAAAGATAATTAAACTTCATATAAATATATATAAAATATACTTCACAGCTGCTTGAATTTCTTTAGCAGCCTTCAGGTCACTAAAACGAGCTATTTAGGTAGAAAAAAAAGTCAGTATAAAAAAAACCAATGTAAAAAGAGTAATAGAGAACATAATATTATTATTTAATTACATGATCATTTTCACGGTACCAATCAAACATGAGTTTATTGTTTTATTTCTATATATTTCTGTCTAAAATACGTAATAGATCATTCACTATGGAGTGACAATTTATCTATTCGACGGGGGGTCTAACAACTCTTAAAGCATGTTTGACTCTGTATCACAAAACCGTGCTTAACACGTGCGCAATGCTATCGTCTACGAGCGAGGATTACGACTCTATAACCCACAACTATTACTACACACATAGTTATATTATATATAGGATAGCAGAGACAGGTGTGCGAAACAGCAGACAGCTCATTTCTTCATCGGCCTGACGACTTTCCTCTCATTCTGTCGTTTTTGTTGTCTCACGCTTATTTTTATTTTTTTTTTCTCTACATTGTCAACGATTCGTCGTGCGAAGTAGCAAGAAAAATTATGAGTTAATCGGTTGGACTGAATTGGCTCACCGAATTATCGTACAGGCAGTCGTACAAATTTTTTAAAAATTATTTTATGTTATTTATTTTTTATTTTTATATATATATGAGAGATTCCACGGGACTTTCGCCACCCCCAAAAAAAAAAATCTCAAATTTTATCTAAAAATCAGGTTCAGCGGTGTCTATTGATGGACCAAATTTCAAAAGTCTAAAAAAATAGGTGACCGGAATATGCAAATTTTTTCGTTTTTTATCGTTTTTCATTTAATCTGTAATATCTCAGAAACTATTGATCGTATCGAAATCATTAAAAGACGAAAATGTGTATTTTTTTATGGCCAACAAGAAAAAAATATATTCAAAATTAATTGCTTAATTTCAGGTCACATTTTATGGAAAAAACAACAAAATTATTTTTTTTTTATGGTTGGACTTCAGATTTTTTCATCGGACAAATTGTCTCGGAATCTTTGAGTGATCGCCGAATTTTGAGTATTTTTTTTTTCATGGGATGGCCCAATGCTGTGACGTTACAGCAATCTGAATGTTTTTTTATTAATATATATAAAAAAATCTATATTCAAAATTAAAATTAATTAAAATGGTTGGACTTCAGATTTTTTCACCGGACAAATTGCCTCGGAATCTTTGAGTGATCGCCGAATTTTGAGTATTTTTTTTTCATGGGATGGCCCAATGCTGTGAGGTTACAGCAATTTGAATGTTTTTAATTTTAATTTAATTTTAACATTCAAATTGCTGTAACCTCACAGCATTGGGCCATCCCATGAAAAAAAAAATACTCAAAATTCGGCGATCCCTCAAAGATTCCGAGGCAATTTGTCCGGTGAAAAAATCCCTCATATATATATTTTTCTTAATGTTTATAAGCATAATTATGCGTCGTGTACCTGATAGTAAACTATATCCTTGAACCGATTACATGCTGAGTAGATGTGGCACTGCCATCAACGGAAACTATTTTTTATTTTATTTACTTATTTAGTAGCACTCAAAACTAAAATGGAAGTTTGTTCTACTTTTGAGAAAAAAAAAAAAAAAAAAAAATTGTCCGCGAATGTCTACAGAAATTCTGCAAGACGATTCTGTGGAGATTTGAGGACAAAATATTTATGCTAATCGTGCAATAAATTTGAATTTAACTTTTATTCTGATGTTGAGAAAAAAATTATAATAATATGGAAAATTAATAATTCTAATTTTAGAAATTGTATGAGAATAAAATAAAATATATTTTTTAATCACATTGGTTCGTTCGGCTTGATATTGATGTTGACAGACTGCATAAGATCAGAAAATGATTTTCGAAATATAATCAACAAATGACAGTTCCGAAATAATTTTCCAAATGACAAGTTTATCTCACTCTCACCGCATTTGTGAACGTGGTATGCACTCACTCTGGACTCGTGGTGTCCTGTCGAATTAATGCCTGGTTCGTTATTCGATCAAAATGGTTATGTGGGTCAATGGAAAGTAATTTCTCGCATAATATTGCGCTCGTGCCACGAGCACGGTCAACGATTAAGGCAACACGAGTGATAGCTTCGATATTTGCCTGTCGGAAAATGTTGCTTCGTTCGTCAACTTCCTTTAGCCCTTTATACTTAGACAGTCGCATTTAGTGAATAAAAAAATAAATATAAAAAATAAAAAAATAAAATAAAAAAGTACATAAAAATAAAAAATGAAATAAAACCAAAAAGCAAATAAATATAATAAATGAAATAAAACCAAAAAGTAAATAAATATAAAACATGAAATAAAACCAAAAAGTAAATAAATATAAAAAAGAAAAGAAAATTAATAAATATAAAAACTTAAATAAAATCAAGAAGTAAATAAATATAAAAAATAAAAGAAAATTAATAAATATAAAAACTTAAATAAAATCAAGAAGTAAATAAATATAAAAATAAAATCGAATCAAAAAGTAAATAAATATAAAATATTTAAAAAAATTCAGTCATGATTTTTTTCTTTCACGCCGCAAGATTTTTACATGTAAAAATGTAACACGATTCCATTTTCATTTTTCTTTTTTTTATTAAACTCTCTTAAGGTAGTAAAAAAAAAGTATCTTCGTTATTGAGTCTGTTGACGACTCGACCTTAATCGCATATGTGCTAATTGAATGTAACTATGAATCACTTGCATAATTCATCAAAATGTGCAACGAGCCTTGAAAAAAAAAATTTTCCACATAATTAAAAAGTCATTATCTTGTAATATCAAAAAGCATTGCAAACGCTGTAACCTTTTCTTAGTTCTGCAGATGATTATGTCTTTATCTCGTTCATGTTATTGACCGGAAGAAACTTATTTATTGCCACACAATGGCCGAAGTATAATGGTACGTGGCGCCGTAAATCTGTTACACAATCGGTAGTACCGACTATGTAACTGCCTAGTTTACATATATATCGTCGGACACGCAGGTGTAATAATTAGAATGCACGAAAGAGTCGTAATAAAGGCTATACTTAATTGGGACGCGAGTTTGCTTTTTGCCTTGATATGTCGCGACAGCAATGAGGATAATGGAGAGGCTGATGTAGTGAACTACTCACAAGACGTTTAGTTCATGAACACTCAGACTGGAATCTTCATCACGAGTTCAGTTTAGAGGACACTCAAACCACTACCACATTACATTAAGTGTTAATGGGGTGACATGACACGATGCAAATATTCCCCGCAGCTTATTAATTAAAAAATTAAAAAATGCTCTGTACGAAATTCTTCGTTCGATGCTACTTAAATTCCAGTTTAATTATAAAAAGACAGAAAGAGTGGAAGCCAGGAAAACGTGAAGACAGACAGACAAACAGGAACCTAAAGACAGACAGACAAACAGGAACCTAAAGACAGACATACAGACAGACAGGAACCTAAAGACAGACATACAGACAGACAGGAACCTAAATACAGACAGACGGACCGGAAGACAGGAAGACTGACAGACAGGAAGACTGACAGACATGAAGACTGACAGACAGGAAGACTGACAGACAGGAAGACTGACAGACAGGAAGACTGACAGACAGGAAGACTGACAGACATGAAGACTGACAGACAGGAAGACTGACAGACAGGAAGACTGACAGACAGGAAGACTGACAGACAGGAAGGCTGACAGACAGGAAGACTGACAGACAGGAAGACTTACAGACAGGAAGACCGCCAAACAGGAAGACTGACAGACAGATAGACTGACGGACAGGAAGACTCACAGACAGGAAGACTCACAGACAAGAAGACTGACAGAAAGGAAGTCTTACAGACAGGAAGACTGACAGACAGGAAGACTTACAGACAGGAAGACTGACAAACAGGAAGACTGACAAACAGGAAGACTGACAGACAGGAAGACTTACAGACAGGAAGACTGACAGACAGGAAGACTGACAGACAGGAAGACTGACAGACAGGAAGACTTACAGACATGAAGACTGACAGACAGGAAGACTTACAGACAGGAAGACTTACAGACAGGAAGACTGACAGACAGGAAGACTGACAGACAGGAAGATTGACAGACAGGAAGACTGACAGACAGGAAGACCGCCAAACAGGAAGACTGACAGACAAGAAGACTGACAGACAGAAAGACTGACGGACAGGAAGACTCACAGACAGGAAGACTGACAGACAAGAAGACTGACAGACAAGAAGACTGACAGACAAGAAGATTGACAGACAAGAAGACTGACAGACAGGAAGACTGACAGACAGGAAGACTTACAGACAGGAAGACTGACAAACAGGAAGACTGACAGACAGGAAGACTGACAGACAGGAAGACTGACAGACAGGAAGACTGACAGACAGGAAGACTGACAGACAGGAAGACTGACAGACAGGAAGACTGACAGACAGGAGGACTGACAGACAGGAAGACTGACAGACAGGAAGACTGACAGACAAGAAGACTAACAGACAAGAAGACTGACAGAGAGGAAGACAGACGGACAGACGGACGGACGGCCGGACAGAGAGGAAGACAGACGGACAGACGGACGGACGGCCGGACAGATGGACTGACAGGCATACAGAAGGACGAATTGACAGAAAAATAGAGGGACGGACAGGAAGTCCGAAAGACAGATGGACGGACTGGCAAGTCGGACGAAGGTATCAACATTTTTTTGTTTTTTTTTTTTGTAACATCGTTTATTGATTTATAAAATAATGTATATATGTGAAGAGCTGAGAAATAACGATTTATGGGGTTTTAACAGTCCAACGTCATGATTTATTTTCATTGCTGTTCAATTTTGCCCGTAACACCCTTGCTAGTGCGCTAGTTGCTTCAAGCGTTAATTCATTTAACGTCGAGGTCGCGAACCGCAGGTGCAACCAGGATATACGTTAAGTACATCAGATTTAACTAAACACCTCACGTACACGATGTACTTTGTAACATATACACACTCCGGCAACCTTCTGTATCTATTTTAACTATAAATGTACAAGCAGACTATAAGACCTTATCTCGACTTTTTTTCACCTCTTTTATTATTACGCCAGCGACGTTGTGTTATACGGTCTACTATGCTACGCTACTGCTGCACTTTCACGCTACAGGACACCAGCTCCTATTCTCTTACTCTCGCTTCATGGGTGGCTATGATACGATACGTTAGCGCATTGCGTTACAATCGCGTGGAGACAAACACGAGGGAGAAACAGTGAACTACTAAGAATGGAGAACAGATAGGGTGAGATATCGAGTAAATAGTTAACTAGCACAACTTGAAAATACTCTGTGGAAATACTGACCAAGAGTCGTGAATGAAAACAATACCATTTTAACCCTTTAGCAGCCAATAAATAAATTATTAATTTTTAATTATTGATTTTTTTTTCTCAATTAAAATAGTAGAAAAAAGAATTTGATGTCGAAAAGATAGTTAACTGGCATAACTTGAAATCATGCGTGGAAATACTGACCAAGAGTCGTCAATGAAATCAATACCATTTTAACCCTTTAACAGCCAATAAAAAAATTATTAATTTCTAATTATTGCATTTTTTTCTCAATTAAAATTGCAGAAAAAAAGAATTTGATAAATAGTAAACTAGCAGAACTTGAAAATATGTGTTGAAATACGGACCAAGAGTTGTGAATGAAAACAATACCATTTTAACCCTTTAACAGCCAATAAATAAATTATTAATTTTTAATTATTGAATTTTTTTCTCAATTATAATTGCAGAAAAAAGAATTTGATAAATAGTTAACTACAACAATTTGAAAATATGTGTGGAAATACTGACCAAGAGTCGTGAATGAAAACAATACCATTAACCCCTTAACAGCTGAAAAAAAAAGATTAATTGTTAAATATTGAAGATTTTTTTCAATTAAAATAGTAGAAAAACAAATTTTCTTTAAAAATTCACTTATTGAAATTTTACGTAAAAATTTGTTTGTATTTTTTAAAATTAAAAAATAGAATAAATTTCTAATGTAATTTCACTGTTTGTCAATTTTTTTCAGAATTTCGGAATTGAAATTTTAAAAGATGTCTTTAAAAAAGTTGCTCTGAGACAAAAATTATGCTATGGGTAGTTAAAAATATTATAATGTGGACTAAGCATTTTTTATGGAAATTTTTTTGGTGCTAAGGTATGGACAGTTTCAAGTTTAAGAGAGTTCCGAATCAGGAGTGTTTGCAGTCTCAGGGTTATTTGATTATAAATACAGAGTCATAATATTTTTCTTTGGTCTCATCACTCTTCCGGGATGATACGACAAAGAATGCACATAGCACAACGAATGGAAATTAACATTGTATGCACTGAATGAGTATAATATTGTGAGATCGTTTTGATAGCAGTAACTACTCTACATTCCTCTGAGGGGACAGTGATCCGAGCTGTCGAGCGACTGTTCAATGCCAACCAACATAGTCAGCAATTTTCAACTCGATAATTCAGCGCAGCGCTGCAGACTTCCTATTCGGATTAAGTGACATTTTACCAACGAACAAAAAATAGCCCATTACTCTACTGTCTATATTTGTTGGATATAATTTTTATTTTTCATACATTTTTTTTTGGCATTAAGATTTATATAAACATATTATTTAAAATAAAAATAGTTTATTCATAAATTTCTTTTTGTTTTTATTTTTATTGTTCATGGAAACGAAAATAATTAATTTTCTGTGAAAATGCCAGAAAATCGAAATAATGGGTCATTAATTTTCTCGTTACCAATTCTATTTTTATTTGCGGAAAAATATTTTTTTTCTGTTTTTAAACAATTTTTTTTATGGATACTAAACACGATAAGATATTTAAAAAAAGAATTATATAAGAAGAAATAAAAAACACGTAAAATCTGAACCGCTTTACCGATCATCACCAAATTTAGTACGTAGCAGGGCTGAATGTTATTTTTCCTGCACTGAGAGAAATTGAGATGGTCCTGATGACTATTCAGTGATAATTATATTTTATTAGTCCAGGTGAATATTTTCATAGTTACATTAATAGTAACGTAGTTAATGTAACTACGAAAATAGTCACATTAACAATAACGTAGTTAATGTAACTACAAAAATAGTCACCTGGACTAATAAAATATAATTATCATTGATTAGTTACCAGTACCATCTTAATTTCTCTCAGTGTGTGTAGAAAATATCAGTTGATTTGTCAAAATTTTACCTAAATTACAGCAAAACGCAAATTTTTCGAAAAATTCAAAATCTCATAATAACCGAACCGGTTTACCGATTTGGCCCAAATTCAATACCAAAGGCCGTATCAATTTGTTGAATTTTAATACGAAGTTTCAGCCAGACAGCTAAAAATTCGTTCGAACTACAGCATTTATGTACTTTTTTCAAAATTTAAAAATTCTTATAAAAATGAATTGCGTTAAGCGATTTTTATAAAATTTATACCAATTCAAGATTAGCCAATATTGTACATATTGTCCAAATTTGAGCTGATTCGGTCGAATAGTTTACAATTTTTGGCCTTTCATCAATCACACACACACACACACATACATAAATCCGCACAATTTTTCTAAACCACTTTTCTCGACGTTTCAGACCATTCTAAGTGTACTGACATGAAAATCTCGAAAAAACAAATTTCATAAAAACAAAACTTCCTCTATAAGGAAACAAAAATAGACATTTGTTGGTTGAAAACAGAATTGTAAATCCCCATTAACGCAAAATATATAGTTTATAGTACAATTTATTTTGTAATTATCATTTAATAATAATATCGTGTAGTGATTATTAAATAGAGTGTAAACATTTAAATAGCTGAAAAAAAACTAATATTCGCTAAAATATTGGAAGAAATAATGTAAAAAATGGAAGAACTTAGCCCTCCATTACTTTCTTAATACATTAATTACATTTTTCCATTTTGTCAAAACTACTGTAACAGTGAATTAAAAATCAAAGTATCTGCAGCTATTTAAAGCTTTACACATTGTATTGTAATCACTACATGTTATTACTATAGAAATCATAATTATAGAGCGATACGTATAATCATCTTTCTGCAGAAGGAAATGGCTATTAGCTAATAGTTATAGCCATGGCTATAACTATTAGCTAATAGTTATAACCATGGCTATAACTATTAGCCATTTTCAACTCTGCACTGAAAAAAATTCTATTGCGGGCTGCAGAAAAGAAGTATTTTTGAATGAACTCTAGTTTATTCTTATTTTTAATAAAAAATTATAAATTATAAATTATAAAAATATTATTTTATTATTTCATAGAAATAATAAAATAATATTTTATAAAAAATAATAATAAATAATATTTTATTATTTCATAGAAATAATAAAATATTATTTTGCTTATTATCGAGTTATTGTTTCGATCTCGTATGGAATTGGAGGAATTAGAATCCAAAAATTTTATTTTATTTTTTCAGTGTGGTTAGAAAAAGCTTAGAAATAAGGTAATGGAATATAATTCAATTACTGGAGTTTGATCGTATAACAACGGGAAGAAACGAATCAGTTGGGCATTGCAATGCTGTAGGTTAACTTAGCTAGAAATAGAGCTACAGTCGCTTCATTGGCTCGAATCGGTTAGCCGGAGTCAGAACACCGCAGCAACAGCAGTATAAGTTCCGGCTCGATGATTCAACCGCGGGGATATAGTTGAACGAGAAAACTGCTGCAGCCGCACGCGGCGTGCGAACGCGAGCACTGACTTTCCGGGCTCTCGCGGCTGCATCATCGTCGCTGCTTGTCGTCGTCGTTGTCGCTGTCGACCCCGTCATTCGTTCTTGAGGTTAATGCGCTTCAATGCTGATGTTGCCAGTGTGTTGCAACTTCTTCGATAGCGGGGCATTGACGAAGCTGATCGAGCAATCTATGAATTTTCTCAGCTGCGCTGTTAATAACTGCTCACAAATGCTAATAACTCTTTCGTATAAACACAGTAATACAGGGTGATTATAAAGTAACGTATCATTAGTAGTAGAATTGTAATTTTATGTGCAATAAATTTGGTATTAAATTATGAGACCATAATATAAACACTGAGAAAAAAAGTAGAACCTTGCGCATTGCTTCCTCATTATTTTTCGCTTTTTACAAAGCTTCCTCTCTGAGGAAGCTGAAAAGTATGTTATTCAATTTTGGCTTCCTCATAGAGGAAACTTTGTAAAAAGCGAAAAATAATGAGGAAGCAATGTGCAAGGTTCTACTTTGCATCCTTTTTTAAATTAGATAAATCAAACATGTTGTGAATTCGCTTTTTCTATTTCGTTATTCCGTTATATCGTTATTATTAGAGCGTTTTCGAAAGTAAATGTGATAACGTATGTTATTAAAAATAATTCAAGATTCCATAAAATCACAAATTTCATACCGTTTGTCACTAAATTATACATATATAATGGCTGAGTATTGTTTCATTTATATACAAAATTTGAGCTCGCTATTTCAAGTTTTGCAAAAGTTACAATAGAGCGATAATGTCAATTTTTTGAAAAATTGAAAATTTTATAAAATCTGAACCACTTTACCGATTCGAACCAAATTCAATACCAAACAGCATTGAGTGCACCTACTTTTATAACCAACTATTTAGCAAAATAGACTAAATGTTACGAAAGTTAGAGCGAACACGTCCTTTTTTCAAAAAATTCAAAACGGCATAAAATCGAAATTTGCGCACAGATTTTGTCGAAAATTGCTACAGTTGAAGAGGGACTGCTGCTACACTAGTGTGCCAAATTTGAGCGCAATATGTAAAACCATTCTTGAGTTATCGGCGTTCGAATTTTCGGACATTTTTTTTAGATCACTTTTCTGGACGTTTTGGACAATTCTAAGTGTCCTGTATATAAATTTGTTATTAAATTATAACACCATAATATAAACACTGAGAAAAAAAAGTAGAACCTTGCACATTGCTTCCTCATTATTTTTCGCTTTTTACAAAGCTTCCTCTCTGAGGAAGCAGAAAAGTATGTTATTCAATTTTGGCTTCCTCATAGAGGAAACTTTGTAAAAAACGAAAAATAATGAGGAAGCAATGTGCAAGGTTCTACTTTGCATCCTTTTTTTAAATTAGATAAATCAAACATGTTGTGAATTCGCTTTTTCTATTTCGTTATTCCGTTATATCGTTATTATTAGAGCGTTTTCGAAAGTAAATGTGATAACGTATGTTATTAAAAATAATTCAAGATTCCATAAAATCACAAATTTCATACCGTTTGTCAATAAATTATACATATATAATGGATGAATATTGTTTCATTTATATACAAAATTTGAGCTCGCTATTTCAAGTTTTGCAAAAGTTACAATAGAGCGATAATGTCAATTTTTTGAAAAATTCAAAATTCCATAAAATCTGAACCACTTTACCGATTCGAACCAAATTCAATACCAAACAGCATTGAGTGCACCTACTTTTATAACCAACTATTTAGTAAAATAGACTAAATTTTACGAAAGTTGGAGCGACCACGTCCTTTTTTCAAAAAATTCAAAACGGCATAAAATCGAAATTTTCGCACAGATTTTTTCGAAATTTGCTACAGTTGAAGAGGGACTGCTGCTACACTAGTCTGCCAAATTTGAACGCAATATGTAAAACCATTCTTGAGTTATCGGCGTTCGAATTTTCGGACATTTTTTTTAGATCACTTTTCTGGACGTTTTGGACAATTCTAAGTGTCCTGTATATAAATTTGTTATTAAATTATAAGACCATAATATAAACACTGAGAAAAAAAAGTAGAACCTTGCACATTGCTTCCTCATTATTTTTCGCTTTTTACAAAGCTTCCTCTCTGAGGAAGCAAAAAAGTATGTTATTCAATTTTGGCTTCCTCATAGAGGAAGCTTTGTAAAAAGCGAAAAATAATGAGGAAGCAATGTGCAAGGTCCTACTTTGCATCCTTTTTTAAATTAGATAAATAAAAATGTTGTGAATTCGCTTTTTCTATTTCGTTATTCCGTTATTTCGTTATTATTAGAGCGTTTTCGAAAGTAAATGTAATAACGTATGTTATTAAAAATAATTCAACATTCCATAAAATCACAAATTTCATACCGTTTGTCACTAAATTATACATATGTAATGGCTGAATATTGTTTCATTTATATACAAAATTTGAGCTCGCTATTTCAAGTTTTGCAAAAGTTACGATAGAGCGATAATGTCAATTTTTTGAAAAATTCAAAATTTCATAAAATCTGAACCACTTTACCGATTCGAACCAAATTCAATACCAAACAGCATTGAGTGCACCTAACTCTTATAACCAACTATTTAGCAAAATAGACTAAATTTTACGAAAGTTAGAGCGACCACGTCCTTTTTTCAAAAAATTCAAAACGGCATAAAATCGAAATTTTCGCACCGATTTTGTCGAAAATTGCTACAGTTGAAGAGGGACTGCTGCTACACTAGTGTGCCAAATTTGAACGCAATATGTAAAACCATTCTTGAGTTATCGGCGTTCGAATTTTCGGACATTTTTTTTAGATCACTTTTCTGGACGTTTTGGACAATTCTAAGTGTCCTGACATAAATATCTCGAAATTTTTTTTTGTCATGAAAACAAAGCTTCCTCTATGAGGAAGCAAAAATTGTTAGAACAAAACATGCGCTTGCAGACACTGAAAAAAATATTTTGTCTATTGAACGAAATATTTGGCAATGGTAATCGAATAATTTTTCCATTGATTATTTCCTGTTGCTTCGATCAATTACATATTTCATTCGATCAAAAGAATATTCTTTTCGCTATCCGCAAACGCAGATTTTGTTGGTTCTAACGATTTTTTTCTCAGTTAAATAAATGCATAAATGCAATTTGTTTATTTATTATATGATGCATAATTTTATCTTAATTATTTTAAAATATCGTTTCCATTTGTATCAATATGTACAAAGATTTGCTTTTTTTTAAATCTAGATTTGATTTAAAATCGTGTAGAAAATAATAGGTAATTATTTCTGGTGCTGTTTTAGTGGCATTTGTGGAAAAGATTATTTTTAGGAATTGGATTATTTTAGGAAATAATTAATATTAAAGTAGTATTAAATTATAAGAATATAATAGGAATCTAAAATAAGTGCGTAAGTGCAATTTGTTTGTTTATTATATCGTGCATAATTTGATCTTAATTCTTTCTTTAAAATTTCCTTTCCATTTGTACAAAAATATACAAAACATTTGTAAATTAAATGTACATTTATATAAAATGTAAAAGGATTTTTTTTTATTAAATCTTAATTTGATTAAAAATTAATTAGTAATGATTTCGGTTGTCATTTTAGTGTCTTTGTGAAAAATATTAATTTTCAAGAATATGATAATCTTAGAAAATAATTGTTATCAAATTATGCTTTAATTAGAACAAAAATCCAAAAATTTAACACCAAAAAAATTGACTAAATAACGATACGCAATATATGCTATGTATTAAAAAAAATTTATTCATCTTTGTAAACAAGTTGTATATTACAATTTGAATATTTAATTTAGAAGAAATTATTTTATGATCACCCTGTAGACGCGCAAACTGAAATCGACTCTCCCTTTCATTATTTCTAATAACAGAAACAAAGGCTTCGAAATATTTTTAAAAAAATGAGTTGATGATGCAGAAATAAAGTGCAGCCGATACTCGAGCAGAGTATTCCACTCGAATCGAAGAATTATCATACACGAAGAAGTTGCTTAGGCGAGATTCTCGGGATTCACGTTTTACCATCATGGGCACACGGCCCCAACGTACAACTGTAATGATCGTCTCGTCTTCTGTCGTCTCGGTTTCTTTATTCTCATAGCGCATATATCCAAACGATTCCAACGATCGAGCAGTGACGTTTCCACTTACAGACATATAACTATAAGTAAAAATATATACATATATTCAACATTCAATAGAACTAAGAAGAAACGGAAGACTTTGCAAATTGCGAAAACTAGAAAAGTATTTTATTTATTGAGTAGAAAATATTCATGTCTACAGGGAATTCCAAGTCAATTCGATAAACATTTGACCCTTAATATTTTTTATTGAATTTTTAATTCCTATTTCACTGGCTTGAACCATTAAAAAAAAATCTTTTTTCTTCATATTCTACTTGTGTCTATATTAAAAGTGAAAAATATTCCATGACAAAAGATTTGAAAAAAAAACCCCGATTTTTTTATTCTAATTTTAGAATCTAGAATAATTTTTTCTTCCACATTTTGATGCATAATATTTCATCTTTTTTTTTAATACTATTTTCTTATTAAAATTAAAGATATATGGTCTCGGAATTCCATTTTACCGAGAATATAACCTATAAAACTATACATTAACAACTTATTTCATTATAATCGTCGAAAAAAGGGAATGTCAAATACCATTTTGATTTTTTTTTTCGTATCCGAAAAAAAAACTGAGATTTCTTTCAAATTTTTTGGTCCTTAGAGTGTAAAAAAAAATTATTTAAGGGATTAATTTAATATTTTTGGTAATATTAATTTTTGGTAAATATTAATTTAGTATTTTTATTTATTTAGGATATTAATTTAATATTTTTGGTAAATATTAATTTAGTATTTCTATTTATTTAAGATATTAATTTAATATTTTTGGTAAATATTAATTTACTATTTTTATGTATTTAGGATATTAATTTAATATTTTTGGTAAATATTAATTTAGTATTTTTATTTATTTAGGATATTAATTTAATATTTTTGGTAAATATTAATTTAGTATTTTTATTTATTTAAGATATTAATTTAATATTTTTGGTAAATATTAATTTAGTATTTTTATTTATTTAATATATTAATTTAATATTTTTGGTAAATATTAATTTAGTATTTTTATTTATTTAAGATATTAATTTAATATTTTTGGTAAATATTAATTTAGTATTTTTATTTATTTAGGATATTAATTTAATATTTTTGGTAAATATTAATTTAGTATTTTTGTTTATTTAGGATATTAATTTAATATTTTTGGTAAATATTGTTGCAATTTATTGTTTTATACACGATAATATTCAGAATAAAAGGTATTTATTCGGGACACAAAAGGCCGTACAACATGTCATTCAACGATATATTATAAAGAATAACTTTTAAAACAGAATACGTCTGCGATCGTAAAACATTGTCAACAACTTTCATGAAGCGGGATCTTGACGTCCATGAATTGTTCTTATTTTGATAAAACAAAACATTCGCCCATGAAAGGCGCCAAGCTCGAAATCTTCAATAAATATTAATTTAGTATTTTTATTTATTTAAGATATTAATTTAATATTTTTGGTCGATTTTTTATCTGGAATATATCGGTGAAATAGAAATAAGTTTAATTTTAAAAAATGAAGGGTGGAACATTTATCCATTTCGCTTAGAATACCCCATATATATACATATAGATATTTATGGCAGAATTGCAAACACGCGCTTATGCTCTAGGCGCATCTTGCGAAGCGCGTTTGCTTCGATGCTCACACGGGAATCACGAATCAACATTAACGAGCCGACGCAGGGGAATATGTAAATGTCAGACTCCCGCCGATATAGGTTTGTTGCACAAAGCTCATTGATTTTTAGATTCCTCACATTATTTCTTGGATCTTCTTCTCAGAATCTTCGTATGATGTATTCAGTGAATTTTCTGACATAAAAAGTTACTGACATATTGTTAATCCCGGATTCGATAGATTAATCCATGAGAATAGATTTGACGATCCCATAAATTCTCGCATCATGTTTCAAATTTAAAAAAAAATTGTTTGCGATATAAACAAAACAGTATAAATAAAATATTTAAAAAAAGTGAAAAAAAATTCAAACAGGATTCCTTTGTAAATGAAACAAAAAAAATAATGGATCATTATTTAGATTATCGTAGCACTTTTTCAAATGATTTTTCATTAATTATTCTTATTTATAGTTTTTAATTACAAGTTTATAAATATTTTTCAATTTGATGGAATAATAATAATAATAACAACAAAAAATTTCAATTGGGGAAAACTCCAAAACATTTCAACTTTTTTTTTTCAAAAGTTGTTCTATTAATTCAGAAATAATTTGTTTATGAATACAAAAATTCGGAAGAACGTATAACCATTTTTTTTAAATATTAATAAATGTCGCTTTTACTACCAGATGACTTTTAATGCACCCAAAAGTGGAAGACGTCGAAGAAAAAATTCCATGTCGTAAGTTCGAGCTCCTTTTTGGATTTTTCTCTTTTACTTGTAAGAATAATTTCCTGATGAATCAGACTCCAAGTTTATTCCAAAAAAGTAACGTCTGAGTGATCGATGATCAATCATTGATCACTTAAGAAAAAAATGGAACTGTTGCGTCAATTAATTGTGCAAATAATGACTTATGTGAATCACTGTAATTATTTTGTTTTAAGAAAATCTTATCCGATAAGGATAATTACATTTAGCTGTTGATTGTAGCGGCACGTAATTTACAAAGTAAAATATTCCACTCGTTGACGTGTGAAATCGCAACTTCCGGTGTCGAAGCGTGCAGAAACGTTTGAAGAAAACAATAGTGTATAGTCCGGAGACAATCGCGATTTTCTACTGTACCTACTGCAATACAAACTGTACAGAGAGTCACGTGCTATTTGTACCAGGCTTTTTTTTTATGGTGCAAAGAAAGAAGAATTGAGAGTGCAAAGAGGAGCACAAAGTTTCCCGGAGCTGGGAATCACCAGCTTGCGCCATTCAGTAACAATTCGTTTCGTACACAAGTACAGTCGATCTTCACATAAGTTATAAAAAAGTAAATATCTCTTGAAAGGTTAATTACCTCTTTTCACAAGCACGAATTAAATTAAAAATAAGAGAAACACGCAAAACCTACTTATAAATTATAAACCGTATCCAATTTTCTGATTAAAGATGAAGCATTCTCTGTCAATTCAGCCAATTTTTTTTTATCCTCTCCGATTTGCCCTGTAATTGATTGTATGAATGTACCACTAAAAGACACTCTATGTGAATTTTTTCAGATTTTCAAAAATAATTTTTCCGAAAATGGCGTTTTTTATTCAAGTGCAAATATCTCAGAATTTTGAAGTTACTCAAAAAAATGTCTGCACATAAAAGTTGTCGTTTATTGTTAGCTTTCGAGCGGAATGTTCCAAATAATTGTCACGTTCATGTGAGTATGATTTTTTTCCAAAAAATGGGGGAATTATTTTTTAATTAAAAAAATGATATTTTTTTTTTGCTGAAAAAATTACAGAGTATTGCTACATGACTGTTGATATCACAAAAAAAATCGCCAGAGTGGCACCGATAGATCTTCTGGTATTAAAAAATGTATTTGTGTGAAAGTTCCGAAAAACGGGGGCATTATTATTTTTTTGATAAAAAAAAGGTTACTTTTTTTGGCTAATAAAATTACAGAGTATTCTTGCATGACTGTAGATATTGCAAAAAAATCATCAGAGCGATACGGATCAAGCTTACGGTATTAAAAAAATTATTCGTGTGGAAGTTTCGAAAAACGGGGGAATTATTTTTTTTTATACCGGAAGCTCGATCCGTACCACTGTGATGATTTTTTTGCAATATCTACAGTCATGCAAGAATACTCTGTAATTTTATTAGCCAAAAAAAGGAACCTTTTTTTTATCAAAAAAATAATAATACCCCCGTTTTTTGGAACTTTCACACAAATGCATTTTTTAATACCAGAAGATCTATCGGTGCCGCTCTGGCGATTTTTTTGTGATATCAACAGTCATGTAGCAATACTCTGTAATTTTTTCAGTAAAAAAAAATATCCTTTTTTTAATTAAAAAATAATTCCTCCATTTTTCGGAAAAAAATCATACTCACAGGAACGTGACAATTATTTGGAATATTCCGCTCGAAAGATAACAATAAACGACAACTTTTATGAGCAGACATTTTTTTTCAGTAACTTCAAAATTCTGAGATATTTGCATGTGAATAAAAAAGCCATTTTCTGAAAAATTATTTTTAAAAATCTGAAAAAATTCACATAGAGTGTCTTTTAGTGGTACATTCGTATAATCAATTACAGGGCAAAGCGGAGAGGATCGAAAAAAAAGTGGCTGAATTGACAGAGAATGCTTCATATATTGTAGATAGATTTTTTTCTTAATTTTGGAAAATCGTCGAAAATTCACATATTTTGGATATGCTTTTCGTATAAGGTTATACAAATAATAAACTTCTGGATCATTAATTGAATAGTTCCATGAAAGGAGTCGAAAATATTTTTTTCAAAACAGTAATTTACAAATATTTTTAATAAATTAAATTTCTAAATGCATTAACCAATTTTTTTTAAATTTAATAAGTAGTCATTTATTGACAATATATACATAATAAATTTTGTCTGTCCATTATAAATTATAATTCCTATAAAATAACATAAATTACCAATGAGTTATGGACCAAAGTCCTTAAGCGCATAACATTTAATAATTTCTCAGCTTTATTATTAAAAATAAGAGAAACATGCAAAACCTACTCATAAATTATAAATCGTATCCATTTTTCTGGTTAAATATATTGCAAATAGATTTTTTTCTTAATTTTGGAAAATCGTCGAAAATTCACATATTTTGGATATGCTTTTCGTATAAGATAATACAAATAATAAATTTCTGGATCATTAATTGAATAGTTCCATGAAAGGAGTCGAAAATATTTTTTTCAAAATAGTAATTTACAAATATTTTTAATAAATTAAATTTCTAAATGCATTAACCAATTTTTTTTTAAATTTAATAAGTAGTCATTTATTGACAATATATACATAATAAATTGTGTGTGTCCATTATAAATTATAATTCCTATAAAATAACATAAATTACCAATGAATTATGGACCAAAGTCCTTAAGCGCATAACATTTAATAATTTCTCAGTTTTATTATTATTCCAATTAATAATAAAACTATTTTTTTCCCAATATTTCTATTGTCCAAATTATTAAAATTTGAATCAAATCAAACTTTTATTTTTCTTGTATAATTTGTCGGTTTTTTGAATAACTTCTCAGTTTTATTATTATTCCAATTGAATAATAAAACTATTTTTTTCCCAATATTTCTATTGTCCAAATTATTAAAATTTGTATCAAATCAAACTTTCATTTATCTTGTATATGTGAAATATTCTTAATTATAGAAACTATGTTAGAAAAAGAACAGGAATATTTTTGATGATTTTATAAATATTTCGAAGCTTAATCTTTTCTTTCATTCAATGTCATTATTGCATGGAAATATTCCACAATATCCTCCGATTACTGCACAAAATCGGAGGATCATTTTTAGACCCATAACTCCGTGAAGGTTTTGCAGACTTTATTATCGTCGTGTACAAATAAGATCGTGCTCATGACGATTCCAGTCACTGACCCATAACAATTACTTTCGTCATGTGATAGGGGAGAATATATATAGTGATAGATTTTGCATGTCTGTATAAGAGCTGGAACAAATCACGAGGGGAAGAACCGACAAACGGAAATGGAATCAAGTTAGGTGAATCCGGTGGAGTGACGGAAATAATGATTTAAGTTTCTTAAGTTACTCTCTTGTTTGTCCTATATATATAAATTGATCTAGATAGCTTTGTAAATAAAATTGTGTTTTTGTTTCACAAGATCGTTTGTTCAGTAGTAGGAAGTATTGACATTTATTATGATGATTATGACGCAGACGAAGAAACGTGTAAAACGATATCGTTAAGTAGTTGCGGAATAATAGCATCGCAATAATGACCAGGTGTTCTCTTGATCATCCCACGATATGTGCTATTGACTATGCATATTATGTACGCAATTATTGTTGGCACTTTAGTCATTTGAATAAAACAAGTGGTGAGTGGCTCGTTGAGCGAAAGAAAAAAATATCTTTTTAGGTCTTAGAATAAATTTGAATTTTTTAAATAGATTTGTAAGTTGGAGTTGCGAACAATTAAGACATTTTCATACATATCCCTTTTTTGAAATAATTTGAGTGAAAAATTTTAAAAAATTTCATTAAAAAACAATTTTGATTTTAAGGTTTTTCAATTTTAAGTATTTAATCAAACCAATTTTTTGAAAAATTTCTAATATTATTATTATTATTCAAAATAAGGTATTAGCATTTTAAATGACTTTAAATTTGATTTATATTCTTCTCATGTTGCAAAGTGCTGAATTACAAATGAATTCGAAATTTTCATTCGAATAATGTCTGTGTGATCCTTAACCTTCTTATTATTATTATTATTTAATATAAGTTCTTACCATCTTCAATGATAACATTTTTTATTTATATTCTTCTCATGCTGCAAAGTGCTCAATTACAAATGTAAAAATATGTGTGTAATCTTTAATCTTCTTAACTCAATCCTGAGCTATGCCAACGATAAATCCAACCACTTGTTAAAATTTGCAACGCTATTCGTAAATTCATCTCGCAAATCATTCGTTTCATTTAGTATTTTGGGTGTGATCTCAACGTCGCCAGTCTGCAGATTTATTATTAAAAATTATTAATATTATTTAATATAAGCTCTTAGCAATTTCAATTATTACATTTTTTATCTATGGGGCATTCCAACCCGTTTCGACCTGAATTTGAGCTCGACCTTTCCGATTTGGCTCATTATTTTTTACAGGCTTAGTTGTACCCTCAACTGCACAAATATTTTTTTTTTTTTAAGTCCATTTCTTTTTAAATATATTTTTAAAGTGACATGGAAAACCCCATAATTTAAAAATCTGATAAAATTCTGAAAAATACTTTGTTCAATAACAAAATTATCTAGCTTATAGTCAGAGTGGGGAAGATTTTCCTTCTTACAGTTTTTAAGCTTTTTTATTTAAAAAAATTATTAAAAAATAGAAAAAATAATTAATCTACTACAGGCAATTGGTCAAATGTTTATTTATGTAAAACCGAATTTTTCAGAATTTTTTCAAATTTTTAGAAAATTTTTCAGATTTTTCCGAACTATGCAAATTTTTTTAAAATATTTTTTTAAAGTGACATAAAACCCCATAATTTAAAAATCTGAAAAAATTCTGAAAAATACTTTATTCACTAACAAAATGATCTAGCTTATAGTCAAAGTGGGGAAGATTTTCCTTCTTGCAGTTTTTAAGCTTTTTTTATTTAAAAAAAATTATTAAAAAATAGAAAAAATAATTAATCTACTACAGGCAATTGGTCAAATGTTTACTTATGTAAAACCGAATTTTTCAGAATTTTTTCAGATTTTTAGGAAATTGTTCAGATTTTTCCGAACTATGCAAATTTTGTTAAAATATTTTTTTTTAAGTGACATATAAAACCCCATAATTTAAAAATCTGAAAAAATTCTGAAAAATACTTTATTCAATAACAAAATTATCTAGCTTATAGTCAAAGTGGAGAAGATTTATCTTCTTATAGTTTTTAAACTATAAGAAAACAAATCTTACCCACTTTTCTTCTTATAGTTTTTAAACTATAAGAAGAAAAATCTTTCCCACTTTGACTATAAGCTAGATAATTTTGTTATTGAACACCGTATTTTTCAGAATTTTATCAGATTTTTAAATTATGGGGTTTTTTTGTCACTTTAAAAAAACATTTAGAAAAAATTTGCACGGTTCGGAAAAATCTGAACAATTTCCTAAAAATCTGAAAAAATTCTGAAAAATTCGGTTTTACATAAATAAACATTTGACCAATCGCCTGTAGTAGATTAATTATTTTTTCTATTTTTTAATAATTTTTTTAAATAAAAAAAGCTTAAAAACTGTAAGAAGGAAAATCTTCCCCACTTTGACTATAAGCTAGATAATTTTGTTATTGAACAAAGTATTTTTCAGAATTTTATCAGATTTTTTAATTATGGGGTTTTCTATGTCACTTTAAAAATATATTTAAAAAAAATGGACCGAAAAAAAAAAAAAAAAAAATTGTGCAATTGGGGGTCCAACTAAGCCTGTAAAAAATAATGAGCCAAATCGGAGAGGTCGAGGTCAAATCCAGGTCGAAACTGGGTGGAATGCCCCTTATATTCTTCTCATGTTGCAAAGTGCTCAATTACAAATGTTAAAATATGTGTGTAATCTTTAACCTTCTTAAATGAATCCTGAGCTCTGCCAACTAAATAAATTTAGTCACTTGTTAACATTTGTTACGCTATTCGTAAATTCATCTCGCAAATCATTCGTTTCGTTTAGTATTTTGGGCGTGATCTCGACGTCGCTAGTCTGCAGATTTTAATCGAAGAGCGAGATCAAGGAACTCGGACATTTCCATTGGCATTGGCATCTGGCGCACGTAGTACAAAACACGATGTATATGTGTGTGTTGGTGTAATATAAAAATCCGAGCATCGAGTCTGACAGGTTATATAGGGTCGACAAACGGCTGATCGCGTGGACGGTTTGAATGCTCAATTATTATTTCAATGGGGATTTTTATGGGCAGAATGAATGGGCTGCAAATAAAGTCGTGGCTTAACGCAGCTGAAAACGTACGTGATGGTGCAGCAGCTGGATCGACGTCGATACGAACAATATTACAACCAATTCAACCAATTAACCGAGGTAATCATATCAATGCAATACTATATGCAATTGCATAACCTAAATAACAATATTTGGTGTTTACTGAATTTAGTATCAAACAAATCTTTAAATAACTTCCAAACATTTTTTAAAAATTTTTCTTTGAATAAAATCGCGTTATTTTTCAATAAATACGATTTTTACATAATTTTTTTTTGGGAGTTTTATTTTTAAGAATTTTTTTTTTATCTATAGGATTAATTGGTGGTATGTGGAATGTGTAAATTTTCTAGTGGAGCATTAAAAAAAAATTAACACTTGAAATAATTTTGCAGATAGAAACTAAAAATTTGGAATTGTACAAAAATCTTTAGAAAATCATCGTAAAAAATGTCAGTATTTGAAAATAAAGCTCTTAGGAGTATACGTACTATTTAATAGCGTAGCTACTTTAACTGCCAACGAAGGCACTTAAAAAAATATAAGCTTATTTTTTTTTTTTTCAGAACATATTTTTTTAAATTTTGCTCCAAAAATTCTGACAAAAAGTTGGCAAGCAGTGGAATACCATTAAGAATTCATGTTTAATTACTTTTTTAAAAACGCAATTTTCATATAAAAATTCAGTGTTATTTTTGTCTACTATTTTTATATTCAGAAAAGTGACAAAAACAAAATAAAAATGTTCACAGGGCCAAATAATTTCATCAATTGAAATTGCCCAATTAACTTTTTAAAATCAACCAACTTTATAAATTACTATCATTTTTTATAGCTCGTTTTTTATAATAATTTTTAGTTAATTTAGTTAATTTAAAATTTTTTAATAGTTTTTGCTTCCTCATAGAGGAAGCTTTGTTTTCATGAAAAAAAAACATTTTCGAGATTTTTATGTCAGGACACTTAGAATTGTCCACAACGTCCAGAAAAGTGATCTAGAAAAAAATGTCCGTATGTATGTATGTGTGTGTGTATGTGTATGTATACAGCTCCGAAAATTCGAACGCCGATAACTCAAGAATGGTTTCACATATTGCGTTCAAATTTGGCACACTAGTGTAGCAGCAGACCCTCTTCAACTGTACCAATTTTCAACAAAATCTGTGCGAAAATTTCGATTTTATGCCGTTTTGAATTTTTTGAAAAAAGGACGTGGTCGCTCTAACTTTCGTAAAATTTAGTCTATTTTGCTAAATAGTTGGTTATAAGAGTAGGTTCACTCAATGCTATTTGGTATTGAATTTGGCTCGAATCGGTAAAGTGGTTCAGATTTTATGGAATTTTGAATTTTTCAAAAAATTGACATCGCTCTATTGTAACTTTTGCAAAACTTGAAATAGCGAGCTCAAATTTTGTATATAAATGAAACAATATTCCGCCATTATATATGTATAATTTAGTGACAAACGGTATGAAATTTGTGATTTTATGAAATGTTGAATTATTTTTAATAATATACGTTATCACATTTACTTTCGAAAACGCCCTAATAATAACGAAATAACGGAATAACGAAATAGAAAAAGCGAATTCACAATATGTTTATTTATCTAATTTAAAAAAGAATGCAAAGTCGAAACTTGCACATTGCTTCCTCATTATTTTTCGCTTTTTCTTTTATAGTTTTTTATAAATCGTATTTATTCAGTAAAAATTGCCAAGAGTCAAGGAAACAAAATAAAAAAAAGATGCAAAGTAGAACCTTGCACATTGCTTCCTCATTATTTTTCGCTTTTTACAAAGCTCCCTCTGTGAGGAAGCAGTATGTTATTCAATTTTGGCTTCCTCATAGAGGAAGCTTTGTAAAAAGCGAAAAATAATGAGGAAGCAATGTGCAAGGTTCTACTTTGCATCTTTTTTTTAATACCTTGTGTCTCTTTTGCAGAGGTGTTTTATACAGCTATAAATCACCTCTGCAAACACCGTTACATCTAATTTTGATTAGATACAAATTTTTGTCGTACTTTCTCAACTTTTCCGGAAGTTATAGCGAAAATCTACATTTTTTTTAAAATGAAAAATGGTGTAAAATCCGAACGACTTTACCGATCATCACCAAATTTGGTACATGGCATTTCTGAATGTTATTTTTCGTCTGTACAAAATTTCTGTTCATTTGTTGAAATTCGACGTAATTTAGATCAAAATCTATTTTTTTCGAAAAATTCAAAATTCTATAAAATCCGAACCGCTTTACCGATTTCGTCGAAATTCAATACCATACAACATTGAACGTATCTTCAGTTATGAAGAACTATTTAGCCAAATCGGCGAACTTTTACGAAAGTTAGAGCGACCACGCCCTTTTTTCAACAAATTAAAATCAACATAAAATCTTAATGACTTCACATATTTTGGCAAAAATCACAACATTCAAAGAGGGGCAGCTACTCTACTTGCGTGCCAAATTTGAGCCGGATCGCTCGAACGGTTACCGAGTGAGAGGAGATTGAATTTTCGAAGCCCAGCACACACACACACACACACACACACACATACATACATACGGACATTTTTTCTAAACCACTTTTCTCGACGTTTTAGGTGATTCTAAGCATACTGACATGAAAATCTCGAAAAAAAAAAATTTCATGAAAACAAAGCTTCCTCTATGAGGAAGCAAAATGCATGAAACACGACCTCACCTAAAAACCTGGAATAGCTAGGCTCCAGTCAATTTCTGGAACGTCATTAAAGAGCCCATGAGGCAAGAAAAGCACGAGCTCTTAAAAACCAAATGAATTTCCGAGTCAAAGACATTTCAACTAGCGATATATGCGTGACACATTTCTTTGTCAAAACTTAAATATGAATATAGTTATAGATTTTGTGAAACTTTCATTCATTCGGACTACTAATGACTCCCCCTACTGTGACAATCGCGTCAATTAGACGCGTTTTCGTGTTTTGCAATCGCAAAACAATTTACGTAATACCTGTCGATGATTTCGATAGAGCTACTCGTGACCGAATGGTGGACGCTCGCTTCGCCTATGTACAAATACACAAAATCGCCATTCGACCTCTTAAGTTTCGTAATAATAATGTGCAACGCACAAGAACGCAGAGTTTCGGCAGTTGATTATGAATTCACGGCCAGCTATCGCGTCGAGAAACGACTTTTTACTAAACACAACTATATAGATATATTTTTTTAATCCACGCACTGTACTATATATATATTACAGTGTGGGATTTAAAAATCGATTTGCCTCGACGATTAATACAGTATAGGAGTCTTTCCTTGTTTTCTTAGTTTTGTTACGTATCTTCTTCTTCTTCGTTGGTCAATTACTGAATGAACGAACCGAGACGATACAAGACCTTGAAATTATGTGCCTGATAATTTTCTATCGATGCCAAGGTCCTCCCATAAGATGATATAAGACTTACCTGGTTATATATTTATAACCTCAGATGATATGAGTTAATTCAGTAACCTGAATTATTTAATTTGCCAAATGGAAAATTGTGATGGGTGATTTACTAAGGCATTAAAATTTAGGAATTTTTTTAATACAATTAAAAATTTATTTTTTGGATCCTGGGATTTTTTTTAATTTACTAGGAACTGATGTGTTTTTTGTACAATTACCAAGTGCCATTTTTTAAAAATTGTATCTTTTTGAGATTATAATGCGGAAATAAAAAAAAGAAAATATTGATAAAAATTATCGATTGGTGGTAATTCTGTTAGATATTCAACCTACATTTTTATTTCGTGAAAGAAAAACGCATTTACACGTCAAAAAATAAAAATTTCCGAAGCGCAAAAAAAGTGGAAAAATAGTCCACTTTTTTTATAAAATATTATAAAAAGTAGTGTAATTAATTTTTTTGGCATCTGTCAAGAGGCTTAGTGATTAAAGACTTAAGGAGGTTCGGTCGATACAATAGTTTGATATAAATATATAATAAAAAATATTGCAGTAATAATATAAATTGTCTGCCTTTTAAAAAAATTAATTACTTTCGTGTAGTGATGAAAATTAATGATTGTCATAATTTAAGAAAAATTAGTGAATGGATGTGCTATAAAAATTAGCGACTTAGTAATTCGCTTACCTCCGGCAGTTAGTATATTTTCATTTTACGAAAGAAAAACTTATTCACACGTCGAAAAATTAAAAGTGTATTAAGAGCAATTATTCCAGTGTTTTTATAAAATATTATAAAAAATAATAATCAAAAAGTGACGGAGATTAAGTCGATACAATGCTTTATATAAATAAGTAATAAAAAAATATTGCAGTAAAAATATAAATTGTCTGCCTTTTAAAAAAAATAATTAATTTCGTGTAGTGATGAAAATCAATTATTGTCACAATTCAAGAAAAATTAGTGAATGGATGTGCTTGAGGCTACAGAAATTAGCGACAGCAAGTTCATCAATCACAATCATAATTCGCTTACCTCCAGCATTTAATACATTTTTATTTCACAAAAGAAAAACGTATTCACACGTTAAAAATTTAAAGTGTATTAAGAGCAATTATTCCAGTATTTAAAAAAAAAAATTATAAAAAATAATAATCAAAAAGTGACGGAGATTAAGTCAATACAATGCTTTATATAAATAAATAAATATTGCAGTAAAAATATAAATTGTTTGCCTTTTAAAAAAATTAATTAATTTCGTGCAGTGATAAAAATCAATGATTGTCATAATTCAAGAAAAATGATCAGTGAATGGATGTGCTTGAGGCCACAGAAATTAGCGACAGCAAGTTCATCGATCAAAATCGTAATTCGCGTACCTCCAGCAATTAATACATTTTTATTTCACGAAAGAAAAACGTATTCACACGTCAAAAATTTAAAGTGTATTAAGAGCAATTATTCCAGTATTTAAAAAAAAAATTATAAAAAATAATAATCAAAAAGTGACGGAGATTAAGTCAATACAATGCTTTATATAAATAAAAAAATATTGCAGTAAAAATATAAATCGTTTGCCTTTTAAAAAAATTAATTAATTTCGTGCAGTGATAAAAATCAATGATTGTCATAATTCAAGAAAAATGATCAGTGAATGGATGTGCTTGAGGCCACAGAAATTAGCGACAGCAAGTTCATCGATCAAAATCGTAATTCGCGTACCTCCAGCAATTAATACATTTTTATTTCACGAAAGAAAAACGTATTCACACGTCAAAAATTTAAAGTGTATTAAGAGCAATTATTCCAGTATTTTTATAAAATATTATAAAAAATAATAATCAAAATATGACGGAGATTAAGTCAATACAATGCTTTATATAAATAAAAAATAAATAAATATTGCAGTAAAAATATAAATTGTCTGCCTTTACAAAAAATTAATTAATTTCGTGTAGTGAAAATCAATGATTGTCATAATTCAAGAAAAATTAGTGAATGGATGCGCTTGAGGCTACAGGAATTAGCGACAGCAAGTTCATCGATCACGATCGTAATTCGCTTATCTCCAGCATTTAATACATTTTCATTTCACAAAAAAAAAACGTATTCACACGTTAAAAATTTAAAGTGTGTTAAGAGCAATTATTCCAGTATTTTTATAAAATATTATAAAAAATAATAATCAAAAATTGACGGAGATTAAGTCGATACAATGCTTTATATAAATAAATAATAAACAAATATTGCAGTAAAAATATAAATTGTCTGCCTTTAAAAAAAATTAATTAATTTCGTGCAGTGATAAAAATCAATGATTGTCATAATTCAAGAAAAATGATCAGTGAATGGATGTGCTTGAGGCCACAGAAATTAGCGACAGCAAGTTCATCGATCACAATCACAATTCGCTTGCCTCCAGCAGTTAATCTGCGCTCCAGGACATAATAGTATATTAGTCGTACTTGGTACTAAAATCCTGGAGACAGCCTGGAGCAATTTTATCGAACGACTCTCTCACGAACGACAAAACATGAAAGTAAATAGCGAAAGCTGTACTCATCCACCCAGTTTCGATAAAAATGCATGTAGGCATATGGACTTACTCCGGTATTCTCTTGCCATTAACGGAGAGAAAGAGAAAAAGAGATCTCTAAGATGCTGACTTCCTATGATCACGATCATGAATGCGCTGATTCACATGATCTGCAGGTGGATACATCTCATCATTTTGTTAATGACTCGTTAGATATTGTGAGGGAAAACCGTTTACAGCATCACTTTCTCTGGCAAAGCAAAATATTAGCATAAATATCATATAAATATAGCCTGCATGTTATATTTATATAATAATTTTACTATTTGCAGAAAGCGTGGCAAAGTTTTTATTTTTATTTTATGAAAATCGTATTATTTTGTGCAATTAGAATTTCTGGTTATTTTTATCTGAGTTAATTTAGGCTCAAAGGATTTTTTTTAAAATATCCTGTTAGAGTTTTGATCCAATGGTAATAATCCACAAGTTATGTATCAGGGAGGATATAAATTAAAATTGCGAAAAATATGTTTTTTTAATTATTTGTGAATTTTTAGAAAATTCACAGAAAAATAGTTTTCTCTCGAATTTCCTAAATAATATTTCTTACCAAATTTATAAAAAAACTGGTATTTATAAATTTGGTAATAAGCAGTATTTAGAAAATTCGAGAAATAAATATTTTTGTAAATTTATAAATAGACAATTATTTATAAATTTGGTAAGAAACAGTATTTGGGAAATTCGAGAGGAAACTATTTTTCTGATGTAGTAAATTTCTTAATTTTGCTGAATACATATGAATTTTTATAAAAATTACAGCTATTACAAAATAGCTGTAACAATTTTTCTAAATTTATAAATCAACAAATATTTATAAAGTTGGTAAGAAACATTATTTAAAAAATCCGAGAGAATTAAAAAAAAATTCATACATACAGCTATTACAAAATAGCTGTAACAATTTTTCTAAATTTATAAATCAACAAATATTCATAAAGTTGGTAAAGAAACATTATTTAAAAAATCCGAGAGAATTTTTAAAAAATTCATATATACAGCTATTACAAAGTAGCTGTAACAATTTTTCTAAATTTATAAAAAAAACAATTATTTATAAAGTTGGTAACAAACATTATTTAGGAAATTCGAGAGAATTTTATAAAAAATTCATATATACAGCTATTACAAAATAGCTGTAACAATTTTTCTAAATTTATAAAAAAACAATTATTTATAAAGTTGGTAAGAAACATTATTTAGGAAATTCGAGAGAATTTTATAAAAATTCATATATACAGCTATTACAAAATAGCTGTAACAATTTTTCTAAATTTATAAAAAAACAATTATTTATAAAGTTGGTAAGAAACATTATTTAGGAAATTCGAGAGAATTTTATAAAAATTCATATGAATTTATAAAGAAATTAATTAAATTCATATATACAACTATTGCAAAATAGCTGTAATAGCTGTAATAGCACTTTATATACTTGCCAGGACTTCCACAATTTCTCTGCATGGACTCCCTATTTTACAATACAACGTGAAGCCAATCTTCTTGATTCTCTTGCTTCTCGTAAATCGCTTCAACTTCACGACTTTACGAAGAGTCTGTGATCGAACTGTAAGTGTTCGGAGAAAGGTTACTGGGACGGGAATGGATCGTTCGGGAATGTCAAGAGTTAGTAGGGTCATTCGATCCAAAAGCTGATGGTTCGTCGAAAAGACCATAATGGAACATAGAGACCTATTCAAATCATCAGCTCCTAAAAAAAAAAAAAATCAACGTATATATAAACATTGCTATCAATCCAAAGAGAATTATCTGGTCATTGAGCGCAGCGTGACGAGAGATGAGCGTTTCAATGTACCGTCGACATCGTTGAATCGCAAGGCGCTCGAACAGTCGTTTACTTCGTGACACGATTCTTCTCTCCCCCTTTCTAACGTTTCGCGCATTCGCGTCCTCGTGATTTTGCGTCTTCGCGTGCAAAGTGCAGTTCGCGAGTGCATATATATACGGGGTATTCCAAGCCAACTCGATAAACGTTTGTCCCTTCATATTTTTCATTGGATTTATTTCTATTTTAATGATTTGTACCAAATCAAAAAAAAATTTGGTTTTTTTTTTCAAATTTTGAAATAAATTTTTTTTTTTCACACAACGGCCAAAAATCAGTACATTTTTTAGGCCTTGCCGTCGGGTTTTTTCAATGTTAAAAGTTAAATAAAAATAACAATTTTTTTTTATCTCAAATGTCAATTATTAAAAATCTCCAATTTTATTAATAATAATATTTATAATCACGCGATTTCCTGAAAAAATACTATTTTCGTTTTCAAATTAAACATGTAATTTAACTATGCATTGAAATGTAGATGATAAAATTATTCTGCAATTTACAAAAAACAAAACCTCCTATAAAATTATATACTAACGCCTTTTTTTCATTAAAATATCGTCGAAAAAAGGAAGTCATCAAAAACCACTTCATTTTTTTATTTATAGGAAATTAAAAAGAGAACATGACATTTTTTAACGAATTTTTTTTCACTTTTAACATTGTTAAAGTATAATAAACAATTTAATTTTGGCTGTTTTTTAGGTTTGTACAAATCAGTAAAATAGAAATAAATCCAATTAAAAATATGAAGGACCCAACATTTATCGAGAACAAAATCTCCTATAAAACTATATACTACTGCCTTTTTTTCATTAAAATTATCGAAAAAAGGGAATCATCAAAAACCGCTTTAATTTTAATTTTTAGCAAATTGAAAAAAAAAATTCGAGGTTTGTGTTGAAATTTTTTAATGATTTTTTTTTTTCACTTTTAACATTGTTAAAGTACAATAAACAATTTATTTTTGGCTGTTTTTTGAGTTTGTACAAATCAATAAAATAGAAATAAATCCAATTAAAAATCGGAAGGACCAAACATTTATCGAGAACAAAATCTCCTATAAAACTATATATTACTGCCTTTTTTTTCATTAAAATTATCGAAAAATGGGAATCATCAAAAACCGCTTTAATTTTAATTTTTAGCAAATTGAAAAAAAATAAAAATTCGAGTTTTTTTTTAAATTTTGTTATGGTTTTTTTTCACGTTTAACATTGTTAAAGTGCAATAAACAATTTATTTTTGGCTGTTTTTTGGTTTTGTAAAAACCAGTAAAATAGAAATAAATTCAATTAAAAATATAAAGGACCAAATATTTATCGAGAACAAAATTTCCTATAAAACTATAAACTACTGCTTTTTTTTCATTAAAATTATCGAATAAAGGGAATCATCAAAAACCGCTTTAATTTTTAGCAAATTGAAAAAAAAATTGATTTTTTTTAAATTTTGTTATGGTTTTTTTCACGTTTAACATTGTTAAAGTGCAATAAACAATTTATTTTTGGCTATTTTTTGGGTTTGTACAAATTAGTAAAACAAAAATAAATCCAATTAAAAATATGAAGGATCAAATATTTATCGAGAACAAAATCTCCTATAAAATTATATACTAACGCCTTTTTTTTCATAAAAATCATCAAAAACCGCTTTAATTTTGATTTTTAGCAAATTGAAAAAAAAAAAAAAAAAAATTCGAGTTTTTTTTTTAAATTTTGTTATGGATTTTTTTTTCACGTTTAACATTGTTAAAGTGCAATAAACAATTTATTTTCGGGTATTTTTTGGATTTGTACAAATCAGTGAAATATAAATAAATCCGATGAAAAATATGAAGGATCAAACCGAGTTGGCGTGGAATACCCCATATATACTTCCATACCTAGTATACTAGATATATAGATATAGAACTACCAATTGGTTCATCTCCGTGACCGCATTGTCACGACGCCGTACCTCGTCTAATCGACTGTCTTTGGTACCGTGCATTATGCCATATACCATGTATTATGTACATCGTTCTATGGCTTATATATCTGTGACTGTAATAACCGGTGGTTGCTCCCGACTTTTATACCGAGGTATATTATCTTCAAACTCCAACGTTATAATCCACTTGCAAGAAGTTTGCTAAAGTAGGTATCTAATTAGATCACTGAGTTTGTCCTTTCATTCAGGATTCTAAGTCATATTTTTCGGGTCATGGAGCAAAACGTAATTGTTAGTCGAAGTCAATGTCCCAACTTGTTACGATAGGAGAATTTTTTTAATTCTCGACTGCCGGACAAAAAGACGGTAATTATTACTAGAGTCTTAAAAGTCAATCTTGCATCACTAATAATCGATAATTATTTAAATAAAAAAAAAAGTTTCACTTTTTACATAATATGATGACATTTGTAATAGAAAGGATTCATTTTTATTTGGGTATTTATTGTATTTGTAAATTAAATCAATTAAATGAGAATTTGTTTATTTTATGGCTTTAATTAAATTTTGCTAAATTTTGAAGCAATGTTACACAATAATTTGATGTTATTGTTAGTAATAGTTATAAAAAAAAAGGAAATGAACTGTAAAGGATTGTTTGAAAACTCATTAAACGTGAAAAAAATGTACTGACTGTAGAAATTGTCTAGTAATAAGTGAAAATAAAAGAATGAAGTTATTGACGACTTATTGCGAGCTTTTTACAACTAACTATAACTATCCTATATTTTCTTCTCTTTAGTGAATTCCAACTTGCACTTCTCTACTATTTCTGTTATCCATGTCAGGGACAACCACCATTTAATGAAAAAAAAAATTAAACACTTTTTCAGAAATATTATTATTCGTTGTAGAAAAATAATTTTCTATATTATTAACAAATATTGTATCAATGAAAAAAATGCATTCTGATCGATCACGAGAATCTATTGAAATAAAAAGTATTTTAAATGCATTTCCATTCGAATGATGCCCGTCCCTAATCCTTGAAACTTTCAGACCTGACCAACCTCAATAATTGGTGTTCCACTGTAATAATAAAAGAAAGAAAATAATTGACGCCCTGTTGCGGTCCAGTGACAAATATTTTCATTTTTCTATTTTCTTTACTATATTCCAACTTGCTATTCTACAATTTCTTTCCGAGCCACCATTTAATATAAAGTAAAATAAATAAAAAAAACTTCTCCTAAATAATGATGAATTCTTACGTCCACAAAATATTATCATGATTTGGAAAAACAAATTATATATAAATTATTAATAATTATTGCAAAAATCCAAAAAAATGCTGCATAATAACCATTTTTTTTTAAATTTAGAAAAAATTGATCTTTATTCGAACAATGTCTAATCTTTGAATGATTCCAACCTGACCAATTCAGATAATCATTATTATACTGCATATAACAAAGGAAATAATTGCTCCAGTGACAAATACGTTTTTTTCCTGTATTTGTCCTCTTTATTAATATTTTCATTTTTCTCTTTTCTTTACTATATTCCAACTTGCTATTCTACAATTTATTTCCGGGCCACCATTTAATAAAAAGTAAAATTAAAAAAAACTTCGCCTAAATAATGATGAGTTCTTACGTCCACAAAATATTATCATCTGTTGGAAAAACAAATTATATTTAAATTATTAATAATTATTGCAAAAATCCAAAAAAATGCTGCAAAATATCCATTTTTTTTTTTATTTAAAAAAATTGATCTTCATTCGAACAATGTTTAATCTTTGAATCATTCCAAACTGACCAACTCGGATAATCATTATTATACTGCATATAACAAAGGAAATAATTGCTCCAGTGACAAATACGTTTTTTTCCTGTATTTGTTCTCTTTATTAATATTTTCATTTTTCTCTTTTCTTTACTATATTCCAACTTGCTATTCTACAATTTATTTCCGAGCCACCATTTAATAAAAAGTAAAATAAAAAAAAAAAATTCTCCTAAATAATGACGAATTCTTACGTCCTCAAAATATTATCATCCTTTGGAAAAACAAATTATATATAAATTATTAATAATTATTGCAAGCATCCAAAAAAATGCTGCATAATAACCTTTTTTATTTAAAAAATTGATCTTTATTCGAACAATGTTTAATCTTTGAATCATTCCAACCTGACCAATTCAGATAATCATTATTATACTGCATATAACAAAGGAAATAATTGCTCCAGCAACAAATACTTTTTTTCCTGTATTTGTCCTTTTTATTAATATTTTCATTTTTCTCTATTCTTTACTATATTCCAACTTGCTATTCTACAATTTATTTCCGAGCCACCATTTAATAAAAAGTAAAATAAAAAAAAAAATTTCTCCTAAATAATGATGAATTCTTACGTCCTCAAAATATTATCATCCTTTGGAAAAAAAAATTATATATAAATTATTAATAATTATTGCAAAAATCCCAAAAAAAATGCTGCAAAATAGCCGTTTTTTTTTATTTAAAAAAATTGATCTTTATTCGAACAATGTGTAATCTTTGAATCATTCCAACCTGACCAATTCAGATAATCATTATTATACTGCATATAACAAAGGAAATAATTGCTCCAGTGACAAATACATTTTTTTCCTATATTTGTCCTCTTTATTAATATTTTCATTTTTCACTTTTCTTTACAATATTCCAACTTGCCATTCTACAATTTATTTCCGAGCCACCATTTAATAAAAAGTAAAATTAAAAAAAAAAATTTCTCCTAAATAATGATGAATTCTTACGTCCACAAAATATTATCATACTTTGGAAAAACAAATTATATATAAATTATTAATAATTATTGCAAAAATCCAAAAAAATGCTGCAAAACAGCCATTTTTTTAATTTAAAAAGATTGATCTTTATTCGAACAATGTCTAATCTTTGAATCATTCCAACCTGACCAATTCAGATAATCATTATTATACTGCATATAACAAAGGAAATAATTGCTCCAGTGACAAATGCGTTTTTTTCCTATATTTATCCTCTTTATTAATATTTTCATTTTTGTCTTTTCTTTACTATATTCCAACTTGCTATTCTACAATTTATTTCCGAGCCACCATTTAATGAAAAGTAAAATAAATAAAAAACTTCTTCAAAATATTATCATCTGTTGGAAAAACAAATTATATTTAAATTATTAATAATTATTGCAAAAATCCCAAAAAAAATGCTGCAAAATAGCCGTTTTTTTTATTTAAAAAAATTGGTCTTTATTCGAACAATGTGTAATCTTTGAATCATTCCAACCTGACCAATTCAGATAATCATTATTATCCTGCATATAACAAAGGAAATAATTGCTCCAGTGACAATTACGTTTTTTTCCTATATTTGTCCTCTTTATTAATATTTTCATTTTTCTCTTTTCTTTACTATATTCCAACTTGCTATTCTACAATTTATTTCCGAGCCACCATTTAATGAAAAGTAAAATAAATAAAAAACTTCTCCTAAATAATGATGAATTCTTACTTCCACAACATATTATCATGATTTGGAAAAACAAATTATATATAAATTATTAATAATTATTGCAAAAATCCAAGAAAAATTCAGCAAAATAGCCATTTTTTTTATTTAAAAAAATTGATCTTTATTCGAACAATGTCTAATCTTTGAATCATTCCAACCTGACCAATTCAGATAATCATTATTATACTGCATATAACAAAGGAAATAATTGCTCCAGTAACAAATACTTTTTTTTCCTATATTTGTCCTCTTTATTAATATTTTCATTTTTCTCTTTTCTTTACTATATTTCAACTTGCTATTCTACAATTTATTTCCGAGCCACCATTTAATAAAAAGTAAAATAAAAAAAACTTCTCCTAAATAATGATGAATTCTAACGTCCATAACATATTATCATTCTTTGGAAAAACAAATTATATTTAAATTATTAATAATTATTGCAAAAATCCAAAAAAATGCTGCAAAACAGCCATTTTTTTTATTTAAAAAAATTGATCTTTATTCGAACAATGTCTAATCTTTGAATCATTCCAACCTGACCAATTCAGATAATCATTATTATACTGCATATAACAAAGGAAATAATTGCTCCAGTGACAAATGCGTTTTTTTCCTATATTTGTCCTCTTTATTAATATTTTCATTTTTCTCTTTTCTTTACTATATTCCAACTTGCTATTCTACAATTTATTTCCGAGCCACCATTTAATATAAAGTAAAATAAATAAAAAAAACTTCTCCTAAATAATGATGAATTCTTACGTCCACAAAATATTATCATGATTTGGAAAAACAAATTATATATAAATTATTAATAATTATTGCAAAAATCCAAAAAAATGCTGCAAATTAGCCATTTTTTTTTTAATTAAAAAAAATTGATCTTCATTCGAACAATGTTTAATCTTTGTATCATTCCAAACTGACCAACTCGGATAATCATTATTATACTGCATATAACAAAGGAAATAATTGCTCCAGTAACAAATACTTTTTTTTCCTATATTTGTCCTCTTTATTAATATTTTCATTTTTCTCTTTTCTTTACTATATTCCAACTTGCTATTCTACAATTTATTTCCGAGCCACCATTTAATAAAAAGTAAAATAAAAAAAAAATTTCTCCTAAATAATGATGAATTCTTACATCCACAAAATATTATCATCTGTTGGAAAAACAAATTATATTTAAATCATTAATAATTATTGCAAAAATTTAAAAAAATGCTGCAAAACATCCTTTTTTTTTTTAAATTTAAAAAATTGATCTTTATTCGAACAATGTCTAATCTTTGAATCATTCCAACCTGACCAATTCAGATAATCATTATCATACTGCATATAACAAAGGAAATAATTGCTTCAGTGACAAATACATTTTTTCCCCTATATTTGTCCTCTTTATTAATATTTTCATTTTTCTCTTTTCTTTACTATATTCCAACTTGCTATTCTACAATTTATTTCCGAGCCACCATTTAATAAAAAGTAAAATTTAAAAAAAAAATTTCTCCTAAATAATGATGAATTCTTACGTCCACAAAATATTATCATCCTTTGGAAAAACAAATTATATATAAATTATTAATAATTATTGCAAAAATCCAAAAAAATGCTGCATAATAACCTTTTTTATTTAAAAAAATTTATTTTTATTCGAACAATGTCTAATCTTTGAATCATTACAACCTGACCAACTCGGATAATCATTATTATACTGCATATAACAAAGGAAATAATTGCTCCAGTGACAAATACATTCTTTTTTCACTTTTCTTTACAATATTCCAACTTGCTATTCTACAATTTATTTCCGAGCCACCATTTAATAAAAAGTAAAATAAAAAAAAAAAATTTCTCCTAAATAATGATGAATTCTTACGTCCACAAAATATTATCATCTGTTGGAAAAACAAATTATATATAAATTATTAATAATTATTGCAAAAATCCAAAAAAATGCTGCATAATAACCTTTTTTATTTAAAAAAAATTATTTTTATTCGAACAATGTCTAATCTTTGAATCATTACAACCTGACCAACTCGGATAATCATTATTATACTGCATATAACAAAGGAAATAATTGCTCCAGTGACAAATACGTTTTTTTCCCCCTATATTTGTCCTCTTTACTGTATTCAAACTTCCACTTCTACGCGTCCGCATTACCCCTAAAAGTTTCAGTCTCTATTGGAAAGAACACGTGCTTGATTATCGCCTGGAAGGGAAAAGTCGCTCGCGACCTTCCTTTCCGGATTCGTTGTAGATTGTAAGGTACGTACCTACTCCGCGCCAGACACGAGTTGTCTGTCAGAAGGAGGCATAGTACGGCGAGACACAAGGTACAGAGAGACTCGCGGGACAAGGTACGCGTCGAGAGAATCCCGAGTGGGGATGAAGGCCACGACTCGGCACCTGCGGCCACCGGCCACCTTGTCAGTTCGATGCGGTGCGTGTACCTTCGCGGATACACCGCCAATTCTGTATTACATTCGTTCTAGTGGCACTATATCTTATTATTTACAGTTTATTGACAGATGAATTTAATTCTGCAACAAAAAAAACCATTAGAAATCAAATTTCTCGTTACAGAAAAAAATTGTGTAGTGTCATTGTTGAAATAAAAAATGTAATTAGTGCAATTTTTAAAAAATAATTATTTGAAGTAGCGCCAATTCTGTATTACATTTTTAGTGGCTCTATATCGTATTATTTACAGTTTATTGCCCGATGAATTTAATTCTGCAACAAAAAAAACAGTAGAAATTAAATTTATTGGTAAAATAAAAATGTTGTATAGTGTCATTGTTGAAATAAAAAAATTTAAATAGCGGTATTTTTTTTTTTAATAATAATTTTAAGTAGTGCCAATTCTGTGTTACATTTATAGTGGCACTATATCTTATTATTTACTGTTTACTGCTAGGTGAATTTAATTTTGCAACAAAAGAATCATTAGAAATTAAATTTATTGTTAAAATAAAAATTATGTGTAGTGTCATTGTTGAAATTAAAAAAATTAAAGTAGTATCATTTTTCAAATAAAAAAATTGAAGTAGCGTTTTTTTTTAAATAATAATTTAAAGTAACCCTATTTCTTATTATTTACTGTTTACTGCCAGGTGAATTTAATTTTGCAACAAAAGAACCAGTGGAAATTATATTTATTGTTAAAATAAAAATTTGCGTGCAGTGTCATTACTGAAATACAAATTTATAGTAGCTCAAGTTCAGACGAAAAAAAGGCTAGCAGCCGATTTTTTATTCTTGTGGAACGACTCTTCGTGATTTACACGATATGCGGGTTACTGGCACGCTCTTCGTGGTGAGAACAGCGAGGCGTAAACATTTTCAAGGATATCCAATGGTGAGCACAGAATCCTTGCAATGATTCGAGGGTTTAGAAAGAAATGTTGCTTTTTAGAAAAGGGGTACCAGATATTGCGAAGGGTAGATATTTAGCAGGGAATTATTTGGGGGACGCAAAAATAATTTTCTTTTTGTATCGTTCTGAAGGATTTACTTGGATTTCTTGGTAATTAATTATACTATAAAAATATTATTTATGATCGAAATATCAAGTTTCCGAAGACGCATGATTTTTTTAAAGGATTTTTCTACGATTATGTCATTTTTTGTCCAATTTTGAGAAATGGTTACCAATAAGAGTATTTTTAATTTTCTTTACTTTATAAGAATTTTCGAAAACCTAATTTAAAAAATCGTATTAATTCTGAAATAAAACAACGATCTTATTTCATAAGGAAAAAAATTCTTAAAGTTCGTTAATAATTTTTTGACGAATTCATTAATCACTCTTTGACATTATTTTTATTATTCAAAATCTATATTTTTAGTATCCTCAAGGACGTTGATGTTTTTTTTCCTCTTTTCACGAAGCAATTTTCATCGACTCAAACTTGCGGTTGGGAATATACGTATGATGCATCCTTATTTGACCCTCATTTGCATAATTCCCCAACAACATTCTGTTCCTTCTTCCATTTTTCTTATTATCCCGGACGACTTTTTTAAATCTCGAAAACTTGAATCCCAAAATTGTCATTACAAATATAGTAAAAAAAACTGTAGCTAATGGTTGATAATAAACCCACGCAGAGATAGCGTCCCCGTCAAATAGTAATAAATTGTTTTTGTTGCGTCTACCAGTTCGATAGAGAATTTCAACCCGCATTTTTTAAGCGTTATAGATTTACCTTTTTCCATAATGGAAAATTGCACTAACCATTTTTGCTAGTGTTAATTATTTTACCTATTATTTTATTTGTATTATTTCTTATTCACATTTAACTCAACCACAGAATAGATATTCCCATTTTTAATAACAATCTCTCTAATTAATTGCAGATACAGTTGGAAAGGCGCGGATAGAAGGAGAATCAGGACGATTTCGCGAGATGTGGAAACATGCGCGTTTGCTGCTTCTTGTGTTGGCGATTATCGGTACACTCGAGGGAGCGAATTCGCAAAAGCCTCGTCTCGGGGGTGCGGTAAACGTTTTTAGTCGTTACGGCTATTTGAGCATAAGCATGAGGGTCGTGCCGCGCAATGACACGGACACGTGGGTTTTCCGTGAGCCAACCCTCGACGTATTTCACAATCCTATCCCGGCCCCGCCCAGACAACAGGCCAAAAGTGCTGTTGTATTTGAAGGCGATTTTCACATGGAATTTTGCGACAACGTGCGGCAACTTTTACAAGCGTATTTCCGTGATTTCACCTTTGAAAGACTGGAGCGACCCTGGAGAGCGTTCACCGGAAGTTGGTCCAAAGCAGCAATAGCCAGACATCTTGGTATCAATGCGTCTTTCATTACCGGCGATCATTGTTACGTTCTTGTCAGAGTCGCGAGATTCCGAGAAAATCAGAGACTCGCTGGATCTCCTGAAAATCTCATACTGGACGAAGCTGTTGCGAGAGAAGCTGACAATGTCACTGTTGGCGATACCGTCAGCGTTGTTAGATTCATCAGGAACTTTGGATCGCATTACATCGCTTCCTTCGTGACGGGAAATTCCCTCTACCAGGTGAGGATTCTTCATCTTATGGTGCTTTGGTTCCTTGGAGAAGAAATTACCGAACTGCAAATAGAAAATGTATCATTATTAGAACTTGAGACACAATTTTTATTTTTTTTTAAACAGTTTTTGTGCAAAATTATTATTTATCGGTGAAATGAATAGCAAATTTGGATTCAGCATTACAAAATATACCGGTGTAGCTTTTAGCATCTAACAAATGAGAAAAGATATATTTTTTAAAAATATTTTTGCAAGTAATTTGGGTTTTTATTACATGGGTGTAATTCTTTTTGGGATCTTTTTGTTTGTAATGAATCGAATTTTGAAACAACATCCGACGAATTGAAATGCGTTGAGTTTTCAATTTTTTACAGAAATTTTTATTTTTGTCGGAGCATCGCAAATTTAAAATTTTTGCATTTTTTTTTTTTGCCGTTTTTTTAAAACGATCTCATCGATGAATAAATTAAGGTATCACAAAATTTGCGCCATTCTCTTCATTTTCTCTAAATTTTAAAAAGCTATTTGCTCGGAATTCTCCATTTGGCTATGAAATTGCAATGTTTTAAATCGAATAAAAAATTCAAAAGTTGTCATAGCGAAAATTTCGTTAAAAATTAACAAAATAAAATATAAAAATTTAACTCTGCTCATTCGATTCCTATTTTTCATTTTGCAGGTCTTTGTTTACACACCCCAAGTGTATCTACGTATAAAAGAGCGACTAAAGACTCGGGGTGTCGCCGAACTGTCGAGTCTGGAATTGAGCAACTATTTTTCACCCTGGTACGCTGAACACATGGGTGCAATACAGTCTGCGAGTGGAAATCGTTCGGTAGAAGCTTGGGCGGTTGAGAAGTTACGAGTGCAGTACTACATCTTCACTTATGCGAGTCTTTTGAAGTTGCACGGTGACGCAGCACTTCTTCGACAACTCGATGGTCTCCTCGGAAACGAGGCTCTTCTTCAGCTGCAATTACGCACCCTCGCACCTCTCTTTAAAGACCCAAAACGTCGTGAATGGTTCCTGGAAGTAATCGATAATTATTTCAAACTTTGGGAGGTGAATATGTGACGAGGCTAAAATTAACAAGCCGGTACAAAGATTAACAAGAGAACGCGAGTGTTTCCGCGAAATCCGGACACAATGTAAAAGGAAAAAAAGACAAATAGTACGAAGAAAATAGTAAGAGAATCATCAGTTAAAAATTGTAATTTCTATTCTATTTTTTCTTCGTCTATTTGTCTTTTTTTATTTACCTTTAAAAATAAGAGCCGGACGATATTCCTACCTAGTGCTTCGCTGATTTAAAGACGAGGTGATCGAAGACTTTGTAGTGAAGAAATAGCGACGTAAAACAAAAAAAAAACGTAAGGGATTCACGAGTGATATCCACGTGATCTCTATGTTCTATGATCCTAATGAGTCAGACTTAATCGTACTGAATGCGTTATACAAAAACGGGCGACGACCGAAATGGGCTCAAAATAAGCCTTTTGCGCTCTAAATAACGGCACCGCAATCGCGAACAAAACTGTGTAATCGCTGTTATTGTTTTAAATAAGTATTTATTATATAATCGTTAATAGAAAACATTTTATACAAACGTTTTTTTTACTTAATATATATCACAAGCATTATTCGTACATCTCTAATATGCGTGAGGCTCTGCTTTCCTCAATGGTCTTTATTAAGTACGGAGCAATGAAGAATCACGTACTATTTTATATCTCTTCAGAGTCACTGGGCCTCTATAATTTTTCATTTTTGAGGACAGACTTTCGGAATTTGTTGGAAACTTTTACGTACCTACTTGATTTCATATGCACAGATTAGCACTTTTTTTTCAATCACAATATTTTAGCAAATCAAATTTTTACCGAAATTAACAGTACCAACTGAATTTAATACTTTCGTTCTCAGGGAAAAACAGCAAAAATAAGAGATGAACTTGTGAGAAGATGAACTTGTGAGAAAGGAATACGAATATTCGTCAAAATATGTTAATAATCGCACTTGCAATTTCGAGACGTCGGGGATAAATTTTTATGAAAGCCATAAGAAATTATTTGTTTGTTCAGAATTTCTTAGGAAATTTTTGTGTTCTTAAGAATTTTGTATGGGTTTTATGGAAATTACTCTTTTCAAGAAGTTCGTATGGGTTCTGTGGAAATTTTTCTTTTCAGGAATTTTATATGGGTTTTATGGAAATTGTTCTTTTCAAGAATTTTGTATGGGCTTTGAAGACATTTTTCTTTTCATATTGCATTTTCCAATCATATTGGTTCTGTAGAACTGTTTGTCTTTTCAAGAAATTCCTATAGATTCTATGAAAATTCTTGTCTTGCGAAAAATTTCTTTTGTCATCAATTTTCAACAATTTCTTCTGAACCACAGGAAAATTCTTATCTAGTCACCAATTTTTTATGAACTTCACAACATTTTAATTAGGACGACGACCACGAGATTGCGAATTAAATCAATTCTGAAGAGCATCAACATCCAAAATCAAAACTTTACGAATTAAAAATATATCATCAAAGACTCCTCACAAAAATCCCGAAAATTCTTAATATTTTATTTATAATCAACCGCTCATTCAATTGAAAAAGCAATAATCACTGTTTATCGCTATAAGCATTACAAAATTTTCAATAGGAATCAGCAACATAATTTGTGTCACGATAAATCGATTTGTCGACTACATCACAAAGTTTTTCAAATCTCAAGCTGGGCTTTTTGCCAAAACTCAAGTTTCAACGATTACAAATCGACCCTTTTTCCAATATATCTAATTCTCTCTTTTTTCTTTGCTCTTATCGCCGTATAAGTATTACAAAATTTTTCAATAAGAATCAGCAACATAATTTGTGTAACCATAAATCGATTTGTCGATCACATCACAAAGTTTCTCATATGTCAAACTGCGCTTTTGCCAAAACTCAATTTTTAATTATTACAAATCGACCCTTTTTCCAATATATCTAATTCTGGCCTTTTTCTTTGATCTTTTTTCTTCACCAGCTATCGACGACGATTGTGCGCAAAAGTTTTGCTCTGCAAAAGGTAGGTGAACGTATCGTTTCGATATTATCCTAAAAAAATATTTGATAATTCGGTTGGCACTATACGTTGCGAATGGTCGGTAAAAAATTCTAATTTGATTTGTGGTATTACGGAGCAATTGACACACGTTCCTGAAATAATCGATAATTCAATATCGTTTGATTTTCTCTATCTACAATCGATCGATTCTCGATTTGCACCATTCGTCCATCGTCGTATATAATTGAAAATTAATATACTTCGTTTCTGTATATATTGCCTTAGGTTTTACATAATTGATGCGTTTTATTTGCTTCGATTGTGCATCTGTCGCTCCGTTCGATGAAATCGGAGTAATTCGTGATTCGCGAGGTATTTAATACTAATAATTCGAGACTGCGTCGACGAATTCGACAAATCTTTTGAGTTAGTCTGTTTTTTTGTAACTACAGAGTTTAACGCCTGCTTGTTGATCGCGTCCAAGTTTTCTGCCATTCAAAACGAGAATCACCGGTGTTTCGACACGTATCGATTTAAAATCGAAATCCTGTAGACAAAAATTAATAATATCACGAGAAATTCTTTAAAATTGATAGAAAACTTCTGAATCATTGTACTAACATTGCCAGCGTACGAAAATGTTTGGTGAGTTAGATAAGGCTCCGGAATTGCAACGGAATCACCGACAGTCACTCCTCGACCTTTGGCCAAATTGTAAACCGTCACAGCTATGCAAGTTTTTTCTCGATCGACGATACAAAATGCGCTGAAAAATATCAGGAATTAATTATCGGATTATCTCAAATGACTCTCAAAAATATATTGAAATATAGGCTAGATATACCGTTTAGATCGCTTATACATTGTTAAAATTAATTTATTAAGATATAAATAATAATTTGTCGATACTCTAAATTTACAGTTTTTGTGTAGCAAATTTTATAATATTTTCATTCCATATTACACATCAAAAGTTTTACAATAAATCGTCAAACATTTTTTACGACAAAATTGATAGAATTATCGAAATAGTAAATTTAGCCTAAATGTTTATTTTAAAAAATACTTACAAAGGCACACAATCCGAGTCCTGAATCCAACAAACGACTTTTCCAAATACAAGTTTTTCGACATTAACTCCGGCAGTCAAATCTCTCAAAGGAACCAATTGGAGTTTAACGAATTTTTCTCCGGAAGTATACGAGCCACCTTTGTAAGGGCCTAAGTGTTTTTCATCCAAAGCCTGGATCATTTGATAGAGTCTCTTAGGTTTTATTCTTCCTTTGCTAATTATTAAATTTTGGACATCTCTGAGATACTTGAGTAATTCGTCACGTTTGCTTCGCGGTATTTCCCAAGTCGGATCTAACAGCATCGCTCGTTCGAAAGATTCCAGCGCCGATTTATATTCCTCTTGATACTTTAACGCCTGGTTTCAACAACTTTCTTTTTTAAATTCCGTTATCTGCATATAGTTTACAAATTTTTTGCACGTGTTCGCTCGTTTCCTACTTACCGTTGCCTTGTTGAAAAATAAATCTGGATTGCTCTTGGCAACAACATCTTTTTCCTGATGACAAAAAAAAAACATAATTAACTGTATAGATTTTTAATTATGAAATTATAAATGCTAATCATTTTACAACTATTTTATTATTATTATTTTTTTTAATTCTGATTCATTAAAATTTACAGTATAATTTATTACCAATTAGCAGGAAAAAAAAATTTAATTAAAATCATTTTAAGTTGCAAAAAATTCCGAATCTCACTTTTAAAAAATTGGGTAACGTCGAATTTATCAACAAATAGATATTTTTTAAATATCTAATTTGTATTATAAAATTGTGGGCTTTTGATATTAAGACTAAATAAATAAATGATCATTTATTTATGTTATATATAAATTGTATATAAATAAATGATTATAATATAATATAATAATATATATGTATTATAAATATATTATATATAAATAAATGATTATTTATTCATTACAGAGTACAAATCATTTTACAATAATTTCTTTTTATTTTTTGGTTTTTTTCTGATTGATTAAAATTGACAGTAGAATTTATTACAAATTAGCAGGGAATAAAAATTTAATTAAAATCAATTTAAGCTGCAAAAAATTACGAATCTCACTAAAAAAAAAAAATTGGGAAAAGTCAAATTTATCAACAAATAGATATTTTTAAAATATCTAATTTATACAAATGTTCCAGCATGAATAATACTTACCGCTTGGGCATAAGCAGACATACACAACCGTAGTGTAGCTGGATTTTGGGCAATTGTAAAAAAGGATGAGAGATAAGCATTTCCCAGGATCGTCCAGGACGTACCATCAGTTGTATCTAGACTAACAGCTTCCTTAGCAAATTCTACACCGTGCTGAATATTTTCCACCCTTAATTCGTGAGTTTGCGTTGGTTCTTGTCGCAGTACCATGGACAAATTTCTCAACGATGTTTTATTTCTTCCCTATTAAATTAAAATGACAATCATTAATATTCATACATTTTGTACAGATTATTTTATGAGGCATACATACATGTGGTAAGGCACCGACAAAACAATTTTTTGCCTGCTTAATATCATCATTTTTCCAGTAACATTCTCCAAGTTCGTTCCAAGCGTCTATGAGTTTTGGTTCTAGCTTTACAGCTTTGCTTAAAAGCTCTTCCGCTTGGGGAACAAAACGATCTACCACATTTAATGCACGACCCTTTAGATAATAGTACTTTGCTCTCGCACCATCAATTTCATATCCTTTACACTCGTCAAACTTGCTCAACGTTTCTTTCATCTCTCGCTCGACGTCAAGATTTTTTTCAATTGCCCTTTCGATTGGATGATTTTCAAAATAATGGTCTCTGAAGTGATACAAGGTTTTGACTCTTTCCTGAAATTAAGACACATCAAGGATTGAAATTGATAGAATAAATGTTTTTATTAATAATATTAATATATATTTTAATTAATAAATAATTTATTAATTATTATGTATTATATAATTATTATATATTATATATTTATATATTATATTATATATTATATATAATAATTTATTAATTATTATATATTATAATAATTAATAAATAAATAATTTGTTAATTAAAAGTTTTTCTGTAATAGATTTTGTTCTAAGTATTATTTTTTAAAAATTGTAAAACTTTCTTTTTTTATTTACTGTTATGATAGAGTTTTTTTTATTATGTCTTTTAATTGTTTATAAATTATTTCAAATTTTATACATGAAAAAAAAACTATTATTTTGAATACCTAGAAATATTTTTGAATAATCAATTAATAATTAATAGTCTCAATTTATAGTTACTGATGATAATTATTAATAAAAAATATGATTTAGTAACAATGTGTTCAAAATACTTCCCAATTTCAATAAAACAGAATTATTTCCAACTGTGATAAAAATATAGTAATTTTTCTTTTGGTAATAAAAAGTACACATTAATTTTGACATTTTTCTTTTTTGTTTTTGCCATTCGCAAAATGTCAAATTGTGGAAAACCGCTGTATGCTTTCTAGGGTTAAATAATGAAAATGGGTAAAGATAATAAAAGACTTATACAATAAGTTAGTTTTTATTTCGTGCTTTTTTGATACATTTATACAAAATACATACTGTCAAAGCTACAATAGGATCCTCTTTGATGGCACTCGGATTCTTAGCTCCTGCGACCACTTTGTCGTCTATAATTGCCGACATTTTAGTCGTATTTTACAATACGAGATGCGATCACCGTGTCGAGACCGCCTCGAGCCTCTCGAAAACTCGACTATCCATCAAGAAGCAGCGTGAAGTACGTGAAACATTATTCGTAGTCACCGAAATAAGGATTGTTCGTTCGTTATACACCCACGGATACTCGGCATAACCATTTACGGAATTCTTCAATTTGTAGGTTATAAAACTGTCACAATTCTCTTTCCTGGGTCACAGTCTTTTGTCATGCCGCGTCTCCATGACTACGAACAGCTGTAAGCTTTGTGCATCGACAGCTCATTGGCTCAGAAATGCATTTCGTAACAACCAATTACAAGCATCATGAAAAATGACCGTCATATAACTTGACAAAATGTTGGTCAGATTTGTACTATAAAATTGTGCGCTATATTTTTTTATATTAAGGTAGCTATGTCAGTACGCCGGAGTCATAGATACTAGCAACTATCGTCATCGAAGAATAAAATTATTCATTATTTCTGCATATTCCACAATTAAATTGAAAAATAAAAAAGTTTCATTCAATCATATTACGAAATTGTTTTCACGTGCGTAATTAATTTAATTATGTTATTAAAACTAATTTGACTTGTGTCTTGACTCGCCCGCCATTGGCTCTGTAAGCACACGACACATCGTGGCAACACCGCAATATCGACCGACTGTTCGACCGGCATCGTACGTTACCGATATGAAACGAGGTTAGGTTTGCGAAATTTGTTTGGCGAAACGGCTCTGTCATGTCGAATTCTCCAAAAGAAAGACACGATGTTAGAGCGGATCGCGGAAACTGAAATGGCCAATTCATTACGCGTAAAAGAATAGCGTGGTTCGACAACATTCAAGCAACAAAAAAAGCCAGATACAGTGAAGAATCGACGCAAGTGAAATTTGATCAACCGGCGAAAAATCGCATTGTCGACCTGAACAAATTAGCTGAAGGATTGTTCTCCTTTTTCTTGTAGGTAGAACCAACTACCATAAAAATGAAAAATTCAAGAGTATCGATAGGTTAAAAAATCCGATTTCAGTTAATTACGTCGAATTTAGGATGCGAGCGATCATTTTCATTCATTTTCATAGCAGAACACTACCAGTATATACCGACCGATGGTAACTATCGCGTATATAGCTGATGTGCAACGTTGCCAAACTTCGGCACCATCATGAACAGCTGGTAGAGATTGTTTTTGTACGACGCAATTTCTTGGAATTAAATTACAATAACTCGCTGAAATGTCCGGTGACTATTACTTTTTATGGTCGTATCGGTTACTTTAAGATCTAACGAACACGTAGAGCTGTTTAGATGTTTTGTATTTCATTTCTAAGATGCTTTTTTCTTTGTTCAAAAGTCAATTTTTTATATTTCTCCATATAACGCCATGTATAAAACTCTGTTTCAAAAAGTTATTTACTTAATTAGATATCCGGTAACGTATCTCGTAATTCCTCACAAATAAAAGATGAATACTCAGACTACAAGATATAAAAAATTCGGACGTATCTAACGTGTTTGCCTTCGCGTTATAACTACCTTAAGGTGATGTGACACATGTTCGAAAACTGCTGGGAAACTGCAATCGGTATAAAAAACTGTAATCAAAACTACTCAGTGGCGCTTAATATTTTAGATGAAAAAAAATAGCTTTTACTTCGTCGTAGATAGACGAAGTCAAAGCTAATTTGCTTTTGTCTGAAATATTAACCGGCTTTGAGTAGATTTGATTACAGTTTTCGAACATGTGTCACCTTAAGACTAAAGAAATAAATTATCATTTATTTATTATATATAAATTATATACATAAATGAATGATTATAATTTAATCTAATATAATATAATACAATAATATATATTGTTATGAATATAGAGATTAGGACTTATAGGAACACACGGTATGACGATCAACAAACGAATACTTGATATACTTCACAGTAAACGTGACAGAAGAGAGTCTTGACAGGACTTTGACTGCGAGCAGACGTGCGAACAAAAGCGTTAAAGATAAAGAGAACTATTTGTAATTAATAATATCCGCCCCACAAACAAATATCCGGTTTATTCATTCGTTCGGTCGTAACAATATTTATAATTTATTACAAATATATTCTATATAAATAAATGATCATTTACTTTTTTAGCTGGCGGTCAAAATGCAGCTCTTTTGCAATTTTTTTTTCTTTTTCAGAATAGCATATTTTGCTCTCCGATTGGCCATCGCAATTCCGTGAACCAATCAAACAGCGGGGTATGTCATTATGGTGCTATGAGAAGTAGTAAAAATACCGAAAAAAATGTAATCCGGTAAAATCACCACAAAAAAAGAGAAATTTGTGGTTATTTTTTTTTTCCTACAAACTTTATGTCGTGAAAATACAGTTACGAAAATTGCTCGTAAATTTGACCGGTCACAAATTTTGGTAAATTTACCGTAAAAAATTGTTAACTTTGACTATATAGTTGTGAAATTACCGGTAACAAATTTTTTGATAAAATTACCGTAACATTTTTTCGTAAATTCACCGTATCTTGAGGAGACTTTACATCACAGTGAGATCATATGATTTTATTACCAATGTGGTAATTTTTAAAGCGGTCACGTGCCGTTTTTTATGGTAAAAATATGGTAAAATTACCGCTCATATCTCTAATCTTAATAATCACAGCTAAAATGCATTCATTCGTCGCTCGCTCATTGGCTGAAGCTTGCACCACTCGTAGCCAATGAAAATCCTCCACCAGATTCCTCTGCAGATGTCGCTGCAGTCTATTTCCAAGCGTCAGCTTTTTCAAATCTCTCAGTCGTGTGTCTCGCCTCGTAATTCGCATGTTCATCGGGCCAAGCAATCCCAGAATGCTGCATTGGCTCGGTTAACGCCATTTTATGTGTTTGGCTCTGACACTGGGGAGAGACAGACACACTGTGGGACGGTGGTGCGTGAGGTGGTGGTGTTTAAAAGCGTAGCTCGTGCGTTGTATCGCGAGAGGAGACGGAGCGAGAGAGAGAGGAAGGAAGAGAAAAGAAAATCTGAATAGAAAAAAAATGTTGCTAAAATGCTTGAGGCCCGACATGTACAAGTAACGTCGGGCACGGGCAACTGGGGAGCTCTGTGCGGGTGTTAACCACGATAAGAGCTGCGAAGAAGCGCGGGCGTTAAACCGATATTCGATATGATGATGGTGTAGTGATTTTTTTGTTGTTTTTCTGTGACGTGAAGCGAAGTTGTACCAAGTGGTGTTTTCATCGAGTGTGTGAGATTCGTATATTAGGCACACTGGTATTTTCAGTAGTCGCGCTTGTCAATCTTCGTGTCCGTTTCTCAATTCTCAGCCCCCTCCCCCCTCTCCATCCCCGTGATAATCGTTGGAATTAGTGTTTTTTGGTTAATACCACGCACGGCCTCTGGATTTCCTACCCCCTAGTTTACCTGCAGTGATTACAATGAGTTCGCGAAACATCCCGTCGGACAAGGTGAGTGCAAAACACATAACATCATTTTTACAAACATTATTCTTCGCCTATTTTATATGGTTATTAATTGTCTATTTAATTTCGATCTTTATGTGCATATACTAAATATGTCTACCGCACCCTATCCCCGATCCACCTACATCTGCAGTCCGCATCCGCTGCGTCTTCGAGCCTCACCCTTAACCCGCACCCAAATCTTTACCCACAACGCCCTTAAGTACATAGTGCTTCTCTGTCTATCTTCGCGAATTTATTACAATAGATTGTTCAACACGAAACTTTTGTGCACTACGTCAATTTCACGATCGCTTACAACGGGTTTTCTCGTCGTGTATCTAAGTTTCGTGACCCAGTTTTCGTTCTCCAGGGATTCCGGTGTGTTGTAGGCCTCTCGAAAATTTCCCGCACTTGCTCCCCTCGAAGCAGCGCTGGTTTCTGTAGCGCCAGTTGGAGATAGATACTGCTGTTACTGTGTTACAGCACCAACAGCAGTTACCTATAGAATTATGGTAATTGCTCGTAGCTGTGGGCATATATATGCTTATTGTCTGCGTGTATATATATGTATATATGTGGGTTTGCTGCTTGCACCTCGCGCGAACCAGGTGCACACGCGGTTTTGACACTGCCCATAAACCGTCACGACTCTCAACGACGATGACGAATGCTATTCCAATGGGATTTTTTTCAACTCTTTATTCGCAATCTTTTTTTTTTCTCTTATTTTTTTTTTCTGAAACTGTAGCGATGAAAAATAGAACAATTCTGATGATGCTTTTTCCACTTTTTATTTCGAATCTCGTTTTCTTCAACTCTTTATTCGGACTCTTTTTTTTCTCTTATTTTTTTTTCTGAAACTGTAGCGATGAAAAATAGAAAAATTCTGATGATGCTTTTTTCACTTTTTATTTCTCATCTCGTTTTCTTTATTTCTCCAAATTTTCTGAAACTCAAGGGATGAGAAATAGAAAAATTTCAACGATATTTTTTCAACTTTTTATTCCGGATCTTATTTTCGGTATTTTTCTAAATATTCTGAAATTGAAACGATGAAAAATAGAACAATTCTGATGCGATTTTTTCAACCTTTTATTCTGAATCTTATTTTCTTTATTTCTCTAAATTTTCTGAAACTGAAACGACAAAAACTAGAAAAATTGTAATGACGTTTTATTCACGTTTTTATTCCGAATCTTATTTTCTTTAATCCTCCATATTTTCTGAAACTGAAACGTCAAAAAATAGAAACATTCTACTGACATTTTTACAACTTTTTAAATCCGAATCTTACTTTCTTTATTTCTCTAAATTTTCTCAAACTGCAACGATGAAAAATAGAAAAAATGTAATGCGATTTTCTTCAACTTTTGATTTCCAATCCAGAAGTAACATTTTTCAAAGAAACAAACGTCGTTTGAAGCCCCAGATTAACAAAAATTGACACTAACAAATATTGTTTAAAAAACGACATTTATGAAATAACAAACAATTCTAATAACATTTTAACAACTTTTTATTCGAAATCTTATTTTCATCGTTCCTCCAAATTTTGTGAAATTGAAACGACAAAAAATATCAACATTCTACTGACATTTTTTCAACTTTTCAATTCCAAATCTTATTTTCTTTATTCCTCCAAATTTTCTGAAACTGAAACGATGATAAAAAATAGAAAAATCCTAATGCGATTTTCTTCAACTTTTGATTTCCAATCCAGAAGTAACATTTAAAAAAAACGAACGTTGCTTGATAGATTGTTAAGCCTCAACTTAACAAAAAATGGACACTGATAAACATTGTTAACAAAACGATATTTATGAACAAACGAACAATGACGAACGCGAAACGAAAACGAAAAAAAAAAAACAGAAAAATCATAATGCGATTTTCTTCAACTTTTTATTTCCAATCTAAAAGTAACATTTTTTTAAAACAATCTATCAAACGTTGTTTGATAGATTGTTAAGCCCCAACTTAACAAAAAATGGACACTGATAAACATTGTTTAAAAAATGACATCTATGAACAAACGAACAATGACGAACGCGAAACGAAAACGATAAAAAAAAAACAGAAAAATCATAATGCGATTTTATTAAACTTTTTATTTCCAATCTAGAAGTAACATTTTTGAAAACAATCTATCAAACGTTGTTTGATAGATTGTTAAGCCCCAACTTAACAAAAAATGGACACTGATAAACATTGTTAAAAAAATGACATTTATGAACAAACGAACAATGACGAACGCGAAACGAAAACGAAAAAAAAAACATAAAAATCATAATGCGATTTTCTTCAACATTTTTATTTCCAATCTAGAAGTAACATTTTTTAAAACAATCTATCAAACGTTGTTTGATGGATTGTTAAGCCCCAACTTAACAAAAAATGGACACTGATAAACATTGTTAAAAAAATGACATCTATGAACAAACGAACAATAACGAACGCGAAACGAAAACGATACAAAACAGAGAAATCATAATGCGATTTTCTTCAACTTTTTAATTTCCAATCTGGAAGTAACATTTTTCAAAACAATCTATCAAACGTTGTTTGATGGATTGTTAAGCCCCAACTTAACAAAAAATGGACACTGATAAACATAGTTTAAAAAATGACATCTATGAACAAACGAACAATGACGAACGCGAAACGAAAACGAAAAAAAAAACAGAAAAATCATAATGCGATTTTCTTCAACTTTTTATTTCCAATCTAGAAGTAACATTTTTTAAAACAATCTATCAATCTGATAAACATTGTTAACAAAACAACATTTATGAACAAACGAACAATGACGAACGCGAAACGAAAACGAAAAAAAAAACAGAAAAATTGTAATGCGATTTTCTTCAACTTTTTTATTTCCAATCTAGAAGTAACATTTTTTAAAACAATCTATCAAACGTTGTTTGATAGATTGTTAAGCCCCAACATAACAAAAAATAGACAGTGATAAACATTGTTTAAAAAATGACATTTATGAACAAACGAACAATGACGAACGCGAAACGAAAACGAAAAAAAAAAACAGAAAAATTGTAATGCGATTTTCTTCAACTTTTTTATTTCCAATCTAGAAGTAACATTTTTCAAAACAATCTATCAAACGTTGTTTGATAGATTGTTAAGCCTCAACTTAACAAAAGATGGACACTGATAAACATAGTTTAAAAAATGACATCTATGAACAAACGAACAATGACGAACGCGAAACGAAAACGAAAAAAAAAACAGAAAAATCATAATGCGATTTTCTTCAACTTTTTATTTCCAATCTAGAAGTAACATTTTTTAAAACAATCTATCAATCTGATAAACATTGTTAACAAAACAACATTTATGAACAAACGAACAATGACGAACGCGAAACGAAAACGAAAAAAAAAACAGAAAAATTGTAATGCGATTTTCTTCAACTTTTTTATTTCCAATCTAGAAGTAACATTTTTTAAAACAATCTATCAAACGTTGTTTGATGGATTGTTAAGCCCCAACTTAACAAAAAATGGACAGTAATAAACATTGTTTAAAAAATCACATCTATGAACAAACGAACAATGACGAACGCGAAACGAAAACGAAAAAAAAAAACAGAAAAATCATAATGCGATTTTCTTCAACTTTTTATTTCCAATCTAGAAGTAACATTTTTTAAAACAATCTATCAAACGTTGTTTGATAGATTGTTAAGCCCCAACTTAACAAAAAATGGACAGTGATAAACATTGTTAACAAAACGACATTTATGAACAAACGAACAATGACGAACGCGAAACGAAAACGAAAAAAAAAAACAGAAAAATCATAATGCGATTTTCTTCAACTTTTTATTTCCAATCTAGAAGTAACATTTTTTAAAACATCCTATCAAACGTTGTTTGATATATTGTTAAGCCCCAACTTAACAAAAAATGGACACTGATAAACATTGTTAACAAAACGACATTTATGAACAAACGAACAATGACGAACGCGAAACGAAAACGATAAAAAAACAGAAAAATCATAATGCGATTTTCTTCAACTTTTTATTTCCAATCTAGAAGTAACATTTTTTAAAACAACATATCAAACGTTGTTTGATAGATTGTTAAGCCCCAACTTGACAAAAAATGGACACTGATAAACATTGTTTAAAAAATGACATTTATGAACGAACGAACAATGACGAACGCGAGGGGTAAGAGATTTTGCATGCTGGTCAATATAGGCACGCACTGACCAAGCAGCCTACCTGTCCAGCAACGTCCGGACTCCTTTCGTCTCGTTTCCTATCTCTTCTCTCTCGTGCGAGAAGCTCTTTGTCCGTGTTTCTCTGACGCGCGCCAGCCAACACACAACGTTTGTCGTCTCTCCCTCTTCTCCTCTTTACTCTCGAGCGTATCATAGTATTTTTCTTCGCATCAATTCACGCACGTATACACAATATATCCCTCGGTATTCTGGCACATAAAACAACTCGAGTTTTATACGCTTTTTTTTTTGTTGTTCCTTTTTCGTGCAGCGACATTCCGCGCTTAATCGCGATGTTTTAAGTACCACAACAAACGAGTGCATTCACATTTGTTTTCTATTTTTCCTAACGCTTTTTGTCGCCCTTTCACTTCGTCAGCTGATGAAATTTAATAATTCCACAATTCTTTTTTTAATTCGATATACTGTTAAATTTTCAGCAGAATAAAAAGATAAAATAGTCATTTAAAAAAAAAGGAATTTCTCAAATTCGCTTTTATAATAAATTATCTGCAGAATAAAAAATTCAAATCAAAGTTGGTTTTCAAATTCTTTCCTCTAATATTTTTATTTCATAATCCTCGTTTTTCGAAATGTAATTCGTTCATCCAAATATGTTTAAAATTATTACAATTCAAAACCACTTTAAGAATGTCAGACGATGAAACGTAGAAGAAAATACACGCATTTATGTCAACAAATCGTTTCCGAAAATAAAGAACTTAATTATTTTTTAAAAATTTATAAAATCCACATTTATAATAAATTATCTGCAGAGTAAAAAAATTCATATCAAAGTTGTCTTTAAAACTCATTTCTCTAATATTTTTATTTTATAATCCTCGTCTTTCGAAATTCAATTGTTTCATCCAAATATGTTTAAAATTATTACAATTCGAAACCACTTTAAGAATGTCAGACGATGAAACGTAGAAGAAAATACACGCATTTATGTCAACAAATCGTTTCCGAAAATAAAGAACTTAATTATTTTTTAAAAATTTATAAAATCCACATTTATAATAAATTATCTGCAGAATAAAAAAATTCATATCAAAGTTGGCTTTCAAATTCTTTTCTCTAATATTTTTATTTTATAATCCTCGTCTTTCGAAATTTAATTCTTTCATCCAAATATGTGTAAAATTATTACAATTCAAAACCACTTTAAGGGGAGGGAGTCAGGTCAAAAAAATTGATTTTGGAAATTCAATATCATCCAAATCCTATTGCATATAAAAATGTCCAATGCACTATATTGTTGGTACTCGATTAAAGGATTTTTTACTGTCGTCTGACTTGCATATACTTTTAAATATTATCTTAAGCAAAGATCTTAGGTTTTCCATTCTGCGCATGATTCAGATCAAACTACTAGGCAGATTGGAATGGTTGATGTCTCATTTTCTTCTTCATGAAAAGATACACCGGCTAAATGGAGCAAATGTTAATAAAATGTAATATTTTTTAAGTAACATAATTATTAATAAATAAATTTTATGCTATTTTCTAAATCAGTGATTAACTTTGCTTTCAGAATGAAAAAAAATAGTTTGCTCCATTTAGCCGGTGTATCTTTTCATGAAGAAGAAAATGAGACGTCAATGATTCCAATCTGCCTAGTAGTTTGATCTGAATCATGCGCAGAATGGAAAACCTAAGAACTTTGCGTAAGATAATATTGAAAAGCATATGCAAGACAGACGACAGTAAAAAATTCTTTCATTGAGCACCAACAATATAGTGCATTGGGCATTTTTATATGCAATAGGATTTGGATGATATTGAATTTCCAAAATCAATTTTTATTGACGTGACTCCCTCCCCTTAAGAATGTCAGACGATGAAATGTAGAAGAAAATACACGAATTTATGTCAACAAATCGTTTCCAAAAATAAATAAAGAACTTAATTATTTTTAAAAAATTTATAAAATCCACATTTATAATAAATTATCTGCAGATCAAAAAATTCATATCAAAGTTGTCTTTAAAATTCTTTTCTCTAATATTTTTATTTCATAATCCTCGTCTTTCGAAATGCAATCCTTTGATCCAAATATGTTTAAAATTATTACAATTCGAAACCACGTTAAGAATGTCAGACGATGAAACGTAGAAGAAAATACACGCATTTATGTTAACAAATCGTTTCCGAAAATAAATAAAGAACTTAATTATTTTTTAAAAATGTATAAAATCCACATTTATAATAAATTATCTGCAGAATACAAAAATTCATATCAAAGTTGGTTTTCAAATTCTTTTCTCTAATATTTTTATTTCATAATCCTCGTCTTTCGAAATGCAATCCTTTGATCCAAATACGTTTAAAATTATTACAATTCGAAACCACGTTAAGAATGTCAGACGATGAAACGTAGAAGAAAATACACGCATTTATGTTAACAAATCGTTTCCGAAAATAAATAAAGAACTTAATTATTTTTTAAAAATGTATAAAATCCACATTTATAATAAATTATCTGCAGAATACAAAAATTCATATCAAAGTTGGTTTTCAAATTCTTTTCTCTAATATTTTTATTTTATAATCCTCGTCTTTCGAAATTTAATTCTTTCATTCAAATATGTTTAAAATTATTACAATTCGAAACCACTTTACGAATGTCAGACGATGAAACGTAGAAGAAAATACACGAATTTATGTCAATAAATCGTTTCCGAAAATAAAGAACTGAATTATTTTTTAAAAATTTATAAAATCCACATTTATAATAAATTATCTGCAGAGTAAAAAAATTCATATCAAAGTTGTCTTTAAAATTCATTTGTCTAATATTTTTATTTTATAATCCTCGTCTTTCGAAATTCAATTCTTTCATCCAAATATGTGTAAAATTATTACAATTCGAAACCACTTTAAGAATGTCAGACGATGAAACGTAGAAGAAAATACACGAATTTATGTCAACAAATCGTTTCCGAAAATAAATAAAGAACTTAATTATTGTTTAAAAATGTATAAAATCCACATTTATAATAAATTATCTGCAGATCAAAAAATTCATATCAAAGTTGTCTTTAAAATTCTTTTCTCTAATATTTTTATTTTATAATCCTCGTCTTTCGAAATGTAATTCTTTGATCCAAATATGTTTAAAATTATTACAATTCGCTTTAGGAATGTCAGACGATGATACGTAGAAGAAAATACACGTATTTATGTCAATAAATCGTTTCCGGGAAACATAAAGACCTTTATTGAAGGTCAGGGTTTTGAGTTGTTGGATTTTCACGCGGAATGGTCCATATAATATGATACCCATTGAACGTGCCATCATGTCTAGCGACGTCTGGTTTATATGTTACTGCTCTGAAAACGAGTAAGATTCGATAAAACGTTGCGTCTATTCGTTCGTTCGTTCGTTCGTTCGTTCGTTTTATTCCCCGAGTCTTGCCGCATCGCTTTCTATACATGTTCTCGACACATCGTCTTGTGAAATTCTCCCACGCTATACCCGTCAGACACATAATCGTATTTCCCCGGAGAAAATACGTCGTCGTTGACGTCGTCGTCGTCATCGCGAAGTGTAGACGTCGGTACGCCCGGCACGAATTATATTTACTCTCCACCTGCAACGACCGGGTGAGTTTAAGTATGCGAGAGACTAGGAGAAGCGCGAGAACGACTCGTCTATCGATTTTCGTCACTGACGCACTTTCAACACAGACATACACGCATGGATGCATTTTTAAATAACGAGCAATTTCACTTGAAAGTATCGTTTAGTTTTCTGAACACTAAACTAACAATTTTTTTTAACACCTATTAAGGTAAACGTACCAATGGTGGGACAGGTCCCAATTGAGGGACACTAAAGGGATATTTGTAGATACTAAGAGTTTAATGGATAAAATATTTAAAAATAACTCTTCCAATTGTATCTGTTATATATAATTAACATACGTGAAAAGATTTCATGTTTTTCATCGTAAATTGAAAATGTAAATAATAAGTATATTAGCGGATCTATGGTGTTCGAGCTTTTTCAGCAAATCTCTAAACCAATTAGCTAAGGAGAGCCGAATAATCATTAATATGATACCCCGAAGATTATAGTTCGTTCGAGACTTTCCATAGGTATTTCAAATTCAGAAATTCTTAAAGTTTAAGATTACACTGTCAAATGTTACGTACAATATCTTAAAACTCGTAATTTTTGTGTCCCGTTATTGGAGCTGACCGAATATACGTTGGCACCACTGTCCAACGTATGTTCCGCGACTGGGGCAAGTAGTAAGCAATCTCGCTGCGACCCAGAGCCGGGACACAATCGCACGATTGACATTTTGACGCGGATGTTGGGTTATGCGGTAGCAAAAACTTCATTGATAATTTACTAAAATATATATATGTATTTTATAAACATATATGTTTTATTTATTGCATCATAGGTGTATATATGTGTACCGCACATTTTTTGGCATTTCTTTTCAAGCAGATGCATTAAAATTTGTAGATGTCCACCGATACGCACATTTGGTGTCCCGGCAGCGGGACATGCACAAAAATACCCGTCCCGGCACTGGTACATCTGCACTTTTCAGCGTTTTAATCAATAACTATTTATCAAACAATCAGAAATATTTTTATTGTATAGTTTTTGGAAACTAGAAACTCTAATCTTGCAATTCGTTACCACCATTTGCAAAATAATTAATATATGCATGCGGAAATTGGCATACAAAACAGACACCGCCTTAAACGTCCCGCCATTGGTACGTTTACCTTAACAATATTTTTTGTTGGAGCTATAGTTTGGCGATACGCACGCTCGTTGCTTAAAACAAGCGAAGTTTGTTTATCGCCTATTCTTTTATGTTAATTGCAAAATATCATCTGTCCGAGTACGTCGCTAATAAAAATTGTCTTGATAAAAGTGTTTTATTCTTATAAAATATATCGTGCTCTGCCTGAAGATACAATATTTTTGGCGTGAAATAATTTTTTGGGAAAAAGGAATTTTTAAGATCGCTAAACGAAAAAAATTGTATAATCGGTTTTGGGCAATTTGATTTGGTAAAAAATATTTTTGAAGGTCGATTAATGGACAAAAATTGTAAAATAGGATTTTGAAGGATTTGATGTGGCAACAAAATATTTGAAGGTCGCTTAATGGAAAAAAATTGTGAAAGGATTTTGAAGGATTTGATGTGGCAAAAAATATTTGAGGGTCGTTAAATGATTTAAGGTCATTAAACTAACAATTTTTTTAACACCTATTAATTATTTTTTTGGCGTGAAACAATTTTTTTTTTTTTGGGAAAAAGGAATTTTAAGATCGTTAAACGAAAAAAATTGTATAATCGGTTTTGGGGAATTTGATTTGGGAAAAAATATTTTTGAAGGTCGATTAATGGGAAAAAATAGTGAAATAGGATTTTGAAGGATTTGACGTGGCAACAAAATATTTGAAGGTCGCTTAATGGAAAAAAAATTGTGAAATAGGATTTTGAAGGATTTGATGTGGCAAAAAATATTTGAGGGTCGTTAAATGATTTGAGGTCATTAAACTAACAATTTTTTTAACACCTATTAACTATATTTTTGGCGTGAAACAATTTTTTTTTGGGAAAAACGAATTTTAAGATCGCTAAACGAAAAAAATTGTATAATCGGTTTTGGGGAATTTGATTTGGGAAAAAATATTTTTGAAGGTCGATTAATGGAAAAAAAATTGTAAAATAGGATTTTATCTGGCAAAAAATATTTGAAGGTCGCTTAATGGAAAAAAATTGTGAAATAGGATTTTGAAGGATTTGATGCGGCAAAAAATATTTGAAGGTCGTTAAATGATAACGTTGTGAAATAGGTTGGGTAATTTTACGCTGTTTAACACCCATTTACTATATTTTGGGCGTGAAATATTTTTTTTTATATTGGTGAAAAATAAATTTTAAGCTGATTCAACTAAAAAATGGTATAATCGGTTTTGGGAATTTGATCTGACAAAAAAATATTTGAAGGTCGATTAGTGGAAAGATCGTTAAATCAGTTTTTAAGGATTTGATCTGGTGAAAAATATTTGAACGTCGCTTAATGGAAAAAAATTGTAAAATCGGCTTTGAAGGATTTGATGTGTCAAAAAATATTTGAAGGTCGCTTAATGGAAAGATCGTTAAATCAGTTTTGAAGGATTTGATCTGGTGAAAAATATTTGAATATCGATTAATGGAAAAAAAATGGTACAATCAGTTTTGAAGGATTTGATCTGTCAAAAAATATTTGAAGGTCGCTTAATGGAAAGATCGTTAAATCAGTTTTGAAGGATTTGATCTGGTGAAAAAGATTTGAAGGTCGCTTAATGGAAAAAAAAAATTGTAAAATTGGTTTTGAAGGATTTGATCTGTCAAAAAATATTTGAAGGTCGCTTAATGGAAAGATCGTTAAATCAGTTTTTAAGGATTCGATCTGACAAAAAATATTTGAAGTTCGCTTGATGCAAAAAATTGTATAATCAGCTTTGGGGAATCTGATTTGTCATAAAATATTTGAAGGTCACTTAATGGAAAAAAATTGTAAAATCGTTTTTGAAGGTCGTTAAATGATAAAGTTGCAAAATAGGTTCGATCATCTTACGTTGTATTTAATCTTAATGCTAGATAATACAGCGAATATATGTATAGAAATTCCAGTGAAAATATTTACATTAATTAGTAGAGTGAGTTGATCTTGATAACCCTGAATGTGTTGACAGCCGTTGACAAGAAATTGGAGGTCAAGAATAGCGGAAGATAAAAAAAAATCTGATTATACAATTTATCAATTCGTTACGCGACCTTTAGATATTTTATGACAGGCTTAAAAATCCGCGAGGTCGATTGTAATCATAATATTTCGATCGACATCTTTTATTTTTAGTCGGAAATATCAATCTTGTCCCTTTTTGTCGTACAATCAATTGAAAGATTGTAAAATCGATATTCTGCTAATTTCGCGATTTTAAATTCTTGATATTAAATATATTAATACGAAAATACAAATGAACTTAAATTAGTATAGCAAAAAGATTGACATTTAAGATGATAAGAAATTAAAAGTCAAAATTAGCGGAAGATAAAAAATCTGATTATACAATTTATCAATTCGTTATACGACCTTTAGATATTCTATGACAGGCTTAAAAATCCGCGAGGTCGATTGTAATAATAATATTTCGATCTACATCTTTTATTTTTAGTCGGAAATATCAATCTTGTCCATTTTTGTCGTACAATCAATTGAAAGATTGTAAAATCGATATTCTGCTAATTTCGCGATTTTTAAATCTTGATATTAAATATATTAATACGAAAATAAAAATGAACTTAAAATAGTATAGCAAAAAGATTGACATTTAAGATGATAAGAAATTAAAAGTCAAAATTAGCGGAAGATAAAAAATCTGATTATACAATTTATCAATTCGTTTTACGACCTTTAGATATTAAATAACAGGCTTAAAAATCCGCAAGGTCGATTGTCTGATAATATTTGGATCTGCATTTTAAATTTTTAGTCCGAAATATTAATTTCGTTCTTTTTGGTCATTCAATGAATTGAAAAATTGTTAAATAAATATATTAATACGAAAATATGAATCAACTTAATCGTGACATAAAAATGACATTCCGGCAGTAAAAAAAAATCCTTACATTGTCACGAGTCCAAAGAAAATTTAATATTTCACCACCTGTCAACATCTAGAAATTGGAACGCAAGATATTGCCAGCTTTCCATCCGAGATATAAATAAAGTTATCTGCCCACTGCAGCGCAATGAACCATAACGAGCAATGTAATATATTCCATTCAGTTATCGCCTGCACTTTTTCATGACGTATATAAAATAAAAGTGCGGAAAATAAAACGTCGTAAAGATCTGAAAATCAGAATTATGTTCAAAAATATAAATAACTTTTTTATGACTTTGATTCTAAATTTCGAGGGATGAAGAAAATTTCATTGATATTATAACGACATTGAACATTCTTCAAAAATATTATCAAATTTCATATTTTGATAATCGTGATTTAAAAAAATGTCATTTTGCATTCTCTGGTTTTTTTTAATGTTAAAGTGCGGAAAACAAAACGTCGTAAAGATCTGAAAATCAGAATTATGTTCAAAAATATAAATAACTTTTTTATGACTTTGATTTTAAATTTCGAGGGATGACGAAGATTTTATTGATATTATAACAACATTGAACATTCTTCAAAAATATTATCATATATCATATTTTGATAATCGTGAAAAAAAAATGTCATTTTGCAATCTTTGGATTTTTTTTTCATCGCCTGCACTTTTTCATGACGTATATAAAATAAAAGTATGGAAAATAAAACGTCGTAAAGATCTGAAAATCAGAATTATGTTCAAGAACATAAATAACTTTTTTATGACTTGGATTTTAAATTTCGAGGGATGAAGAAAATTTCATTGATATTATAACGACACTGAACATTCTTCAAAAATATTATCAAATATCATATTTTGATAATCGTGGAAAAAATGTCATTCAATGTCATTTTGCGTTTTCTGGTTATTTTTTTTTTCATCGCCTGCACTTTTTCATGACGTATATAAAACCAAAGTGCTGAAAACAAAACTTCGTAAAGATCTGAAAATCAGAATTATGTTCAAAAATAAAAATAACTTTTTTATGACTTTGATTTTAAATTTCGAGGGATGAAGAAAATTTCATTGATATTATAACGACACTGAACATTCTTCAAAAATATTATCAAATATAATATTTTGATAATCGTGATAAAAAAATGTCATTCAATGTTATTTTTCATTCTCTGGCAATTTTTATTTTTTTTAACTCCTTCCTAATCAACAAATATATATATATATTTTTTTTACGATTACGAGACTTCCTCTTGAAAAGATAACAACGAAAACGAAAACAAAAACCGGTATTTTGACGGTTTCGTTTCGAGGCCTTGACGGCAAATATTTAATGCGGAATAAAAATAATGTGAGTGATTGTAGCTAACGATGTGATGATATGGGACCAAAAATCAATCACAATTGTTTCTTTATCGCTGTTCAACTCTCTTTAACTCAATATATATCTCTTGACCTCCGTTTTTGTGACGTCAGAAGCCTGGAGATCGTGACTTTCATCTCCTATTTCCTGAGCCACCTTTCTCCTCGCTGGCTCGTAACATGGAATCTCTGGTTTAACTCCCACTTTTCGTTTCCTGTAATACTCTTGGACTGTTAGTACTTGGTCTCTCGTTCTGCAAGTAAATAAACCTCTTGTTGAAACATATATTCATAAAGCAGCAAACAATGACTGACCCTTTTGTGGTACTAACTTTTTAATGGTCAAGCCTTTTTCTTGTTGAAAAAAGGAAAAAAAATGTTTATATGAAAAACACATTTCTGTATCAAAATAATGAAAAAGTATAAAATTTATCTCACGGTGATTTGAACAATGAATTTTTATTCTACTTTTCTTTCTATCTTAAAATATAGAAAGTATTCAATTTCTCTTATCTTGCCAAAAATTTTTTAAATAATTTTTCTAAAGATTTTTCGAAAATTAATACGAATTTGGTAAATATGATATAGTGATATTTAAAGGGTTATAAAATTTGTTCCATGATAATTTAAGCAATGAATTTTGCTTTTATAAATTTTTATTCTATTTCTTTTCTAACTTGAAATTTAGAAAGTTTGTATTTAAATTCTCTTATTTGAAAAAAATAAATAAATAATTATTTAAAAAGATTTTTCGAAAAAAAAAACACATGATTTTGGTAAATATGCGATGTTGACATTTAAAGAGTTATAAAATTTGATCCATGGTAATTTAAGCTGCTAACAATTCCTAAAAAAATAATATTTATTAGTAAATATTATTTTTATTTTTTTAATAATATTTGCTAATAAATATTATTTTTATTTTTTTAATAATATTTACTAATAAATATTATTTTTATTTTAAAAATAATATTTACTAATAAATATTATTTTTATTTTAAAAATAATATTTACTAATAAATATTATTTTTATTTTTAAAATAATATTTACTACTAAATATTATTTTTATTTTTTAAATAATATTTACTAATAAATATTATTTTTGTTTTTTAGGAATTAAAAGTAATATTTTATTTTTAGTTGTGTGGGAATTATAGTGCAGATTTGAATTCAGTTGGTTAAACTCTACACCTCTTATCGAGATTCATGTAGTTCAGTCAGGTGGTGGCTTAACGAATTAGTTCTGAGCAAGGAAAGACTCGACTTACGAAGCTCGGATTTAGCTTTCCCCAGCGCGAGTGTAAATTTACATTACACGCACTACGACAACGAAGCCGAGAAGTGAAAAAAAAAAAATTTCACGAGAGTATCTCGTTTCGCAATGTCACCTGTTAAAACTGTTTTGACACTCGACACACACAAATGCTGCACACCAAACTCGTATTACCATGAAACTTGCACTGATAGTCAGCATGTTATCCATGATACACGTTTAGATAAAACGTTGCATTCTTCACTGCATAAATATATATATATATGCTACATTATACAAATTCCCAAATTTCACAAATAATTCGTAATTTTTTTAAATTCAATTTTAAAAATTCTCATAAAAAAAGTAAAAAATTTAATTTCCTTCTTCATTTCCAAAAATATTTTCGAACACATAAACTATATGATCTATTATAAAATTTCGTTATATTTATTAAATTTTCGTCTCCGAGAATTTTTTCAGCGGTTTCCATGAAATTTATATATATATATATACATTATACAAATTCCCATATTTCACAAATAATTCTCAATTTCTTTTAAAATCAATTTAAAAAATTCTCATAAAAAAAGTAAAAAATTTAATTTCCTTCTTCATTTCCAAAAATATTTTCGAACACGTAAACTATATGATCTATTATGAAATTTCGTTATATTTATTAAATTTTCGTCTCCGAGAATTTTTTCAGCGGTTTCCATGAAATTTATTCTAAAAACAGAAGTTAACAAAATTTTTTTTAAAAATCATATCTATTCGAAAAAAGAGGGTATTAATTTTATAAGAAGAAAAAAATGTTCTGATGGTTCAATTGTATTTATTAAATCTAATGTGTACAAAAAAATGTACAAATTGTTAATGTAACTTCCAACTTTCAATTTGACATATAAAAGTTCGTAAATTTTACAAAATTCATTATAATCTGATTTGAGACAAACGTATTTGTAAATTCGTCATGTTTACAAAATCTTTCCTGACACTTAAAAAATTTATCATTAAATCCGAAAAATAGCCAAGATTTTCCGTTCGCATTTGAATCCCATTCGCGTTTGTACTATTCCCTTGGAGGCAGCGCAATTATCCATCGTGATGAGGATGAAAAACACAGAAAGCGGGCTATTGCGAAAAGTGAATTACAGCGGCAAGAGCTGAAACGTTGAAGGTGCACGAAATGCTGTGGAGAGAAAGAAAAGAGAGAACGAGAAATGCGAAACAGCGAGAGCGCTAAATTAAAGTTGTAATACGTTGTTGCGCTGCTGAGTTCTGTTCCTGCTAGTCGAGAGGAAACGTGCACGTTCGCTTCTCGCCACACCTTGAGCAATGAAAGCTCTCGGCTCTTCGCTGCGAGGAACACACAACATTCTCAGCAGAAAACGCGCTGTCGAAAATTCCCCCAACGAATCGAAATAAATGAGAACAAATTCGAGAGAAAAGAGTGATTTCGCATCGCGTCCGCTTCTCAATTAAGGGATCTTTCCAGTGTGACTGCCCGAAAAATAGTCTATTTTCACGATTTTTTTTCGGACGTTTACTATACGCCGATCAATCTGAAATTTTTATGACATATTAAGGTACTCATGAATGACAGAAAATGATTTTTTATAAGACGATTTTTATCGTTTAAATATTTTTTTTTAATTGTTGAAAATAATGTTGATAAAAAAGATAGCCTCATGGTGGACGTCCTAGGGGTCGCAAATTTGATCTAAAAAAGAAACCCAAAGGATTATTAATTAGTATGCGATTGGCTATCGCGCTGTGGAGGCTTTTTTTTAAATCAAAATTGACAAAATGGCGGCGGTTTGAACAAAAAGTACCGATTTTAGCCGCTTTTTTCGACAGTTTTTTTTTTTTTTAAATGGGAAGATGCAAAAAAAAAGCTTCCATGGCACGATAGAGAGTAGCGTGAAGAATGTTCTCCTAAAATTTGAAAACGATCGCTTGAAAACTGTCCGCTTCTCAATTAAGGGATCTTTCCAGTGTGACTGCCCGAAAAATAGTCTATTTTCACGATTTTTTTTCGGACGTTTACTATACGCCGATCAATCTGAAATTTTTATGACATATTAAGGTAATCATGAATGACAGAAAATGATTTTTTATAAGACGATTTTTATCGTTTAAATATATTTTTTTAATTGTTGAAAATAATGTTGGTAAAAAAGATAGCCTCATGGTGGACATCCTAGGGGTCGCAAATTTGATCTAAAAAAAAACCCAAAGGATTATTAATTAGTATGCGATTGGCTATCGCGCTATGGAGGCTTTTTTTAAAATCAAAATTGACAAAATGGCGGCGGTTTGAACAAAAAGTACCGATTTTAGCCGCTTTTTTCGACAGTTTTTCTTTTAAAAAAATGGGAAGATGCAAAAAAAAAGCTTCCATGGCACGATAGAGAGTAGCGTGAAGAATGTTCTCCTAAAATTTGAAAACGATCGCTTGAAAACTGTTCCCTGGAGAATGTTCACCGTTTTGAAAAATGTCGTTTCGAGAAAAACGCGTTTAAAGTTTCGAGTGTAGAAATTTCATATACCTAAATTGTGTACTTACGACTTAATCGGCGATGCCAGGTCCGTAAAGTATGCTAGCGAAGTATTTCGTATATCGCTTTAAAAATTTAAAGCTAAGACGAAAAAAAATCGATTTTTTTTCACACTGGAAAGATCCCTTAAGAAACGTACACATGGCAACCGAAATATACCAGCCAAATAGCCAATAGGAGCTGTTGAAATTCTCGCTCCTCTAATTTTTGTCTCTTTAGATTATTCCGTAAAAAATCATTAAGTATCGCTTTATGAAAAAAATTGAAAAATCTGTTATAAACAATTTGAGCTGGAAAAAAAATTGAGAAAAATTGAAAAATCGGTTATAAAGAATTTGAGCTGGAAACAAAATTGAGAAAAATTGAAAAACCGGTTATAAAAAATTTGAGCCGGAACAAAAATTGAAAAAAATTGGAAAATTAGTTATAAAAAATTGAGAAAAATTGGAAAACTGGTTATAAAAAATTCGAGCTGGAACAAAAATTGAGAAACACTCGAAAATCGGTTATAAAGAATTTGAGCTCATAAAAGAATTGAGAAAAATTGGAAAATTAGTTATAAAGAATTTGAGCTGGATAAAAAATTGAGAAAAATTGGAAAACCAGTTATAAAAAATTTGAACTGGAACAAAAATTGAGAAAAACTCGAAAATCGGTTATAAAGAATTTGAGCTGATAAAAGAATTGCAAAAAATTGAAAAATCGGTTTCGAATGATTTGAGCTGAAGAAAAATATTTGAAGATCACTGAAAGAAAAAAAATCGGACAATCGGTTTTTAAGGATTTTTGACCTGGTAAAAAAATATTTAGCAGACGCTGAACGAAAAAATTGGAAAATCGGTTATAAAGAATTTGAACTGGAAAAAAATGGTGAAAAATGGGAAAATCGGTTATAAAGAATTTGAACTGGAAAAAAAATTGTGAAAAATGGTAAAATCGGTTATAAAGAATTTCAACTGGAAAAAAAGTTGTCAAAAATTGGAAAAACGGTTATAAAGAATTTGAACTGGAAAAAAAAATTGTGAAAAATTGGAAAATCGGTTATAAAGAATTTGCGCTGGAAAAAAAATTGTGAAGAATTATAAAATCGATTTTGAAGCATTTGAACAGGAAACAAAATTGGTAAAATCGAAGAAAACCGTTTTTTGAAAGTTTTAAATCAACACTACGAGCGCACGAAAGATTCTCAGCAGAAAACTCGCCATCGCAAACTCCGGCACCGAATCGAAATAAAAGGGAACGAGTTCGAGAGGGAAAGAGTGATTTCGCATCGCGTCCGGTTCTCAATTAAGAAACGTACACACGCCAACCGGAATACCGGCCAAACAGCCAATAGAAACTGGTGAGGGTTCTCGCAGCTTTGCTCCTCAAGTTTGTTCCTCTTCAGACACTTACGTCTTTCCGTCCTCCGGACTTTCCAATTCTCCAAGGTTTAATTTCATTACAATTAATTGCGTAAATTGTAATTCACGAGTCCTACTACAAAGTCTACGTCTGTTTACGTGTATTTGCTGAGAAGTTGCAATCCATTCAAGAGAGCAAAATACATTCAAACGTCTGTATTTCAAAATACAATGGAAAAGGAAATCAATAACGTTTTGTCGTCGCTCTGTCTGAGAGTTGATATTTTGAAAACATGACAGATTATTGATTTTATGTGGGTGCAAAGCAGCTGAATATATATAAATGCAGATGGAATCCAAAATAATGTAATATGCAATAAATGGGAATAATTGCTGAGGAATCAAAACATTCAATTTTTTAATTTTTTGTACAGTGAAATATTAATACTTGTAAAATCAGTTTCATATATTTAGTTAAAATTCTTCAAAGTTAATTTAAGAAAGATGAATTTTAGCCTATCGGAATTTCAATCGCGACAAGAGAAAAATTCTTAATAAATTAATGCCATTGGACTAATAATACAAATTTAATTAATAATACAAAAAAATTATCAATATTATTTAATTAAATCAAATAATTAGTTAACAATCTTAATCTTTAATTAAAACATGTTTGCTTACTTTTCCGAATGCTGGTGATTTTTTCAAAGAATTGTTTCAAATTTTTTTAAAATATGTCGAACATTCTATAGCTATTCCTATCCAACTGATAAAAAGTTCTGTAACTTTTCAATCATTACCTGGAAAAAAAGCACTCGTGACTTGACAAATTAAGTGAAAATGATTTATAAAAAAAAGAAAGTCTTAAAATATCTTTTTGGAATCATTATTATTCAATATCAATGTTTATTCATTATTTTTTCCTTCGGCCTTCTCTTTTATCTCTTCGTGGACAAAGATTGAGGAAGTACGTGTGATGCATCCTTAAGCTTAAGCTCAAGGTGGTAGAATCGTCGCTGCATTATTTATTTAACAAGGTTGACCCGAATTATCCTAAAATCCAATGCGGACCATTACGACCTTTCTTATACCAATATTTTTGATAGGAAATTATTATTGTTTATTTCATTCAGGAAATTTGAGCTTTCACAAATTATTATATATGAATCATTTTTATATATGTATTTTTTTTAAATGCTGTTTGGGATCGATGAGAAAAGTCATAAAAAGAAATCATTATTATTTAATATCAATGTTTATTCATTATTTTTTCCTTCGGTCTTCTCTTTTATCTCGTAGTTGACAAAGATTGAGTAAGTACGTGCGATACATCCTTAAGCTTAAGCTCAAATTGCTAGACCATTACTAACTTCCTTATCCCAATATTTCCGGTAGCAAATTATTATTGTTTATTTTATTCAGAATATTTGAGATTTCACAAATTTCACATGAATAATTTTCATATATATTTTTAAAAAATGCTGTTTGCGATCGATGCAAAAAGTGGTAAAAATAAATATTGGGGTTTGTGATTAACGGGGGGAAAAAATCTTAAAATATCTTTTCGGAATCATTATTATTCAATATCAATGTTTATTCATTATTTTTTCCTTCGGTCTTCTCTTTTATCTCTTAGTTGAGACAGATTGAGGAAGTACGTGTGATTTTGGGGTTTGTGATTAACGGGGGAAAAAAATGTTAAAATATCTTTTCGGAATATCAATATTTATTCATTACTTTTTCCTTCGCACTTCTCTTTTATCTCTTCGTTGACAAAGATTAAGGAAGTACGTGTGCGTGATGCATCCTTAAGCTTAAGCTCAAGTCGCTAGAATCGTCGCTGCGTTATTTTTTTAACAAGGTTGACCCGAATTATCCTAAAATCCAATGCAGACCATTAAGACCTTCCTAATACCAATATTTTCGTAGCAAATTATTATTGTTTATTTTATTCAGAATATTTGAGATTTCACAAATTTCACATGAATAATTTTTATCGATGGAAAAAGTCATAAAAATAAATTTTGGGGTTTGTGATTAACGTGGGAAAAAAATCGTAAAATATCTTTTCGGAATGATTATTATTCAATATCAATGTTTATTCATTATTTTTTTCTTCGCACTTCTCTTTTATCTCTTAGTTGACAAAGATTAAGGAAGTACGTGTGATGCATCCTTAAGCTTAAGCTCAAGTCGCTAGAATCGTCGCTGCGTTATTTTTTTAACAAGGTTGACCCGGATTACCCTAAAATCCAATGCAGACCATTAAGACCTTCCTTATACGAATATTTTCTTAGCAAATTATTATTGTTTATTTTATTCAGAATATTTGACATTTCACAAATTTCACATGAATAATTTTTATCGATGGAAAAAGTCATAAAAATAAATATTGGGGTTTGTGATTAACGGGGGAAAAAAATGTTAAAATATCTTTTCGGAATCATTATTATTCAATATCAATGTTTATTCATTATTTTTTCCTTCGCACTTCTCTTTTATCTCTTAGTTGACAAAGATTAAGGAAGTACGTGTGATGCATCCTTAAGCTTAAGCTCAAGTCGCTAGAATCGTCGCTGCGTTATTTTTTTAACAAGGTTGTCCCGGATTACCCTAAAATCCATTGAAGACCAGTAAGAACTTCCTTATACGAATATTTTCGTAGCAAATTATTATTGTTTATTTTATTCAGAATATTTGTGATTTCACAAATTTCACATGAATAATTTTTATCGATGGAAAAAGTCATAAAAATAAATTTTGGGGTTTGTGATTAACGGGGGAAAAAATTTTTTAAATATCTTTTCGGAATGATTATTATTCAATATCAATATTTATTCATTATTTTTTCCTTCGGACTTCTCTTTTATCTCTTAGTTGACAAAGATTAAGGAAGTACGTGTGATGCATCCTTAAGCTTAAGCTCAAGTCGCTAAAATCGTCGCTGCGTTATTTTTTTAACAAGGTTGACCCGGATTACCCTAAAATCCATTGAAGACCATTAAGAACTTCCTTAAATATTTTCGTTTCCTTGAATATTTTCGTAGCAAATTATTATTGTTTATTTTATTCAGAATATTTGACATTTCACAAATTTCACATGAATAATTTTTATCGATGGAAAAAGTCATAAAAATAAATTTTGGGGTTTGTGATTAATGGGGGAAAAAATCTTAAAATATCTTTTGGAATGATTATTATTCAATATCAATGTTTATTCATTATTTTTTTCTTCGCACTTCTCTTTTATCTCTTAGTTGACAAAGATTAAGGAAGTACGTGTGATGCATCCTTAAGCTTAAGCTCAAGTCGCTAGAATCGTCGCTGCGTTATTTTTTTAACAAGGTTGACCCGGATTACCCTAAAATCCATTGAAGACCATTAAGAACTTCCTTAAATATTTTCGTTTCCTTGAATATTTTCGTAGCAAATTATTGTTTATTTTATTCAGAATATTTGACATTTCACAAATTTCACATAAATAATTTTTATCGATGGAAAAAGGCATAAAAATAAATTTTGGGGTTTGTGATTAACCGGGAAAAAAATCTTAAAATATCTTTTCGGAATGATTAGTATTCAATATCAATATTTATTCATTATTTTTTCCTTCGCACTTCTCTTTTATCTCTTAGTTGACAAAGATTAAGGAAGTACGTGTGATGCATCCTTAAGCTTAAGCTCAAGTCGCTAGAATCGTCGCTGCGTTATTTTTTTAACAAGGTTGACCCGGATTGCCCTAAAATCCATTGAAGACCATTACCACCTTCCTGAATCCCCCATAGTATTGTGTGACTTGAGGCGCTGAGTCAGTCGTGGGTGCGCAATATTAAAGCGTCAGCGTCAACGCTACCGTCTTGCGTTGCGGCGCACCCAAGCTTTTCCTTTTCGTGAAAGTTATTTGAGAACTAAGGGTCTCGGTGTTGTATACTTTGAACTCACGCGAGAGATTGAGAGGAGAATTTCCGGCTCCTAAGAGAGGCGTAAAAAATAATAAAAAAAAAATATAAAAAGAGCCTTGCTTGAGAAACCTTAACCGACAGATGTTAAGGTTTCGTGCTTGCTAGCAGCTATAAAGTCTTCGAGTTCTGCTGGCGCTTTAAACTCCCGCCGCGTGTAGGGAAATGACTGTTTTACAAAACGCCTCGTACTACTAATGCGGTACAATATAGAGAGTCGTTTATATATATATATATATTTAGATATATATACACGTATGTATATAGGCACACACATATTAGTACTACAACACAATGCAACGTTGTCCCTGCTTTGTTGATACTCCTGTGACTTTTACAAACGAGTCTCGAGGGTTTCTATATTTAGTGGCGTCACCGTTATCGAGCTACTTCTCACTCTTTGCGTTCTTCTCCCTTTCTCTCTTTTTCTTTCTCTCTCTTTCTCTCTCTGTTTTTCTCTGCTGCTGCGTGCCCCTTCGTTTTGTGAGACTAATTACCCTTGTAACGCAATTGGCCCACTATGGCTGAAACAACATGTAGTGTATATATATCTATATATATTAAGGGATATATAGATTATAGTGTATTACTAATTTACACCGTTAGCTTGTCGAGACTCATCGAAATATATTTGTGGTAATAATAATACGACTTTGAAATAGATTCCTGCGGTAATAATAGTGTAAAGGTGTGTGTAACAAGGCTGAGAAAATTAGAGAGGTTTGGTACTGTAAATATCAGTCAATTATGTGGATTTTTTAAATGCTAATTTTGTGTAATGATAATGATCAAGCCGCTATGATTTTTTAGTTGATTTGACTGATGACTGATTTTGTATTTTCTTTTTGACATCGAAAGAACTCGCCGATTAGAAAAAAATGGTGTAAATATAATTACAGTAATAAGGAATAACCGAAAAATAGTAAAGAGTGTGTACGATTTTTGATGTTCTAACTTTAAAAATATGTAAAAAATTCAAGACTCAACGGATCCTAATTTTTCATGTCGCGAAATTAGATATTGATTAGTTGCGAACAAAATAAGCACAAGCTGAAGTCGCTACTTCACTATTTTTTTAAGTTATAGCCATTTTAGCGAAAACGTTAATTATCAGCCAAAACGCCAATTTTCTTTCCTTTTTTTTGTTTTGTAATTTCATTACGATTCTTTATCGTTCTGAATTATGTATCGAAAATCGTTTGAAAATTGTCATAAAAATTCTTTCATAATCGTTAAAGAATATCCATTATTTCTTAATACCATGTAGAAGTCAAAAAAGAAAAACATTCGTTTTAATTCCAGTACCTCTTAAAGCATAGATGAATGCATCGCAGATGGATTTGCGGGTCGCGCGTGTAAGGTCTATAGCTATTAATATTTCCCTACATTAACGACACGTGCTGCAATAAAAAGTGTCCTTCACTGCTGTCAATTACTGCATTAAAGTTAGCATAATCCACTGTAGAAATTTAGCAATAAATTGCCTAACGTGAAGTCCAACACTTTATTGCTACTTTAAAGAAGGAAAATAGTTGATTGTGGATGAAGGGCCTTGTGACATTAGCTTTCTATCTATCTAATCATATTCATAATAATCAGAGAATATCCGATATTTTTTAATACAACTTGGAAGTCGAAAATTAATATTATGCCCAGTAATTCTTAAAGCATACACACTAAAAAAATGTAATTGATTAAAAAACCATTCGTTTTTTACGAACTGCAAAAAAAAAAGCGTTGTCAATTAAATTTTACTTCTAATTTCTAAAATTTCATAAGAGTAAATCTAAGAATTATTGTTATAAAAGTCAATACAATTTATTACAATAACAATAAAATAAAAATAATAACTCTCAAATGGGCAAAACAATATTTTATTATTACAATGTTAAATGGGATTATAAGAATAAGAACTATATTATATTATAACAGTGTTTTTATATGAACTCTCATTTTTTTTGGTAGCTCGCAAGCGAATTGTTTTTTTATCGAATTACATTTATTTTTTAGTGCAAATATTGCTTAATATTATTAGTACTACAGCTATAATTCAATAGCAATTAATAGTTTCCTACATTAACGTCAAGTGCTGCAATAAAAAGTGTCCTTCACTGCTGTCAATTACTGCATTAAAGTTAGCATAATCCATTGTAGAAAATTAGCAATAAATTGCCTAACGTGAAGTCCAACACTGTATTGCTACTTTAAAAAAGGAAAATAGTTGATTGTGGATGAAGTTCCTTGTGACATTAGCTTTCTATCTATCTATTCACATTCATAATCATCAGAGAATATCCGATATTTTTTTAATACAACTTGGAAGTAGAAAATTAATGATATGCCTAGTAATTCTTAAAGCAAACACTAAAAAAATGTCATTGATTAAAAAAGCCATTCGTTTTTTACGATTTGCCAAAAACAAGCGTCAATAAAATTTTACTTCTAATTTCTAAAATTTCATAAGAATAAATCTAAGAGTTATTGTTATAATAATCAATACAATTTCTAGCAACAAAAATAAGATTGCAAAAATAACTTTCAAATAGGTAAAACAATATTTTATTGTTAGAATGTTAGATGGGGTTATAAGAATAAGAACTATATTATATTATAACTGTTTTTGGCAGCTCGCAAGCAAATCGTTTATTTATCGAATTACATTTATTTTTTAGTGCATGTATAGCTTAATATTATTAGTACTACAGCTATAATCCAATAGTAATTAATACTTCCCTACATTAACGACAAGTGCAGTAATAAAAAGTCGCCTTCATTACTGTCAATTATTGCATTAAATTTACCATAAACCATTGTAGAAATTTAGCAATAAATTGTCTAACGTGAAGTCCAACACTGTATTGCTACTTTAAAGAAGGAAAATAGTTGATTGTGGACGAAGGTCCTTGTGACATTAGCTTTCTATCTATCTATTCACATTCATAATCATCAGAGAATGTCCGATATTTTTTAATACAACTTGGAAGTCGAAAATTAATATTATGCCTAGTAATTCTTAAAGCATACAAACTAAAAAAATGTAATTGATTAAAAAACCATTCGTTTTTTACGGACTGCAAAAAAAAAGCGTTGTCAATTAAATTTTACTTCTTATTTCTAGAATTTCATAAGAGTAAATCTAAGAATTATTGTTATAAAAGTCAATACAATTTATTACAATAACAATAAAATAAAAGTAATAACTCTCAAATGGGCAAAACAATATTTTATTATTACAATGTTAAATGGGATTGTAAGAATAAGAACTATATTATATTATAACAGTGTTTTTAAATGAACTCTCATTTTTTTTTGGTAGCTCGCAAGCGAATTGTTTTTTTATCGAATTACATTTATTTTTTAGTGCAAATATTGCTTAGTATTATTAGTACTACAGCTATAATTCAATAGCAATTAATAGTTTCCTACATTAACGTCAAGTGCTGCAATAAAAAGTGTCCTTCACTACTGTCAATTACTGCATTAAATTTACCATAAACCATTGTAGAAATTTAGCAATAAATTGTCTAACGTGAAGCCCAACACTGTATTGCTATTTTAAAGAAGGAAGATAGTTGATTGTGGACGAAAGTCCTTGTGACATTAGCTTTCTATCTATCTATTCACATTCATAATCATCAGAGAATATCCGATATTTTTTTAATACAACTTGGAAGTCGAAAATTAATGTTATGCCTAGTAATTCTTAAAGCAAACACTAAAAAAATGTCATTGATTAAAAAAACATTATATAATTATATTTTACTTCTAATTTCTAAAATTTCATAAGAATAAATCTAAGAATTATTGTTATAATAGCCAATACCATTTCCAACAATGACAATCAGATTGAAATAATAACTCAAATGGACAAAACAATATTTTATTGTTACACCGTTAAATGGGATTGTAAGAATAACAACTATATTATATTATAACAGTGTTTTTAAATGAACTCTCATTTTTTTTGGTAGCTCGCAAGCGAATTATTTTTTATCGAATTACATTTATTTTTTAGTGCATGTATAGCTTAATATTATTATAGGTGTACTACAGCTATAATTCAATAGCAATTAATACTTTCGTACATTAACGACAAGCGCCGCAATAAAAAGTCTCCTTCACAACTGTCAATTATTGCATTAAATTTACCATAAACCATTGTAGAAATTTAGCAATAAATTGTCTAACGTGAAGCCCAACACTGTATTGCTATTTTAAAGAAGGAAAATAGTTGATTGTGGATGAAGGTCCTTGTGACATTAGCTTTCTATCTATCTATTCACATTCATAATCATCAGAGAATGTCCGATATTTTTTTAATACAACTTGGAAGTCGAAAATTAATGTTATGCCTAGTAATTCTTAAAGCAAACACTAAAAATGTCATTGATTAAAAAAGCCATTCGTTTTTTACGATTTGCCAAAAACAAGCGTCAATAAAATTTTACTTCTAATTTCTAAAATTTCATAAGAATAAATCTAAGAGTTATTGTTATAATAGCCAATACCATTTCTAACAATGACAATCAGATTGAAATAATAACTCAAATGGACAAAACAATATTTTATTGTTACACTGTTAAATGGGATTGTAAGAATAACAACTATATTATATTATAACAGTGTTTTTAAATGAACTCTCATTTTTTTGGTAGCTCGCAAGCGAATCGTTTTTTATCGAATTACATTTATTTTTTAGTGCATGCATAGCTTAATATTATTATATTAGTACTACAGCTATAATTCAATAGCAATTAATACTTTCCTACATTAACGACAAGCGCCGCAATAAAAAGTCTCCTTCACAACTGTCAATTATTGCATTAAATTTACCATAAACCATTGTAGAAATTTAGCAATAAATTGTCTAACGTGAAGCCCAACACTGTATTGCTACTTTAAAGAAGGAAAATAGTTGATTGTGGATGAAGGGCCTTGCGGCATTGGCTTTCTATCTATCTACTATCTATCTGTCCATTTCGTTCTCTTACTTGTGGTGTATACGTCGCTCTCTATTTCTCATGGCTCTCGCTTCGCGGTCACTCGAGGCCAGCTCACTTTTATTGTTCGACATCCGGACGCCAGCCACGAAGCCAGCTCTAGACGTGGCTTTGCAACCAAGCTCGCCAAGCTCGCAAGTAAAAACGCAGGCGAAGTGAACGAAGATACGAAACAGCAGCAGCAGCAGCGAGCAGCATCTATCCCCACTCCTTTATTATCGTCCGTCCTCGTTGTAGTCACAGTTCCGACTATATTCTAGGTCGAGACCCGCATTTTTCGGCTTGCCCCGAATCTATCCTCATTCTACGCTCGCTATACCTTCACTCGTGGCTCGATCTGCTAGCTTCCATCTCTTGTTGTCCGGTCGGTCGATCGTACACCTACAGCAGCCACTGCGGACCGAATCCAGAGTTGCTTCGTACAGTAGAACCTCCATTATGCTAATTTTTTTTTTAAAATTATTTAAAAAGATTACTGAAATTTATGGGTTTGATTAAATTAAATTTAAATTTAATCAAACCTTTGATTAGATTTAAATTTTTATTTTTAAAAACTTATTTGAAAAAATTATTGAAATTCATGGGTTTAATTAAATTTAATTTAAATTTGATCAAACCTTTGATTAAATTTAAATTAAATTTTTATTTTTAAAAACTTATTTTACAAAATTATTGAAATTTATGGGTCTGATTAAATTTAATTTAAATTTGATCAAACCTTTGATCAAACTTGAAAATGATTCGTATAAAACAATTAGTAAATTCTGAAATTCCCCAAATTAAAAAAAGCTATAATAATTTGCTACCAAAATCTTACCGAAATTAATCATCGTTGAAATTAAATTCAAATCAAATTTAAATTAAATTAAATTTAATCCAATTTTTTATTAAGGTTTGACCTCGATTACGCGAATTTTTGTTTTTAAAAACTTATTTAAAAAAATTATTGAAATTTATGGGTTTGATTAAATTTAATTTAAATTTGATCAAACCTTTGATTAAATTTAAATTAAATTTAATCAAACCCATAAATTTCAATAATTTTTAAAAATAAGTTTTTAAAAATAAAAATTCGCATAATCGAGGTCAAACCTTAATAAAAAATTTGATTAAATTTAATTTAAATTTGATTTGAATTTAATTACAACGTCGATTAATTTCGGTAAGATTTTGGTAGCAAATTATTATTGCTTTTTTTAATTTGGGTAATTTGAGAATTTACTAATTGTTTTATACGAATCATTTATGTATATATATTTTTTTTAAATCTTGTTTGATATCGGTGGGAAAAGTCATAAAAAAAATATTGGGGGTTGTGGTTAACGGGGATCGTAATGGCTCATTACTTTCTACATTGATACGATTTTCGGCCCGTTTTTTATTACATTTTTGTGGGGACACATTTTCAGTTTTATTCTCATAAAAAATTTGTGTATTTTTTTTTATTAATGTAGTGAGATGTTCTAAAAAAAATATATATATATCGATGAATTGTTATTTATGAAGCAAATAAACAAATTAAGAGCGAATTTGGTGATTACATGAGATTTTTTTCAAAAGCTTGTTTTATATTTTAATAACATATTTCTTTGGTACATAAATATAATTTATTAAAATAATAATGTTTAAATTGTATCTTTATACCAAGTAAATATTTTATTGTAGCTATTGGAAAAAATATGTCTTTGGATTGAGCATTTTTTATTTTTTTTCTGTGGAAAGTTTGAATTATGAAAGTTCGGATAATGGAGATTCTACTGTATCTTAATCAGGAATATGGACGTGGAGATACTTTAGTCAATACACAGAAGCATTTTATCGTGGAAACTCGAACAAAAGCGTACGAAAAAGAATGTTTATATGTAAAGCTATAAAAGTATATATGAGTTTTCCTTATATTCTGCTTCTTACATCCTTTTAGTAAATTGGAACCCATAGGAAATTATTATCCAGCCGTAAAAAAAGTTCAAATTGCTGGAACTAACGATCTTCCAAGACTTATTAAATATCGGCTTCTTGATAAATCGTTTCATAGGAAAATACCCAGTAACCTCGATTGATTTTAACGGTTTTGTATCCTAAGCCTATATAATTATTTAAATTTAATGCGTTGAGAGAAAAAAAAAATCTGACATTGGTGGAAAATAGAAAGTTAAGAAAATTAATCATATTTTTATCGCCACTTTATTATTACTATTTGATAGTTAGAAATAAAAACACTTTTCAATGAATATTTATTTTAAAAAAATGATAATGTCAATTTTTTTACATAAAATATGTCGAATTGGGATTTCACCAAAAAATCATTGCAAGATTTTTTGTAATGTTTTTTAACCTCGCACAATTCGTAATTAAGTTACTTACAAGAACTTCAACAAAATCTACAGAAAATATGAATTCTAGTATGAAAAAAAATATTACTGTCGGTTTTTAGATATTTTTAAAAGGTTCTTTAGGATTATAGGATTTTTTATCCCGTGTTTTTTTTCTGCGCACTATAATTAGTATATACATTTTTATCTCCGTTAGAAAAACACGTATTATGATTTACGTCATAAACCATCACCTTTAACATTAATTAGTTATAATGCTTGACACTAACTTCACCTTCCAAGGATTTTAGATCAGATTAAGCTGCGCCGCGTGAATAATTTCGCAGCAAAGTATAATGGAAGCGAGCGAAGAAAACGTGCGTTGAAGTACTTAACGATTCAGCATGAAAATTCGAGAATCTGGCATCCGCTGGTAATATTATTCATTATTTTGTGGAGCAATACAAAAAAATTAACGTATACTAATTCTGAGATTTTTTTGAAAATGGGTTTAGTCACAATAATAAAAAAAATTTATTTCTAAGAAAAAAAAAACTACTTTTACCATACTTTTTTATGATATTATTCTATTTCATAAAATATATATTTGAAAAAATTCTATTTCATAAAATACATATTTAAAAAAATTCTATTTCATAAAATACGTATTTCAAAAAATTCTATTTCATGAAATATATATTTAAAAAAATTCTATTTCATAAAATACATATTTAAAAAAATTCTATTTCATAAAATACGTATTTAAAAAAATTCTATTTCATAAAATACGTATTTCAAAAAATTCTATTTCATGAAATATATATTTAAAAAAATTCTATTTCATAAAATACATATTTAAAAAAATTCTATTTCATAAAATATATATTTAAAAACTTCTGTTTCATAAAATAAATATTTAAAAAAATTATATGTCATAACATACATATTTTAAAAAATTCTATTTCATAAGATATATATTTTAAAAAATTCTGTTTCATAAAATACATATTTAAAAAAATTCTATTTCATAAAATCCATATTTAAAAAAATTCTATTTCATAAAATATGTATTTAAATAAATTCTATTTCATAAAATACATATTTAAAAAAAATATATATTTAAAAAAATACATATTTAAAAAAATTCTGTTTCATAAAATACATATTTAAAAAAATTCTATTTCATAAAATATATATTCAAAAAAATTCTATCTCATAAAATACATATTTAAAAAAAATATATTTTATAAAAAAAATGTTTAAAAAAATTCTATTTCATAAAATATGTATTAAAAAAAATTCTACTTCATAAAATATATATTTGAAAAAATTCTATTTCATAAAATACATATTTAAAAAATTCTATTTCATAAAATATATATTTAAAAAAATTCTATCTCATAAAAAACATATTTCAAAAAATTCTATTTCACAAAATAAATATTTAAAAAAAATGAAAGCGAGATAAGAAAATATGCGTTGAAGTACATAACGATCCAGCAAGGAAATGGGAGAATCTGGTATCCGGTAGTAATATTGTAAGTCCACGTCTTTCACGTTTCTCGTTTACCACTTTCGACGTCGACTGCCGCCCGCTTGTCGAGGGTTTTGGAAACCTGATACCTCCAATAATCGGTAACGGGATATCTAACTCACCCTGCCAAGTGGTAGGGTCGAAGGGTATCCCCTTAAGGTTGAAAAAGGGCCTAGCACGAGAGACAGAGTAAAAATGACAAAAGCAGCAAAAATTCCAGCAATAGTGCTGGAAATGTATTTTTCTCTTCAAAAGATTTTCTACTTTTCTGCTACTTTCTGACTCTATTCCCTCTTAACCTCGTTATGAAGTTGGTTTATGAAAATCTTAAATGGCTTATCATTCCCTTTATTCTCGACTTTATTTCTCTTTTATTTTTTTTTCCCCTCCTTCAGTAATATTATTGCCCTTATAGCACATATATATATAGAATAGAGTGTTAGATTTGGCTCACGTGACTAATTCACTAATCGTTTTTGCCCCCCGCGTTGTAATACGATGGGAAAATTCGATTGAACGTCATTTTTCTTGATCGCTTGGATGTTAGACGATGATTGGAGCGTGGCAACTTTTCTCTCTCTCTCTCTCTCTCTATGTATGCTGACGCACGTTCCATTCGTATAATACTGTGAAGCGACACTACGAATGCACAGGAGGCGGGGGACTTGAAGCTAATCCAATCGAACTAACTCCCAACACGCAACGGACACGTGCACAGGTTGAGCTAAGGGAATTGCGGCTCGGTTTACCCTCGTCCAGCCGTTTGCTATCCCATTTCCTTCATCTCGTACGGTATATGGGTTGTTCCACTCTAACGTGGCCGAACGAATTATCTTTTGCATTTTTTAACAAGGTCAAAAAAAAAAGAATAAGGGTCTTTAAAACGTCATTCTATGAAATCTCATAGATATATATATGGGGCATTTTTTTTAAAACCAGCACACGTGGATTTTACGGTCTTTGATCGGATTGTAACTTCAGGATATGCTAGTGGTAATATTTTGAGACTGCTTAATTTTTTTCTCATTTTTAAAACCGATTTTTGTTTCGTTTTTTTATTGAGGATTTTTGCGAAACTTAAAATTACTGGTTTAATGTGATTTTGAGGATGAAAATGGAAAAATGTGTTTTTCTACGTAAAAATTTATTCGGTTTTCAAAAAACGCTATGTCGACATGATTTAATTTCGAGAAATGAAATTTCAAAAAATGTCTGGGCACAAAAAATTATTTTTAATTTAGCTTCACGTGATTACTAATAAAATAATTAACTTCAATGGTCATTAATAATCGGGAACCATAACTTCTTACGAAATTCAATATACCAATTTCTGTATTTTTTTGGCGCCTTTAATTCCAAGCAATTTTTTTCTACAACATTTTCTCATCTATGTGATGTACAGATTCTAGTAAAAAAAATTGTATCGTTTTTATTTGAAATAATTTTGTATTTAATGGGGGGGGGGGGAGGAAAGTTTAAGCTTCGGTGGAGTTAAATCAAAGTATATGAAGTACAAAGCCCTGTTATATTATATATAATAAATACCGTACGGATTGGTGAGGTACTGCTAATCTTATGGTCATTAATGATCAGGAACCATAGCTTTTTACGAAAACCTATCATATACAAATCTTACCATTAATTCAGTATAACAATTTCTGTATTTTTTTTTGCCTTTAATTCCAAGCAAATTTTTTTCCACAACGATTTCTCATCTATGTGATGCCCAAATTTTTAGTAAAAAAAATTTGTATCGTTATTATGCTTATTTGAAATAATTTTGTATTTAATGTTGCACGAATATTTTGAGGAAAGTTTAAGCTTCGGTGGAGTTAAGTCAAAGTACATGAAGTACAAACCTCTGTTATATTATACCGTAAGGATTGGTGTAGTACTGCTAGTCTTATAGTCATTAATGACTATAATCAGAAACCATAGCTTTTTACGAAAACCCATCTTATACAAATCTTACAATTAATTCAGTACAGCAGTTTCTGTATTTTTTTTCTTTGGTGCCTTTAATTCCAAGTAATTTTTTTTCCACAACATTTTCTCATCTATGTGATGTCCAGATTTTTAGTAAAAAAAATTGATGTCGTTATTATGCTTATTTGAAATAATTTTGTATTTAATGCTGCACGAATATTTTGAGGAAACGTTAAGCTTCGGTGGAGTTAAGGGGAGGGAGTCACGTAAAAAAAATTGATTTTGGAAATTCAATATCATCCAAATCCTATTGCATATAAAAATGCCCAATGCACTATATTGTTGGTACTCGATTAAAGGATTTTTTACTGTCGTCTGACTTGCATATGCTTTTAAATATTATCTTAAGCAATGATCTTAGGTTTTCCATTCTGCGCATGATTCAGATCAAACTATTAGGCAGATTGGAATGGTTGACGTCACATTTTCTTCTTCATGAACAGATACACCGGCTAAATGGAGCAAATGTTAATAAAATGTAATATTTTTAAAGTAACATAATTATTAATAAATAAATTTTATGCTATTTTCTAAATCAGTGATTAACTTTGCTTTCAGAATGAAAAAAAATAGTTTGCTCCATTTAGCCGGTGTATCTTTTCATGAAGAAGAAAATGAGACGTCAATGATTACAATCTGCCTAGTAGTTTGATCTGAATCATGCGCAGGATGGAAAACCTAAGAACTTTGCTTAAGATAATATTGAAAAGCATATGCAAGTCAGACGACAGTAAAAAATTCTTTCATCGAGCACCAACAATATAGTGCATTGGGCATTTTTATATGCAATAGGATTTGGATGATATTGAATTTCCAAAATCAATTTTTTTTACCTGACTCCCTCCCCTTAAGTCAAAGTACATGAAGTACAAACCTCTGTTATATTTTTTATTTTATTAGTTCACGATAGCAATTTCTGTATATTTTTTGTGTCTTTAATTCCAAGCAAATTTTTTTCCACAACATTTTCTCATCTTTGTGGTGTCCAGATTTTTAGTAAAAAAAATTGATGTCGTTATTATGTTTATTTGAAATAATTTTGTATTTAATGCTGCACGAATCTTTTGAGGAAAGTTTAAGCTTCGGTGGAGTTAAGTCAAATTACATGAAGTACAAACCTCTGTTATATTTTTTATTTTATTAGTTCACGATAGCAATTTCTGTATATTTTTTGTGCCTTTAATTCCAAGCAAATTTTTTTCCACAACATTTTCTCATCTACGTGATGTCCAGATTTTTAGTAATAAAAAATTGATGTCGTTATTATGCTTATTTGAAATAATTTTGTATTTAATGCTGCACGAATATTTTGAGGAAATGTTAAGCTTCGGTGGAGTTAAGTCAAAGTACATGAAGTACAAACCTCTGTTATATTTTTTATTTTATTAGTTCACGATAGCAATTTCTGTATATTTTTTGTGCCTTTAATTCCAAGCAAATTTTTTTCCACAACATTTTCTCATCTACGTGATGTCCAGATTTTTAGTAATAAAAAATTGATGTCGTTATTATGCTTATTTGAAATAATTTTGTATTTAATGCTGCACGAATATTTTGAGGAAATGTTAAGCTTCGGTGGAGTTAAGTCAAAGTACATGAAGTACAAACCTCTGTTATATTTTTTATTTTATTAGTTCACGATAGCAATTTCTGTATATTTTTTGTGTCTTTATTTCCAAGCAAATTTTTTTCCACAACATTTTCTCATCTATGTGATGTCCAGATTTTTAGTAAAAAAATTGATGTCGTTATTATGCTTATTTGAAATAATTTTGTATTTAATGCTGCACGAATATTTTGAGGAAATGTTAAGCTTCGGTGGAGTTAAGTCAAAGTACATGAAGTACAAACCTCTGTTATATTTTTTATTTTATTAGTTCACGATAGCAATTTCTGTATATTTTTTGTGCCTTTAATTCCAAGCAAATTTTTTTCCACAACATTTTCTCATCTATGTGATGTCCAGATTTGTAGTAAAAAAAATTGATGTCGTTATTATGCTTATTTGAAATAATTTTGTATTTAATGCTGCACGAATATTTTGAGGAAAGTTTAAGCTTCGGTGGAGTTAAGTCAAAGTACATGAAGTACAAACCTCTGTTATATTTTTTGTATTTTTTTTTTGTGGCTTTATTTCCAAGCAAATTTTTTTCCACAACAATTTCTCATCCATGTGATGTCCAGATTTTTAGTAATAAAAATTTGTATCGTTATTATGCTTGTTTGAAATAATTTTGTATTTAATGCTGCACGAATATTTTGAGGAAAGTTTAAGCTTCGGTGGAGTTAAGTCAAAGTACATGAAGTACAAGCCTCTGTTATATTATACCGTAAGGATTGGGGTACTGCTAGTCTTGTACAGCTTGCACTCACAGAGATCAAGGTGTTATACACGTGTATATTCATAGCACGTAACACGTAAGCAGTGTACGAATGGCAATTAAATTAGTACGTTACAGCGAGTTATCTTTTAAGGAGAAGCAGCTGTATATAGTAGCGGTACCGTCAGTGCTTCAAAGAAGAGGCTTCATTATTGTATACCATAAACAGAAAAAATACGGTACGCTAAATTCTCAAGAGCGGTAACAAAGTTATTGCACTCTTTAATTAGCAACCCTTACTTTTCTCCCCAACTAATACTGTAATATTCTATATATAGATATAGATTATGATGGTAAAATTAACGCAGATCTGAGTAATGAGCTCGGAAAAATATTCAAGTTGATTTTCAGTGATGTGAAAAAAAAAGTTATTAAAAAAACTTTGTATTCGCAGAAGAAAATTATTAAAAAAACGATGTTTTAATGTCAGGAAAGTTAAAATTATCTAAACTTCCTACAGAATTATTACAAAATAACAATATTTATTTTAAATTTAAAAAAACTTTGTATTCGCAGAAGAAAATTATTTAAAAAAAAACGATGTTTTAATGTCAGGAAAGTTAAAATTATCTAAACTTTCTACAGAATTATTACAAAATAACAATATTTATTTTAAATATTAGCGTGATACGAAAATTATGATTTTTTTGTTTCAATTCTGAACGACCTCGTGTTTGAATTCGTTATTGTCAAACTGAAATTATCTGCATAATTATAATTAGGAAAGAGGGTGTTAGGAAAACGCTTGAGCCGAATTATTAATGGAGTTCAAAAGTTATGAAACTTATTATTTAAAACGAGAATGCTGCAAAGTTATTGCAGCACAATGCGTCCTCATTATTTCTCGACTTTTACAAAGCTTTCTCTATGAAAAAGTCAAAGTCGACTAAAATACGGTCTCAAAAAAGTGACTCTTTGTGAAAGGTGGAAAATAATGAGAAAGCAGTGCACAAAGTTGGAATTTATTTAAATTTCTGGTTATCCGTTTTGAAATTAAACAAATTTAACACTCTAGAAGAAATGTATGTGGAACATTGGCAACTGCCAATGTTGAATATTTTCTACATTTCTACGTGGAATAAACTAATTTTCAAAATATCTTTTTAAAATAAACATCTAAAAATTCTGCAACAATTAGGCAAACAGTGGAATTTAATTAACACGTTTAATAAATACGTAGAAATGTAAAAAAATCAATTTTGCAAAACACTTGGAAGTGAAAAATTTCGTAATTTTTTCAAACAATCCTGATTTTTTAAAAATTACCAATATTTTTGAAATATTATTTATTCAACCATTAAGATCAGATCAGGCAAAAATTTAAAAAAAAAAACATTGAAATTCTATTAACAATCCACACCCAATTTTTATGGGAGAAAAATGCAAATACGTATCCAAGTAAAAAAAAAATTCCACAACCCGGAAAAATGAGAGAAAAAAGATTTTCTCAAAAAAAATAAAAATGAAAAACCGATATTTTTTTTAAACACAAAATAAAAAATTTCAATTTTTTTTTTTTTTTTTTTTTTTTTTTTTAAAGTTAAATTTTTACACCATCCATCAATAATAAAGTCCAATATTTTCGTAAAATTACACTGAGAGAAATCGCGGAATTTCAGGCAACTATTAAACCATAACGGTAGATTTTTAGTCCATTCAACAATTTGAATAGTTATTTTAACTGATTTATTGGTTAAATTACTACGTTATCGTTACTGTAACTAATTCTATCGTTGTCTTAACATGTTCTAGTTACTTTAACAGTAAATATAGTGAAATACAACCTTAGCTATTTTCTTATAATTAGTGTAACTTTATTATTGTAGTTCCAATGACCATTTCAAAATTGTCAAGTAATTTCTGAAAGAATACTATACTTGTTATTACGTTTTCTATGAATAATACATCGCATCCATCGCAAAATTTTGAAAACAATATATATTTTGGTACGATAACTATTATCAACTGTTTCATTGATTATAATTAATTAGTACAACTTTCTTTAAATAACTGAGGTTGTATTCAGAGTTGTAAATGCCTAATACTTATAGAAATACTGATGATGATGCGATCAGCTCTATAACTATGATTTTATAATAATAACATGTAGCGATTGTAATACAATGATTAAACTTTGGAATAGCTGCAAAAATTATTATTTTTCAATAAAAATTCACAGTAATGCTTTTGTCAAAATGGAAAAAAATAAGTAATGCATTACTTATTTCTTCCATTTTTTTCCACTATTTCTTGCAATATTAAAGCGAAAATTAGTATTTTTTTCAGCTATTCAAATGTTCACACTCCATTTTATAATCACTACATATTATTATTATGATATCATAATTACAAAACAAATTGTACTGTAAACTATATCTCATGAATTAATTGGGATTTACAACTCTGGTTGTATTTCACTATAAATTTATAGTTATACCAGTATCTATTTTTTCTCACAGTGTATCAGGGTTCGGAAGTAACGCGTTACTAGTAACGTCGTTAGTGAATTCGTTACTTTTTGGTGGTAGCGGCCGGTAACATCGTTACATTTTTATTCGTGTAATTCTAAGACAACGCTCGTTACAAATTTTTTGTAACAAGTAACGAAATTGCCGTTACTTTTTCGTTACTTTTTGAGATACAAAATGTTTGTTAACAAGTAGATGTTCGAATTCCCTCTAAGAGGCGAGATACCAACGAAAATGAACGAAAGCTACTTGCTCAACGTTAATAAACGCTTTCTCTGATTTATTCGTTTATTTCGTTATTGATCTTCATCCTACACGTTAATAATTATGTACGTCTAAATTTGTTATATGATTAATATGTTTTAAAGTAACGAAAAGTAATGGAAGCGTTACATTTTCAGTAACGATAACGGTAACGCGTTATTTTTTCACAAGGTGTAACAGTAAAGGTAACACGTTACTTTTTCACAAGGTGTAACGGTAACACGTTACTTTTTCACAAGGAGTAACGGTAACACGTTACTTTTTCACAAGGAGTAACGGTAACACGTTACTTTTTCACAAGGAGTAACGGTAACACGTTACTTTTTCACAAGGAGTAACGGTAACACGTTACTTTTTCACAAGGAGTAACGGTAACACGTTACTTTTTCACAAGAAGTAACGGTAACACGTTACTTTTTCACAAGGAGTAACGGTAACACGTTACTTTTTCACAAGGAGTAACGGTAACACGTTACTTTTTCACAAGGAGTAACGGTAACACGTTACTTTTTCACAAGGAGTAACGGTAACACGTTACTTTTTCACAAGGAGTAACGGTAACACGTTACTTTTTCACAAGGAGTAACGGTAACACGTTACTTTTTCACAAGGAGTAACGGTAACGGTAACGAATTACTTTTAATAAGTAACTTTCCGAACCGTGCAGTGTATTTATTTGACTATTGAAGCATCGAAGATATTTTTCTTGATCTGAAGAGCAAAGTAGATCGTGTGAAATAGTCTATGTAATATATATACTACTTTAAAGAAGAAGGCTCCAGAGGCCAAAGCTGGAAAATTGCCGACCTCAGTCAGATCGTTTTGTCGTCACCGTGGCGCGGCCGTCAAGCACCAGCGATGAGTTTTAACGCCGCTGGTTTCACCGCAGTGACGGTGCTACTTCCTGCAACGCGTGCTGTACCGTTGACTGTGGAGTGCACGGCTGTCGAGAAGCGTTTCGCCTCTCCGGCTGCTTCTGCTGCACTTCTGCAGCAGCAATCCTAACAATAAATAGAGAACGGTATATATATATATATATATATATGTGTAACGTAACTGTAACGGTTGCGCTGGGAACGAATAGTAAGAGCAATGTTGAATGCTGGAGAGAAATAGGAAGAAGAAAATGATGAGAGAGTTTCGCAAAAATCATTATCTGCATCCAAACGTTCTGGCCACATTATTATCCATCTATCTTATATACTAAATCTATTGTAGAAAAAAGATATTGTCGCCACGAAGACATAAATCTATAAGATTTCATTATTTTCTTTTTCGTATATTCAGATTTTATAATCACAATTTTTTTCATTTTGCAAAAATTTGCGGCTCGAAGAAATTGATGAAGATATTTCACAAAGAGTCATTTAGTGGTTAGATTTTCTTTTGGATCGTAATCAAATAATCGCCCTTGAAAATTATTATCATTAACAAATAGTTAAACAAATATTTGGAAAATAATAATGTAGTATATAAAATCTCTATCTTATATACTAAATGTATTGTAGAAAAAATAAATTGTCACCACAGATACTAAATCTATAAGATTTCAGTGTCTTTTCTTTTTTTTTTTTTTTTTTTTTTCAAATATTCAGATTTTATAATACAATTAATTGCATTTTTTTTAAATTTGCGGCTCGACGAAATTAATGAAAATATTTCACGAATAGTCATTTAGTGGAGTCGGCTTGAATTATTTTCATTCTGAATTTTCTTTGGAATGGTAATAATATAATTGCTAAATATTCCGTTGTATTAATTTAATCCCTTGAAAATTATTGTCATTAATAAATAGTTTAAAAAAATATTATTATTAACAAATATTTGAAATATAATAATATACTATATAAAATCTCTGTCCTATATACTAAATCCATTGTAAAAAAATAAATGGACGCTACAGAGACTAAATCTATAAGATTTCAGTTTTTTTTTTTTCGAATATTCAGATTTTATAAACACAATTATATTAATTTTGTTAAAATTTACCGCTCGACGAAATTAATGAAGATATTTCACGAATAGTCATTTAGTGGAGTCGGCTTGAATAATTTCATTCTGGATTTTCTTTACGATGGTAATCAGATAATTTCTAAATATTCCGTTATGTTAATTTACTCCCTTGAAAATAATTACCATTAACAAATAGTAAAAAATGATTATCACTATCAAATATTTTTTTTTTTAATTACCGTTGACAAATATTTGAAAAATGTTGCCATTAATAAATAGTTTAAAATTATTACCACTAACAAATATGTGAAAAACATTAACAAATGGAAAACAAATTATTACCATTAACAAATAGGTCAGCAATGGTACAAAAGTTCACACCAATTGCCTTAATGCGCTGTATTTTTAACAGAGTACGTGACGAGCAGCATCGAAAGAATTGTACTGGCTTAATTATCGATACGATTTTATTATCGTCGTAGCGGGGTTATTTCGCCAGGCTTGTTGTTACGGTGCTGTTGCGGATTTGCTGCGAACCTTCTGCAGCAGGCTATCGAGCCGGCTGCTTTTCCATCGTCCCGATCGCACGTCCTCATTGCAGTATATATATATATATATATATATATGTTTTTATATACAGACTGATATATACGCGTTACGTGTACAGCTGTAACGTGTACATCCGTGGACTGTTAGCGCGAGTAGGAGAAAGTGCACGGACTACTTGTCCTATTATTGTGAAACAACTCCACGATTCACATTCGGTGCGCGACCGTCTATCTTTCTACTGTATATGTAGAGTATATAAAGAAATATATATATATATATATAGTATTGTTGCGAGAACTGTAAAATCTCGAGCAGACGTCTCAGGTCGCCGCACTCTGATAGGGACAAAAAAAAAAGGGTAATGAAAAAAGTGAACCGTTGTGTCGTTGTTGCCAGTTTCGCGTTAACATCGAAAATTGGTCTACGCTTTTTATGTCTATCTAATGATTTTATTCGACTTCAATGTGACTTTAAGGAATTTTGTTGAAAATTCACCGATAATTTATAAGTATTTACTGAAAAAAAAATTTCATTGATTCAATAAATCCATCGTTTGCGGGCTGCCAAAAACAAGTGTTAGTAATTTAATTTGAATTCTAATTCCTTCAATTCTATACGAGAAACAATAACTCTAAAATAAGCAAAACAATATTTTATTAGTTCAATGTTAAATGGGATTGAACGAATAAGAAGTAGAGTTAATTTTTAAAAAACCGGCAATAGAATTTTTTTTCTGTATAGAAGAATTTTTATGATTATTTTTCCCATCCAAATTTCGACCAATGGAATTGCACCATTCGACGTCACGTGGGGCAAGCTACACGGTATTATACTGATTATTTTTCCCATCCAAATTTCGACCAATCAGAGCGCGGTATTCAACATCACGTGGTACAGCTAGGGTAAAATTATATCGATAATTTTTCGAAAATTTCCCGGCTCGGTTGCTAAGCGATAAACAATAATTTTTTTGACACTTGTAACCTCTGCGAATCTTTAAAACGTCAAGGTACTATTAACGGTCGTCAATATGAGTGAGTCAAAAAAGCGATTTGGTGATGAATCGCTTCAGAACATCGCTAAAAAAATAAAACAAAATGTCCCGGCAAATACAGAAAAGAGTAAAAAATCGATTTGGGCGCAATTCACTGCATTTTGTGCAGAGAGAAAATATGTGTTGGATGCAACATAGGTTTTTGTTCTGATTATGAAATTTCCTTGTCAGAATGATAATTTTTGTCTCATGGTGCAATTCCATTTGTCGCAATTTGAATAGAAAAAATAATCCCCCGAATACCACTCGAGCTTCGAAATTAATCTGATATTTCCCTCCAGGTTCCCTGCAAACAAATAAACTCGTCAAGTTTTCCAGAAAAATCACTCGCGCTACGCGCTCGTGATTTTTTAACCTGGAAAACTTGACTCGTTCATTTGTTTGCAACGAACCTGTCAGGAAATATCCGATAATTTCAAAGCTCTTGTGGTATTACAAGTGATAATTTTTTGATAATTTTGCGTGTTGGTTATATATGTAAAACAAAAAATCATTTAGCCGCGTCAACCATCTGTCAAACTGACAGATTGAATTTTATTGTGGCAGTCAAAGGATTTTTATTTGATATGAGTAGGTTTGGAGTTGAATCCTTGCAAACTATTGATGAAAAAGTAAAGGGAAATGTCCCTGTTAATACGATTAAATCGAAAACCTCAGTCTGGAATCAATATACAAATGTTTATAACAATTGTGTATTTAATTGCAATACTTTAAACATGAATTAAAAGGTTTTTGTTCTGATTATGAAATTTCCTTGTCGGGATGATAATTTTTGTCTCATGGTGCAATTCCATTTGTCGCAATTTAAATAGAAAAAATAATCCCCCGAATACCACTCGAGCTTTGAAATTAATCTGATATTTCCCTCCAGGTTCCCTGCAAACAAATAAACTCGTCAAGTTTTCCAGAAAAATCACTCACGCTATGCGCTCGTGATTTTTTAACCTGGAAAACTTGACTCGTTCATTTGTTTGTAACGAACCTGTCAGGAAATATCCGATAATTTCAAAGCTCTTGTGATATTACAAGTGAAAATTCACCGATAATTTACAAGTATTTACTGAAAAAAAAATGTCATTAATTCAGTAAATCCATCGTTAGCGGGCTGCCAAAAACAAGTGTTATTAATTTAATTTGAATTCTAATTCCTTCAATTCTATACGAGAAACAATAACTCTAAAATAAGCAAAATAATATTTTATTATAAATATTTCTTTTTGGCAGCCCGCAATAGAAATTTTTTTCAGTGTAGAATAATTTTTACGACTGTTTTGGACTTTTCCTAAGAATATTTATTTATTTATTAGTGTCACTATGATTATATGTCACTCGGGGCTAATATAAGTATAAAGAAAATTATTTTTAGAGTCTTCATGAAAAACTTTAATTTCACCTTAAAATTAATAGATGATTCGTCGTCAGCAAGGCAAAATACATCGTATAGCATCGAAAAAAATGACAATTGTACTATACAATATAGTATAGCTAAGTATAGTTAAATAATAATAATAAAGTATAATAAAGTATATAAACTTAAAATAATAAAGTATATAAACTTAATAAAGTATAGCTAAGATGCTGATATGACTTGATAAAAATGTTTAGAGGATGACGAGAGCTTAGCACCCTTTTGGATGGTTTAATGGAAGTTTAGATGTGTCCATTAAAATCACGAAAACCAATTATTTCAGGTTCTTCACATTTCCCCATAGAACTTCTGACATTAAATTTATTTATCGCTCTTATCTTCCATTACTTTAAGATTTCTCCCCCTCATTCATATTATTTCGTTCAATATCCTAATATAGGGTTTAAAAAAAAAACTTAAAATTCGTAAAATAACGAAAAATCTGATTTTTTTTGAGTTACGCGAAACATATATAGCATATATCAAAATTTTCATCCGATTTTACACACTTCATTATTTTCCAGTTGCATCTCCATTCACATTTCTTATATATCCAAATATTTTAGAGTCAAATCTCTACATTATGTAAATGTGTTAACGTTTTTCAACATATACATTGCCATCTTAACTTGGCCCCAAAAGCGATTTATCGCATCAACGTTTTATTTCTTTAGGGTTTCTCCCCCTCATTCACATTATTTCGGTACACATCCGAATATTGGATTCGACATAGCTACCGCGTTGTGCTCTAGCCGCGATATAGCTCTGCGGCTACGGGTGTAATCGATAGGATACATCTCCCGAACGTGCGGAACGACCAAAACGCTTTCGGGCGTGCGCGAGGGGTGGAGGCTCTCACTGCTCTACGTTGGCGACGAAATCCGAGCGTTGGAGTCGCGTGGGAGACCCACTTTAGACCGTTTTTCTGTCCCTTAGTCCTTATCTGAAGAAGCTTTTTGCCTCTTCTTGCTTCATCTCTTTTCCCATTTCTTCAGCTCTTTCTGTCTCTTTTTCTCAATTGGTGCGACCACCGAAAAATGCACTTCTTCAGTATTTTCAACTTCGTTTCTCCGTTCAGTATGTTGTAGAGAAGTACAAAAAATGAACGTACACCAATTTTGAGAGTTTTTCGAAAATTGGTTTGGTCACAATAACCAAAAATAGTAATTTCTAAAAAAATATTACGTTCATGCTTCTTCAGTATTTTCAATTACTTTTCTCCGTTTAGTATGTTGCAGAGGAATGTAAAAGATAAACGTGCACCAATTTTGAGATTTTTTCGAAAATTGGTTTGGTCACAATAACCAAAAATCGCAATTTCTAAAAAAAAAAATTACGTTCGTGCTTGTTCAGTATTTTCAATTACTTTTCTCCGTTCAGTATATTCCAGAGGAATGTAAAAGATAAACGTGCACCAATTTTGAGATTTTTTCGAAAATTGGTTTGGTCACAATAACCAAAAATCGCAATTTCTAAAAAAAAAAATTACGTTCGTGCTTGTTCAGTATTTTCAATTACTTTTCTCCGTTCAGTATGTTGCAGAGGAATATAAAAGATAAACGTGCACCAATTTTGAGATGTTTTCGAAAATTGGTTTGGTTACAATAATCAAAAATGGTTATTTCTTTAAAAAAACATTATGTTCATGCTTCTTCAGTAGTTTCAATTACTTTTCTCCGTTCATTATGTTGTAGAGAAGGACAAAAAATGAACGTACATCAATTTTGAGATTTTTTCGAAAATTGGTTTGGTCACAATAACCAAAAATAGTAATTTCTAATAAAAAATATGTTCATGCTTTTTCAGTATTTTCAATTACTTTTTTCCGTTCACTATGTTGTAGAGAAGTACAGAAAACGGACGTACACCAATTTTGAGAGTTTTTCGAAAATTGGTTTGGTCACAATAATCAAAAATGGTTATTTCTTTTAAAAAACATTACGTTCATGCTTCTTCAATGTTTTCAATTATTTTTCTCCGTTCAGTATCTTGTAAAGAAGTACAAAAAATAAACGTACACCAATTTTGAAATTTTTTCGAAAATTGGTTTGGTCACAATAATCAAAAATGGTTATTTCCTTAAAAAAACATTATATTCGTGCTTCTTCAGTATTTTCAATTACTTTTCTCCGTTCATTATGTTATAGAGAAGTACAAAAAAAGAACGAAAACCAATTTTGAGATTTTTTCGAAAATTGGTTTGGTCACAATAACCAAAAATAGTAATTTCTAAAAAAATCATGCTTTTTCAATTACTTTTCTCCGTTCAGTATGTTGTAGAGGAGGACAAAAATTGATCGTATACCAATTTTGAGATTCATTCTAAAATGAGTTTAGTCACAATAAACAAAAATGTTAATTCTTAAATTAAAAAAAAGTACGTTTACGATATTTGTAAATCATTGACGAAATAAAAAAATTTGGAATCTTTAAAAAAAATAGTCTATTCCATAAAATATATATTAAAAATCCGGGTGGTATAGTCGCGTGAGAAATCCACTTTGAGCCGTTTTTCTGTTCCTTTTAGTCCTTATCTGAAGAAGCTTTTTGCCTCATCTGTTTTTCCCGATTTTTCAGCTCTCTCTCCGTGTGTCTCTTTTCCTCGTTTGACGGCAATATCGGTTCTGATCTTAGCACGACCGCCGAAACATCCACTTCGTTCGTGCCGAGGGTTCAGGGGTGTAAACTTATGCCCTACCCCACCACTAGACTGCGTATGGTTTCCATATATATAGAGCCAGACGAAGCACGCCATGTTTGCCTCACTGAAACCCCTCAGCACATGGGATGCATTCTCGTCGTTCTCATCTCGCCCATTTTTTTTCTTTTTTCTGTAATCGATTTTTCCTTTTGCCTTTTGGTTCTCTGCTCACTCGCCGAACCCTCCCTTGTGGCATCGGCTCGCCGATGTACTAAAAGCTTCGATCCCACCCACTGAAGCTTCGCATCAACTAGGTTTTCTCTCCCTCTGATACCCACTTCTTGATGCGGTTCCTTTTTCCTACACTCGACCGTAGAGTAGATCATGAACTGACTGTAAACATTTTTTATGACAATATAGAATAACAGTTTTCCACAGTATTCAATTTTTGATAGTACATATATTTTTTTAAATATAAGTTACTATTTTATTATATATTTTTTATTGTTAGATTAATCGCGAAGATGGTGAAATTAGGACACAAAAAATATTTGGCATATTCTAGCAATTTATATATAGTGTTATTCTCATTAATATATATTTTTATTTATTTTTTTCAGCTATTTTTCTATTCTGAAAATTCGCAATACAAAATTAGCGACATATTAAAACTATTATAGTTTATTTTTAGGTATAAATAAATCTGCAAAGTTAAAATAGTATGAATTAAATAAAAATAAAAATACGATATAATATAAAATATATTAATGCTTAATAAAATAAAATTTATAAATCTAGTAGCAAAAATGTGTTGTTGATATTTTTGTGATTATGATTAGATTTCCTGTGAGTGATTTGCTTGTAATGATAACTTTGGTATAAAATCTCATGACTGTTAACATTTTTTATGACAATGTAGAATAACAGTTTTCCACAGTATTCATTTTTTGATCGTATACGTTTTTTTTTAAATAATTATTTGGGTGACTATTTTATGATATATTTTTTATTGTTAAATTAATCGCGAAGATGGTGAAATTAGGATACAAAAAATATTTGGCATATTCTATGAATTTATTTATATTGTTATTCTCATTAATATATATTTTTATTTTATTTTTTTCAGCTATTTTTCTATTCCGAAAATTCGCAATACAAAGTTAGCTATTTATTAAAAATATTATAGTTTATATTTAGGTATAAATAAATCTGCAAAGTTAAAATAGTATTAATTAAATAAAAATAAAAATACGACATAATATAAAATATATGAATAAATAAATATATAAATAAATATAAAATTCATATAAATGAATATATGAATATATAAATAAAAATAAAAATACGACATAATATAAAATATATGAATGCTTAATAAAATAACATTTATAAATCTAGTAGCAAAAATCGGTTGTTGATATTTTTTGTGATTATGATTAGATTTCCTGTGAGTGATTTGCTTGTAATGATGACTTCGGTATAAAATCTCATGACTTAATCAGCCTTCGTAACTAGGACGAGGAAGAGTTTCTTACATTATGTTATGCATGCCAAGCAATGTCTTGTATAATTATGTAGGCTGCTCACTTCTTCTAGATATTGTATCGGTTGTTGTCCTATTATAAAGAACCTACCTATCGACGAAGCTATATATATATAGTTTCGTACTGGCCGCTCTAGGTCACGTACGTATTGTATCTAATACTGCTGTACACGGTGTGATCGGATTCACGTTACGTAAGGAGCGTGAAACGCGATTACACGCTTGGTAATCGATCGCATTGAATAATAATTACTCTTTGTAAGAAACGTTATCTCTATATAGTCAGTTGCTCGAGCGAACCGGAACCCTGAAATGTCTTTACCATGACCAGAAGTGCTATTAAGGGAAGACAGTCAGATTGCTACTTCCTGAAAGCTTTTTGCTACTCGAACTTGAAGACGACTTTTTTGGTCTCATTAGAATATATCATGTTAATCTTACCTCTCATTCAAAGTGTTTCAATTTATCTGAAATTGTTTAACAAAAAATAAAATTACACATAGCTAAGATAATTTTATGAAAATACTGAAGAATTATTATTAAAAATTCTTTTTTGGTGAATAAAAGGAATATTTTAGAAAATGTTGTTTTTTAATTTTTTACGGAAATAAATAAAACAAAAGTATTTGCAATTTTGTTTGAATACATTATTTAGGATACTATTTAGACATTTTTTCTAACTTTTTTTTTATTCGATGGCAGAACCTGAAGAAGTTATAAATATTCTAGTGAAACTCTGATTTTTTGTTTGTCAAAACTGAAATAAAAACTGGAATATATATATTTTTTTTCAATATTTTTTATGAGAAGTACCAAAAAAGTGTTGTTTATTTTTATTTTTTCGTATTCGTCTTATGATTTATCAAGATTCTCATAAAAATTCTTCCATATGTATATAATGATGGGGAGGGGGTAAGGGTTCGTTATTATTAAATAATATATTGCATTAATTGTACCATAATTTATCATTAATATTTTTGAAAAAAAAAAAAAAAAAAAAAAAAAAAACATTTCATAAAATGCTGTTTTTGCAATTTACTTTAATCACATTATTTTGGATACTATTCAGACATATTCGATGGGAAAATCTGAAGAAGTTATAAAAATCCTAGTCAAAATCTGAATTTTTGTCAAAACTAAAAAAACCATTGGAATTTTTATTTATTTTTTTTCAAAATTAAAAAAAAATTATACCTTTATATTTTTTCCCACTGGATATTAATTTTCTATACATTTTACTGTAAAATGGAAATTTTTCATGAGAAGTACCGAAAAGTTATTTTTTTTTGTATTCTCATAAAGATTTTCATAAAAATTCTTCGATATTTATAGTCAGGGAGGGGAGATCTAAGTCATCCTCATTATTAAAAATCATATTGCATTAATTAAACAATAATTTTTCAAGCCGATCTACAGATAGTGAGGAAAACAGCTATTTGCTCTTCCAGAAAGCGCCGGATAAAACGGGAAAATAGTGCTATTAAGGGAAGACAGTCAGATTGCTACTTCCTGAAAGCTTTTTGCTACTCGAACTTGAAGACTACTTTTTTGGTCTCATTAGAATTTATCATGTTAATCTTATTTCTCATTCAAAGTGTTTCAATTAATCCGAAATTGTTTAACAAAAAATAAAATTACACATAGCTAAGATAATTTTATGAAAATTCTGAAGAATTATTATTAAAAATTCTTTTTTGGTGAATAAAAGGAATATTTTAGAAAATGTTGTTTTTTTATTTTTTTACGGAAATAAATAAAATAAAAGTATTTGCAATTTTGTTTGAACACATTATTTAGGATACTATTTAGACATTTTTTCTAACTTTTTTTTTATTCGATGGCAGAACCTGAAGAAGTTATAAATATTCTAGTCAAACTCTGAATTTTTTTTGTCAAAACTGAAATAAAAACTGGAATATATATATTTTTTTCAATATTTTTTATGAGAAGTACCAAAAAGGTGTTGTTTATTTTTATTTTTTCGTATTCGTCTTATGATTTATCAAGATTCTCATAAAAATTCTTCCACATGTATAATTATGGGGAGGGGGTAAGGGTTTGTTATTATTAAATAATATATTGCATTAATTGTACCATAATTTATCATTAATATTTTTTGAAAAAAAAAAAAAAAAAAAAAAAAAAAATTTCATAAAATGCTGTTTTTGCAATTTACTTTAATCACATTATTTTGGATACTATTCAGACATATTCGATGGGAAAATCTGAAGAAGTTATAAAAATCCTAGTCAAAATCTAAATTTTTGTCAAAACTAAAAAAACCATTGGAATTTTTATTTTTTTTTTTTTCAAAATTAAAAAAAAATTATACCTTTATATTTTTTCCCACTGGATATTAATTTTCTATTAATTTTACTGTAAAATGGACATTTTTCATGAGAAGTACCAAAAAGTTATTTTTTTTTGTTCTCATAAAGATTTTCATAAAAATTCTTCGATATTTATAATCAGGGAGGGGGGATCTAAGTCATCCTCATTATTAAAAATCATATTGCATTAATTAAACAATAATTTATAAAGCCGATCTACAGATAGTGAGGAAAACAGCTATTTGCTCTTCCAGAAAGCGCCGGATAAAACGGGAAAATAGTGCGCGAATCTCCAGCTCGATAAGAGCTTGCTACAGGCTTCGCAAAATTAATTCCAATTAGGTATTGGTGGCTCTTCTGGAGAGAATGTAATTACAAATTTCCTTGTCGAGTGAGTGTAGTCCGATAATAGTGTTGATAAGTATAACACATTGAACATATATATTCCATACACGACTACACTCGTGTTTCCTATTATTGTTTTCGAGTAGACTGCACTATACTCCGAAGTGGATGTTAACATTGCGACTCCTGTTGCTAATGCAGCTACTGCTAAAGTTTCGTTGGGCCTATCGGATTGAACATCGCATCTTCTCCGATACTCAAGAGTAACGAGAAGATACGGATTATCATTACGTCATTAGAGTTCGAAGCTATGCAGTCACTATGTATATATATATATATATATCTATATATAACCATAGATAGTAAGTAAATAAGCGTATATTCATTTGTAATGCATATTCATGTCGTTACATACATTTATTTATGTTCGATCCACGAGTATACGTTCCGCATACGAGCGGCTATTATATATGTATGGGACATTCCAGGCCAAATTAACTGGGTTGCGATTCTAGTATTTTCTGATTCATTTCTCCGTTCAATATGTTGTTGGGGGATACAAAAAACCAACTCTCACTAATTTTTAAGTTTTTTTGAAAATCGGTTCGCTCACAATTACCAAAAATGTTAATTTTGCAAAAAATTAAAATAGATTTTTTTTTAAATTAAAAAAAAATTTGTGGTATTTTCTCTGTTGAATAAAAAAAAACATTTTTGAGATGACGTTGAAGATGGACGTGAATTTTAGATGGCGGTGAGAAAATACAATTTTTAATATTGAAAATACAGATTTTTTTGAATTTTTAAGTTTTGAAACTTTTTTTCTTTTCCAAAAACTGCAATCGGTTGTCAATATAAATAAACAATAGGGTGAGGTTGATAAAATATATATCTGGATGTTATTTTGTTTATAAATTATTTGGTAATGATAATATTTTTTTTAATTTTGTTATTTACTCAATATTACGACTTTTTTGAATTTCCAAAATTGTTAACCAAAATTATTGGTAGTGTCTCATGTACAAGAAAAATAAGCTATTTTTGAAAAATTTGTGTTTAAAAATATATTTACGATTTATGGTCCATTTGAAAATGACGAAATGTATCATATGTCGGATTTATTTTTTGATATTTTTTTTTTTTTCATGAAGCATCCCAGTCAATCGCTAATTAAAGCCTTAATTAACCTTCTCGGCTTAATTATATATTGAATTGAAGCCTACGCCGACGAAACCACTGCACCCGCTTCGCATACTCATTAGCTTTCTGTGCATGTCTACCTTTGAAATCGCCATCACGGAAAATTAGATGAAGTAGATATTCCTCTTCAGCTTTGCTCATGCGTACTACATAGTACGTAGTTTATATGCACATCTAAAATGTACAAAAAGTTGTCAATATTGATTTTCAAAAGTTTATCTGATTTTCGACTCATTTTCAAATGTCTATAATTTATTAAGATTAATTCAATAATTTATTAGAATAATATTTTAGGCAATGATAAAATAAAATTAATAAATATGAGATGATTTCTTTTTTTTTCGATTTATCGTAGTGTTTTTAATTTTCGTTGAAAGTCATAAAAATAATTTCAAATATTTTCTACTTTTTCACTATTATTAAAAAATTTTTTACAAATGTTGAGATATTATATGAAAATTTTAAAAAAATTTTATATTCATGGTGGAAACATTTCTTTAGTAAAAAAGTTATACTCACAAACATAAAATCGCGAAATTCTGTGAAACCAAATTATTAGTGAGTCCAATAAACTACATTGTATAGAATATGCGGACTTCTTCTGAATTTTCTGGTTGAGCTGGCTGTACAATTTCCTCAATACCACGAAAACCTTTTACGCTTTGATTTATTCGCTGCTTCGCCATAATTTACTGAAGAAGAATACGCGAAGAATATTTTATTATCAGCAACGAACATTTCGTTCCATTTTTGAAAAAGTCAATAGTAATTTCTCGCAAAATTACCGGACGTATTTTTACCTAGTAACGTAAAGTAAAGAGAGTTGTTAAATCGAAGCATATGACTGCGAGAATTATTAGTTACATTTTTCTACTCGCTGCCAGAGCTTCGAAAATTATATAGATGAAACTGCACTGAATAAAAAATAAATAAAAAATAAATACATATATTAAATAAAATTCATAAAATTAGTGTACGTATTTTTATCTAGTAAAGAGAAGTAAAGAGGGCTTCCAAGCATATAGTTTCCAGAATTATTATTAGTTATATTTTTAATAATTAGTTACATTTTTCGACTCGTTGCCAGAGTCTCGAAAATTATAGAAATCAAACTACACAGAAAAAAATAAATAAATATATAAAATAAAATTCACAAACTTACTGCACGTATTTTTACCTAATACAGAAAACTAAAGAGGGTTTCGAAACATATGGTTTCCAGAATTATTAGTTACATTTTTCTACTCGTTGCCAGAGTCTCAATAATTATAGAAATCGAACTACACAGAAAAAAAATATAAAATAAATAATATATAAAATAATTATATTATATATAATTATTTTATAATAATTATATAAAAAATAATTATATATTTATTTTTTATTATTGGTTTCTTCCGTATGCCTTCTTCAGGCTTTTACGTTTCCCCTCTCCCCTTTTCCCCGTTCCTTCATAGAGACCCCTCTAGAGTGTTGTCCGCAGCCACTCATCCTAATGCACTACTGTATCGCATTTGCACGAGGGCACAGGGAAACTGCGGAAAACCTGGCCGATACAGTCGGTTTTATTTTTACTGAGTTTCTACTGTATGAGAATACATTAGAAACTCAGAAAAACTGCCTCCCGCTCAGCAGTTGGCGCGCAAACCAGTGCAAGGCTAAGCGGTCACCCATCCAAGTTATGACCGCAAATAATGCTGCTTAACTCTGGGGACCGCCGAAGCCACACACCGACCGCGCGTCTACTGCTGTCGGTTAAATAATTATATATAAAATATATAAAATAAAACTAACAAAATTACTGCCCGTATTTTTACCTAATACAGAAAACTAAAGAGGGTTTCAAAACATATGGTTTCCAGAATTACTAGTAACATTTTTCAACTCTTTCTCAGAGTCTCGAAAATTATTTAAATTGAACTACACAGAGAATAAAAATAAATAAAAATGAATAAATAAATAAATAAAATAAAACTCACAAAATTACAGCACGCATTTTTATCTAGTAAAGAGAGCTAAAGAGGATTTCGGTGCATATGGTTTCCAGAATTACTAGTTACATTTTTCAACTCGCTGCCAGAGTCTCGAAAATTATACAAAGCAAACTGCACTGAGAAAAAAATAAAAATAAATAAAATATATAAAAAGACATAAATTTAAAAAAACATAAAATAAAAATAGCGCAACTGTTCGCGTTTTACACGAATGACGAGAACGCGCGTTTGTGCAGAATGGCTACAACTATGGCGGCGAACGGAACAAAACTGTAGCAACGGGGTGACGCGGTGCATCCGGAGGAATCTTGTTACACTGCCACCGAGCCTATATCGTCTGCATTCAACCATTCGAAAGCCGGGCGCGACATGTTTTTCTCTCCATTCCTCCCGCACGCTAGCTGCCTCGTACATTTATGTACAGGGGGCTTTCCACGACACCCTGGACTATATAAAAGAATCCCCAACATTGAAAGAGCGCCGAGGTATATTTTTCTCGCCGAGGCGATCCACAAGAACCTACTAGTGGTATTTGACTGAGTTAAAGCCAAAAAAAAACATTTTTTACGTCGATCCGCAATTTTGTTTCTATAACACCATTGAGGCTTTATTTCTCTATAAAATTAATTTTCCTCATTAAAAAAAAGCTTCCACTTTTTATCTGATTTAGGTTGTTCCTTTTTACGAATGATTAAAAATATATTACATAATATTGAACGAATATTTAATATTTATAAAATATCCGTTTTCTGGTTATTTGAATTTTGAATCCGCAACATTGAAGGAGCGCCGAGGTATATTTTTCTCGCCGAGGCGATCCACATGAACCTACTAGTGGTATTTGCCTGAGTTAAAGCCGAAAAAAACATTTTTTACGTCGATCCGCAATTTTGTTTCTATAACACCATTGAGGCTTTATTTCACTATAAAATTCATTTTCCTCATTAAAAAAAAGCTTCCACTTTTTATCTACTTTAGGTTCTTCCTTTTTACAATTGATTAAAAATATATTTTCATAATATTGAACGAATATTTAATATTTATAAAATATCCGTTTTCTGCTTATTTGAATTTTGAATCCGCAACATTGAAAGAGTGCCGAGGTATATTTTTCTCGCCGAGGCGATCCACATGAACCTACTAGTGGTATTTGCCTGAGTTAAAGCCGAAAAAAAAACATTTTTTACGTCGATTCGCAATTTTGTTTCTATAACACCATTGAGGCTTTATTTCACCATAAAATTCATTTTCCTCATTAAAAAAAAGCTTCCACTTTTTATCTACTTTAGGTTCTTCCTTTTTACAATTGATTAAAAATATATTTTCATAATATTGAACGAATATTTAATATTTATAAAATATCCGTTTTCTGCTTATTTGAATTTTGAATCCGCAACATTGAAAGAGCGCCGAGGTATATTTTTCTCGCCGAGGCGATCCACATGAACCTACTAGTGGTGTTTGCCTGAGTTAAAGCCGAAAAAAACATTTTTTACGTCGATTCGCAATTTTGTTTCTATAACACCATTGAGGCTTTATTACACCATAAAATTCATTTTCCTCATTAAAAAAAAGCTTCCACTTTTTATCTACTTTAGGTTCTTCCTTTTTACAATTGATTAAAAATATATTTTCATAATATTGAATGAATATTTAGTATTTATAAAATATCCGTTTTCTGCTTATTTGAATTTTGAATCCGCAACATTGAAAGAGCGCTGAGGTATATTTTTCTCGCCGAGGCGATCCACATGAACCTACTAGTGGTATTTGCCTGAGTTAAAGCCGAAAAAAACATTTTTTACGTCGATTCGCAATTTTGTTTCTATAACACCATTGAGGCTTTATTTCACCATAAAATTCATTTTCCTCATTAAAAAAAAGCTTCCACTTTTTATCTGCTTTAGGTTCTTCCTTTTTACAATTGATTAAAAATATATTACATAATATTGAACGAATATTTAATATTTATAAAATATCCGTTTTCTGGTTATTTGAATTTTGGATCCGCTACATTGAAAGAGTGCCGAGGTATATTTTTCTCGCCGAGGTGATCCACATGAACCTACTAGTGGTATTTGCCTGAGTTAAAGCCGAAAAAAAAACATTTTTTACGTCGATCCACAATTTTGTTTCTATAACACCATTGAGGCTTTATTTCACCATAAAATTCATTTTCTTCTTTAAAAAAAAGCTTCCATTTTTTATCTGCTTTAGGTTCTTCCTTTTTACAATTGATTAAAAATATATTTTCATAATATTGAACGAATATTTAATATTTATAAAATATCCGTTTTCTGCTTATTTGAATTTTGAATCCGCAACATTGAAAGAGCGCCGAGGTATATTTTTCTCGCCGAGGTGATCCACATGAACCTACTAGTGGTATTTGCCTGAGTTAAAGCCGAAAAACAACATTTTTTACGTCGATCCGCAATTTTGTTTCTATAACACCATTGAGGCTTTATTTCACCATAAAATTCATTTTCCTCATTAAAAAAAAGCTTCCACTTTTTATCTACTTTAGGTTCTTCCTTTTTACAATTGATTAAAAATATATTAGATAATATTGAACGAATATTTAATATTTATAAAATATCCGTTTTCTGGTTATTTGAATTTTGAATCCGCAACATTGAAAGAGCGCCGAGGTATATTTTTCTCGCCGAGGCGATCCACATGAACCTACTAGTGGTATTTGCCTGAGTTAAAGCCGAAAAAAAACATTTATTACGTCGATCCACAATTTTGTTTCTATAACACCATTGAGGCTATATTTCACCATAAAATTCATTTTCCTCTTTAAAAAAAAAGCTTCCACTTTTCATCTACTTTAGGTTCTTCCTTTTTACAATTGATTAAAAATATATTTTCATAATATTGAACGAATATTTAATATTTATAAAATATCCGTTTTCTGGTTATTTGAATTTTGAATCCGCAACATATTGAAAGAGCGCTGAGGCATATTTTTCTCGCCGAGGCGATCCACATGAACCTACTAGTGGTATTTGCCTGAGTTAAAGCCGAAAAAAACATTTTTTACGTCGATTCGCAATTTTGTTTCTATAACACCATTGAGGCTTTATTTCACCATAAAATTCATTTTCCTCATTAAAAAAAAGCTTCCACTTTTTATCTGCTTTAGGTTCTTCCTTTTTACAATTGATTAAAAATATATTTTCATAATATTGAACGAATATTTAATATTTATAAAATATCCGTTTTCTGCTTATTTGAATTTTGAAAACGCAACATTGAAAGAGCGCCGAGGTATATTTTTCTCGCCGAGGCGATCCACATGAACCTACTAGTGGTATTTGCCTGAGTTAAAGCCGAAAAAAAACATTTTTTACGTCGATCCGCATCAAAGATATCGTCCATGTACGTTTCAACTATTTAGATCTTTACATTTTGTTTCTATAACACCATTGAGGTTTTATTTTACCATAAAATTCATTTTCCTCATTAAAAAAAAGCTTCCACTTTTTATCTGCTTTAGGTTCTTCCTTTTTACAATTGTTTACAAATATATAATATAATATTGGTCTAATATTTAATATTTATCAAATATCCGTTTTCTGGTTATTTGAATTTTTAATCCAAGTTTTTTTAGATAAAAATTCTCATTTTTCTAATGAGAATTTTTACCTAAATGAAAATCGAAAATTTAATTACAGCATTTATTTACATATTTATCAAATTCCAATTTTTTAAAAACTGTAATCTCAAAATTCAACATATTAACAATATTTTTGAATAATTTTGCATTTTTGAGATTGACTTATGTAATTCATTGCATATTAATATTTTGAATAAAAAATCAAGATTCCGGGAGAAACGTGATTCCGGAATTTTTCTGTGAAATTCGAGACTCGACTTAAGCGTGATTACCATAGTATCTATTTCACCAGGAAGAAGTCGAGAGCCACCTAAATTGCACACGTACGCACTCGCGATACCGAAGAAACTCGTTGGGCAGGAAAAATCCTTACAAGTTTCACGCTCGGATATCGAACATCCGGATCTCCGGTTACATTGACTCGACCTGCTGCGTTTGCTTGCCACGATATTCCTGTTACCTCTGAATTTTTCAATTGTTTTATATGTCCCAACAAAATTGTAATTTTTTTCTTTTCATCTATGAAAAAAATTGTATGGCTTTTGTGCATCAGCAGAATTTTGTATTTTGACACATACTGCAAATATTTGTCATTCACGTTCACCGAAGCGCGTTTGTTGAAGATTCAGAGCCCGGAAAATTTCTCGTGGGACTCAATAAACGTATCCACACAGCGTGTTGGTTAGCTTCTGGGGTTGGACGACCGCATTTGTTATTCCGCAGCGTATGAAGCCATTAATATCCATAAATCAGAGAACTGCCGAAACTGGCTACTGGACGATAAAATAATATTGCTGATAAAATGTGAATTTTTAAAAGCGCCACCGTACGGATCAGGTGATTCGACAATTTGTTATTTAGCGTAATTTCAAAATCCTCTTCTTAACCCTTTAACTGTTAAAATGCACATATGTTACATCAGGATAATAGCTATTTTTAATTTCATATAGTTTATCTTATAATTAACGAATACTACAAAAAACACCCTAAAATATGCAGGAAAAATCACCATCGCAATATTTTCTTAAAAAATTATCCACGGCATAAAAAAAACGCGTTTATTAAAAATTTCGAACTCTTCAATAACATTTATCATTTTTTTTAACCCAACTTTCTTATTTCCCATTTTTTACTTGCTACTGATTATTTTCCGAATGAATAAATACTATAACCATGAAAATTGGATACGAAGCAATAATTTCAGATTTTTAAACGCACAGATTTTGGTTTAAAATAAGCAGAAAACATTTAAAAAAATTTGGAATCTTTTGGTACGAAAAAAAAAAATTATGATATACAAATTCATATTTTTTAATAAACTCCATATTCATATTATTTGGATTTTATTTAAAAAAAAAATTGTTTTAAGTCTATGCGATTGTTGAACGGTTTGACAGGAATAATAACGTTATTTATTGATTATTGGAAATCAGAAATAGCGGATTGTCAAGTTTGTACAATACTCAGCAGTTTCTTAATAAATAGAGACATGTGGGACATCGTCGATTCATTGGGGTATTCACCCTGCAAGTTTCTCTCGCAACCCGTTAGCTAGTTTACTTTGCAATTATACATATGGCACAGGAGGGTTCCAAATGGAATGTCCGTGTACCAAGCACTATTTGCCAGCATATTCAGCTTGATCATATACATACACATATACTATACTTATATGCAGCAGACTGTGTCCACCGTCTGCCCTTCTCTGTAATATACGGTTACGATAACTCGCATATTGTACATCGTTATATGCAGTTGTTACCAACTATAAATGTTCTTTCAAAAATATGTGTCTTTACTGTTTTCTATATTCCGTAAAACTGTGTGTATCATTTGCAACATTCATTGAATTTCTGCATACATACAGGCAGAGTCGTAAACCCCCTTAAATTCATGAGACATAGTTTACAGTACAATTTGTTTTGTAATTATGATTTCATAATAATAATATGTAGTGATTATAAAATAGAGTGTAAACATTTTAATAACTGTAAAAAATAATAATTTTCGCTTTAATATTGCAAGAAATAGTGGAAAAAATGGAAAAAAATAAGTAATGCATTAAGAAAGTAATGTATTACTTATTTCTTCCATTTTTCCACTATTTCTTGCAATATTAAAGCTAAAATTATTATTTTTTACAGTTCATTGAATTTCTGCATACATACAGGCCAGAGTTGTAAACCCCCTTAAATTCATGAGACATCATTTACAGTACAATTTGTTTTGTAATTATGATTTCATAATAATAATATGTAGTGATTATAAAATAGAGTGTAAACATTTGAATAACTGTAAAAAATAATAATTTTCGATTTAATATTGCAAGGAATAGTGGAAAAAATGAAAAAAAAATAAGTAATGCATTAAGAAAGTAATGCATTACTTATTTCTTCCATTTTTTCCACTATTTCTTGCAATATTAAAGCTAAAATTATTATTTTTTACAGTTCATTGAATTTCTGCATACATACAGGCCAGAGTTGTAAACCCCCTTAAATTCATGAGACATAATTTACAGTACAATTTGTTTTGTAATTATGATTTCATAATAATAATATGTAGTGATTATAAAATAGAGTGTAAACATTTGAATAACTGTAAAAAATAATAATTTTCGCTTTAATATTGCAAGAAATAGTGGAAAAAATGGAAAAAAATAAGTAATGCATTAAGAAAGTAATGCATTACTTATTTCTTCCATTTTTTCCACTATTTCTTGCAATATTAAAGCGAAAATTATTATTTTTTACAGTTCATTGAATTTCTGCAAACATACAGGCCAGAGTTGTAAACCCCCTTAAATTCATGAGACATAATTTACAGTACAATTTGTTTTGTAATTATGATTTCATAATAATAATATGTAGTGATTATAAAATAGAGTGTAAACATTTGAATAACTGTAAAAAATAATAATTTTCGCTTTAATATTGCAAGAAATAGTGGAAAAAATGGAAGAAATAAGTAATGCATTACTTTCTTAATGCATTACTTATTTTTTTCCATTTTTTCAAAAGGATTAACGTGCATTTTTATTGAAAAATAATAATTTTTGCAACCATTTCAAAGTTTAATCATCGTATTATAATCGCTACATGTTATTATTATAAAATCATAATTATAGAGCTAATCGTATCATCATCATTATTTCTGTAAGTATTAGGCATTTACTACCCTGCATACAGGACAGAGCCAAAAATAAATGTATGGCAAGAGTAAAAAAGTAAATATTATCCCAATTTTGCTTTCTCATAGATTAAATTATTTTTGTTTTTGAGATTTACATGCATTTACATGAGATACTTGAAATGATTCTAAACATAGAGAAAAATATAATAGAGATTCTAAAATTGATTAGAAAAAATGACCGTATGACCGAGTAATTTCAATCACCTGTAATTTAAGACCTATTGAAAAAATTGGGCTGAAATTTGGTACACAAGTGAAGCAGCAGCTCGTCTTTGATTGTTGCAATTTTCGAGAAAAAGAAAGCAGAAATTTAGATTTTATGTTTTTGTATTTTTTTTTTTTTTTTTTTTCAAATAGGGCGTGAATTTTAAAATTTTTGTAAAATTCGCGATATTTGACTGAATAGTTGTTGATAAGTGCAGATTCATTTAATAATGTTTGGTATTGTATTTAGCTGAAATCGAAAAAGCAATTCGGATTTTATTGGATTTTGAAATTTTCGAAAAATTTGCGTTATTGAATTAAAATCGCTATTTTTGCAATATGTTTTGCAAAATATGAACTAACGAGGCAAAATTTTGTATGTAAACAGACTAATATTCAGTGATGCTAGATACATAATCGGTAAAAGGTTTCCGATTACTATATAAAAATTTGAATTTTCCATTCTTATTTCTTGACCACTTAAATTTCTCTAAACTTCAGTTTTTCGAATTTATTTAAATCAAGCAAGCACCATGCCCTGATTCTACTTTAGATTCTTTTTCCAAATATTGTACACTTTTCTGAATAAAAATAGTGCATAAATTACTAACAAAATCAATTTTTTACTTTTATATGAGGCATTCCATATGAAGCGGGCCACCCTGATTTTCAATGTGCGTAGAGTGGGTTCATAATTTTTTTCCAGACTATTTAGAGTTCCCCGAACACATACGAGTTATTTCAGATTTTTGATCCCCATAGTTTTTCCACAATAAAATACGCTTTTCTTATTTTTATTTTTTTTTCCGTTCGCTGTCGATTTAAAACTATCCATGACACAGCAAAAATGTTCCAGAATAAAATGTAGGGTTTCGCGTGTACTTTTTGAAAAAAATGTTTCCAAATTAACCTAGATAAATTTTCAGTCATTTTTTGGCAAAATAATGCCACATCATTTTTTTTTCGTTGTGAGAGACCATTTTTATTTTACTCAAAATTTCACAGAATTTCCGTCATAATGTTAAAAAATGACGAAAAAATCAACACGATTGCAAATTGATATCTTCACAATGTACGGCTCGGTTATTTGCTGAATCATACACAATTCATATGTTCACAGTATGAAGGTATGAATTGATCATCGCGCAATTTTTGGTATAATTAGTGAACTTAATAACGGAAATTCTGTCAAATTTTGAGCAAAATCAAAATGGTATTTTCCAACGAAAAAAATGGTATGACTTTATATTGCCAAAAAGTGATTGAAAATGTATCTAGGCTAATTTAAAAATATTTTTATTAAAAAGTATACGTGAAATCCTACATTTTATTCCTAAACAATTTTGTTGTGTGATGGATAGTTTTAAATAAATCCGCAGCGAAATGAAAAAAAAAATACTCTTTTTTCATTTTTATTTTATTTTTTCATATGGAATAATGCCTCATGTATAAATGCGATGTTTTACATAAAATAAATTTTAGAAAACATTTTTAATGGAATACCACGAAATTTTACAATTTATTTTCTGTACTAAGAATTTCAGGATATTTAAGATCTAAAATATTATAACGTAAAATGCTTCGAAAAAAAATGTAATTGTTGCTTTAGATTTCGTTATTGCGAGAATGGACGAATTTCATTTTGATAAAAGTGTTTCTCCAGTGTTTGTCCAGTGTGGAATCTCTGTGATGCTTTGCCAGAGCTGAGAAAAACGTCTTTGCTTGGTAAGATAAACCAGACAACGTCGAAGCCTACTTGGAACGAGACCTCGAGCATTCGTTTCGCGATAAACTTCCCTCTTTCTCAGTTTTCGAGCTTAGTTCGCAGTGTTGGGTATACGAAACAGCTTCAAGATCGCAATTTCCCGTCTTGTTCCTCTATCGCTGCGGGGTTGGTATAAACCAACAGAGTGCAGCGCTGCAATAGAACCATCGGCGTGGCCGACTCACCGAACGTTCGTTTCCGCGATTATTTCTGGACTGCCAGTCCACGTCGTATATACTGTCGATAGTTTCGACAGGGTGTCGACCGATTTGAAGCGAATGCGCGTCACTCGTTTGCTTTAGTACCAATGGTTTATCATGTTGGCCTACTGCAACAATATTGAATCACATCAAACGTTAGTAATTTAACACAATTCATTATTTAGTAGCCAAAAAAATGTGCAACATTAGCAGAGCTTTTCAATCACGAAAGATTCGATAAAATAATAGATATACTGTTTTTATAAATTAAATTATAAAAACATTTCTGATATTGAACGTTAAAATGCTAAATTTAGGCTTTTTACAACTTCTGTTTTTGTCTCCAGATTCATCAAAATTTATATTTTTATTTATTTTTTATAAAAAAAAGAATGCTTTTATTTTTTATTTATTTTTCATTTAAAAATCAACTATTTTTTGAAAATAGTTGATTTTTTAATGTAATTATAACGAAATGTTATTGATGGTAAAGCAAAAATCTTTGGGATTAAAAAGAAACATATTTTTATTTTTATTCATTAATCCGAAATATTTTCAGGGCTGTTATTGTGAAACTGAGTTCAATGGAATTTTTGACGTAAGCAAAATTTGAAAAAAGCTTAATAACTTCAAGAAAAATAAAAAACTTTCGGATTAATTAGCAAATTTATTTCATAATGAAGTGAATTAAAATTGTTAAAATTTACATATCATTTTGTAGCATTATTATTATTATTAAAAAACTGAAATTTTTTTTTCGTTTTATTCAAATTTGATGACGTTGATTTTTTTTCACATTTTTCGCTGATCACAAAGTTTGTGAACTTAATTCTGTTTGTTAACCCAGTTCTATTTTAAGCGCTGGCTGTTCCAAACGTGTCGATAATTGTTATCGTGTTACCCAAAGTACTTAAAGCCTGCAACAATATTGAATCACATAAAACGTTAGTAATTTAACACAATTCATTATTTAGTAGCCAAAAAAATGTGCAACATTAGTAGAGCTTTCCAATCACGAAAAATTCGATAAAATTATAAATACAATATTCTTATAAATTAAATTATAAAAACATTTTTGACATTGAACGGTAAAATGCTAAATTTAGGCTTTTCACAACTTCTGTTTTTGTCTCCAGATTCATCAAAATTTATATTTTTATTTATTTTTTATAAAAAAAAGAATGCTTTTATTTTTTATTTATTTTTCATTTAAAAATCAACTATTTATTGAAAATAGTTGATTTTTTAATATAATTATAACGAAATGTTATTGATGGTAAAGCAAAAATCTTTGGGATTAAAAAGAAACATATTTTTATTTTTATTCATTAATCCGAAATATTTTCAGGGCTGTTATTGTGAAACTGAGTTCAATGGAATTTTTGACGTAAGCAAAATTTGAAAAAAGCTTAATAACTTCAAGAAAAATAAAAAACTTTCGGATTAATTAGCAAATTTATTTCATAATGAAGTGAATTAAAATTGTTAAAATTTACATATCATTTTGTAGCATTATTATTATTATTAAAAAACTGAAATTTTTTTTTCGTTTTATTCAAATTTGATGGCGTTGATTTTTTTTTTTCACATTTTTCTCTTATCGCAAAGTTTGGGAATTTAATTCTGTTTGTTAACCCAGTTCTATTTTAAGCGCTGGCTGATCCAAACGTGTCGATAATTGTTATCGTGTTACCCAAAGTACTTAAAGCCTGCAACAATATTGAATCACATAAAACGTTAGTAATTTAACACAATTCATTATTTAGTAGCCAAAAAAATGTGCAACATTAGCAGAGCTTTTCAATCACGAAAGATTCGATAAAATAATAGATATACTATTTTTATAAATTAAATTATAAAAACATTTCGGACATTGAACGTTAAAATGCTAAATTTAGGCTTTTCACAACTTCTGTATTTGCCTCCAGATTCATCAAAATTTATATTTTTATTTATTTTTTATAAAAAAAATAGAATGCTTTTTTTTATTTATTTTTTATGGTCGCATAGCGACCAGGGAAAAAAAATCAACTATTTATTTAAAATAGTTGATTTTTTAATATAATTATAACGAAATGTTATTGATGATAAAGCAAAAATCTTTGGGATTTAAAAGAAAAACATATTTTTATTTTTATTCATTAATCCGAAATATTTTCAGGGCTGTTATTGTGAAACTAACTTCAATAGAATTTTCGACGTAAGCAAAATTTGAAAAAAGTTTAATAACTTCAAGAAAAATAAAAAACTTTCTGACATTGAACGTTAAAATGCTAAATTTAGGCTTTTCACAACTTCACTCTGTTTTTGTCTCCAGATTCATCAAAATTTATATTTTTATTTATTTTCTATAAAAAAATAATGCTTTTATTTTTTATTTATTTTTTATGGTCGCATAGCGACGAGAGAAAAAAAATCAACTATTTATCAAAAATAGTTGATTTTTTAATTATAACGAAATGTTATTGATGGTAAAGCAAAAATCTTTGGGATTTAAAAAAAAAACATATTTTTATTTTTATTCATTAATCCGAAATATTTTCAGGGCTGTTATTGTGAAACTAACTTCAATAGAATTTTCGACGTAAGCAAAATTTGAAAAAAGTTTTTTTTTCTTCAAGTTATTAAAACTTCAAGAAAAATAAAAAACTTTCGGATTAATTAGCAAATTTATTTCATAATAAAGTGAATTAAAATTGATAAAATTTATATATCATTTTGTAGCATTATTATTATTATTAAAAAACTGAAATTTTTTTGATTTTTGTTTTTCACATTTTTCTCTTATCGCAAACTTTGTGAACTTAATTCTGTTTGTTAACCCAATTCTATTTTAAGCGCTGGCTGTTCCAAACGTGTCGATAATTGTTATTGTGTTGGCAGTGGCCACAATTGTCTATTAAACATCGCGACGTGTTACCCAAAGTACTTAAAGCCGTCAAGCCTGAAAGACGAAGCCTTGTTTCGCTCCTTTATCGATTTCAGTAATTCGTTCATAGCGATATTGCAGTGACAGTGACGCTGAACGTCGAATAGTCACGCTACTATAGTTTTTCCGAAGGCGATGCTCGATGGGCTCTACGAAGGCTGACTTGCGTAATAGAGAAGCCAACGAGCACATTCTCAGCTATGAGGAGGCCAATAGCATTCGATACTCTGATTTTTATTTTTTCAACCGCAACCAATTCACTCTCCAATAAAATTTCCAATCCACATTCACCAATTTCAACTAAAAATTGCGACATAAATAACATTTTCCATTTTTTGGACTAAAAGACATAAAATTTAAACTGCTAAAATGCTAAAATGTTTTTTTTTAAGGATTTATCGGAAAAGAAGGAGATTTTTTTAAAAATTTTACATATGAAATTGTGTGACTACATAAAAAAAGATCACGAGAAAAGCATTTAAAAAATACATTTATTTTTAATTAATAATAAATTCAGAAATGAAAATTTGCAATTTTTTGTGCCTAGTGATTGGAACTATTTTTTTTTTATTGCAAAGTTTCATGTGTGCGAAAAAATGTTATTTTCATAATTTTCAGGTGAAGTTTTTCCTTTAAAAAAAACGGTTCAATACGTTTAATCATTTTTTAAAACTTGTTAGAAAAATATATTGCAGTTATAAAATTTTTTATTTTTCATACTTGTCAAGTGATTTTTTTTTTCAAGTTGCACGATTTCATGTGCAATCGCAACACAATTTTCTTTTTGTAATTATGAAGTGGCTCGACAGTCCTCTTAATGAGGCGCTGCCGCTGCTTTTACTTTTCCCGACCGCAGGCTTTTCGCAACCACTTTCAAATTGCTACTTGAATTATTATTATTATTATTTTTCCCTACATTTATTCAAAGGGCCTGTTTTACATGAGAATCAGAAAAATATTTTTTTCCAGAAATCTCACACATAAAATCCTGTAACTACGTAAAAAATTATCACTAAAAAATCGTTACTACAAAAATAAAAAATGCATCATAATTTCTGTATTTTTACAAAACTTGCAAATTCAGAAGAATTTCTGCATTTTCATAAAAATCAAAAATTGCAAACTAAAAAATCCAGGAGAATTTCTGCATTTTCACAAAAATTACAAATTACAACCAAAAAATCCAGAAGAATTTCTGCATTTTCACAAAAATTACAAATTACAAACTAAAAAATCCAGAAGAATTTCTGCATTTTCACAAAAATTACAAATTACAACCAAAAAATCCAGAAGAATTTCTGCATTTTCACAAAAATTACAAATTACAAACTAAAAAATCCAGAAAGGTTTTTGCATTTTTAATTTTTAATTTGCAATTTTTGTAAAAATCCAGAAATTCTTTTGGATTTGTAATTTTTGTAATTAAAAAAAAAAAATGTTTACTTTTAATTTTTGTGAATACAAATAAGAACTGAGGACCAAAAAAAAATCACTTAAAAAAATGTAAAAATTCTTATGCCTACAAAATAAATCTTTTATTTTTAAAACTCAAGATTTCCAATATTCAATTGCAACACAATTTTCTTTTGTAATTGCGTGGCAACTTCGTCCCCTTAATGAGGCGCTGCCGCTGCTTTTACTTTTTCCTACATTTTCGTAACCACTTCTAAATGACTACTTGAATTTTCTAATGTAGCAATTAATATTACTATTTTTTCAATTTTTTTTACTTTTCACTTTTTGTAAAAAAAAAAAATATATATATAACGTTGTCTGTTGTGAAATAAAATCTCCGCATACAATTCCGAGTACATTTCACTGTAATCCCCATAATAGATTTTCTTGTTCTAATTCGACACCGAATTTTTTCAATATTCTTGAATTTACGAATTTACGAAATTACGAATTTACAACAACACCGAATTTTTTAAGAACAAATTACATTGAATTTTTCGTGATGTATTACAAATACCCTACTCGACTTTTTCAACATATAGAACAGAAAAAGTACTGCAATACACCGTAATTTTTACTAAAATGTAACTTTTCTATTTTTTCACCGCAAAAAATGCGGTGTACACCGAAAAATATCCATTCACATTGCGAATAATGCTTGATTTACTGGAGTGAACAGATTTCAGAATCCAAGATTTCAGATTTATCCCAATATCAGTAATTTTTCTTGTACGGCACATAATAATTACTAATCTTTTTTTTTTCTTCGTGTATTTTTAATATCTTACTCAGTCAGCTGTGCATTTTCGTAACCACTTCTAAATGGCTACTTGAATTTTCTAATGTAGCAATTAATATTACTATTTTTTCAATTATTTTTTACTTTTCACTTTTTGTAAAAAAAAAATATATATATATATATAACGTTGTCTGTTGTGAAATAAAATTTCTGTATACAATTCCGACTACATTTCACTGTAATCCCCATAACAGATTGTAATCCCCATAAGAGATTTTCCTGTTGTAATTCGACACCGAATTTTTTCAATATTCTTGAATTTACGAATTCAACAACACCGAATTTTTTAAGAACAAATTACATTGAATTTTTCGTGATGTATTACAAATACCCTACTCGACTTTTTCAACATATAGAACAGAAAAAGTACTGCAATACACCGTAATTTTTACTAAAATGTAACTTTTCTTGTTTTTCACCGCAAAAATTGCGGTGTACACCGAAAAATATCCATTCACATTGCGAATAATGCTTGATTTACTGGAGTGAACAGATTTCAGAATCCAAGATTTTAGATTTATCCAAATATCTGTAATTTTTCTTATATGGCACATAATAATTACGAATCTTTTTTTTTTTCTTCGTGTATTTTTAATAGCTTACTCAGAGTCAGCTGTGCATTTTCGTAACCACTTCTAAATGACTACTTGAATTTTCTAATGTAGCAATTAATATTACTATTTTTTCAATTTTTTTTTACTTTTTTCTTTTTGTAAAAAAAAAAATAAAAAAATAAATATAACGTTATCTCGTGTGAAATAAAATCTCCGTATACAATTCCGACTACATTTCACTGTAATCCCCATAAGAGATTTTCCTGTTGTAATTCGACACCGAATTTTTTCAATATTCTTGAATTTACGAATTCAACAACACCGAATTTTTTAAGAACAAATTACATTGAATTTTTCGTGATGTATTACAAATATCCTACTCGACTTTTTCAACATATAGAACACAAAAAGTACTGCCATACCCGTAATTTTTACTAAAATATAACTTTTCTTCTTTTTCACCGCAAAAAATGCGGTGTACACCGAAAAATATCCATTCACATTGCGAATAATGCTTGATTTACTGGAGTGAACAGATTTCAGAATCCAAGATTTTAGATTTATCCAAATATCTGTAATTTTTCTTATATGGCACATAATAATTACGAATCTTTTTTTTTTTTCTTCGTGTATTTTTAATAGCTTACTCAGAGTCAGCTGTGCATTTTCGTAACCACTTCTAAATGACTACTTGAATTTTCTAATGTAGCAATTAATATTACTATTTTTTCAATTATTTTTTACTTTTCACTTTTTGTAAAAAAAAAAAATATATATATATAACGTTGCCTGTTGTGAAATAAAATTTCTGTATACAATTCCGACTACATTTCACTGTAATCCCCATAACAGATTGTAATCCCCATAAGAGATTTTCCTGTTGTAATTCGACACCGAATTTTTTCAATATTCTTCAATTTACCAATTCAGAAACACCGAATTTTTTAAGAACAAATTACATTGAATTTTTCGTGATGTATTACAAATATCCTACTCGACTTTTTCAACATACACAACAGAAAAAGTACTGCAATACACCGTAACTTTTACTAAAATGTAACTTTTCTTGTTTTTCACCGCAAAAAATGCGGTGTACACCGAAAAATATCCATTCACATTGCGAATAATGCTTGATTTACTGAAGTGAACAGATTTCAGAATCCAAGATTTCAGATTTATCCAAATATCTGTAATTTTTCTTATATGGCACAGAGTAATTACAAATCTTTTTTTTTCTTCGTGTATTTTTAAAAGCTTACTCAGAGTCAGCTGTGACTTAGAGACACAACGAGAAGCTCACACTTTTTGGCCAAACGTTACTGTGCTTTGGTTAGTTGGCTCGTATGTACAATGATACGTATAAACACACTCGACGATCAAGGCCGGATGCATTTCTCGCGGCCACGAACTAGAGTCACTAGAACCGCGCGCGACCACCTCGTTTTAAATTCGTCTGCGTAATGCTATTACCCACGAGTAGCTATAACACGCATATATTATACTGTGCCCACATTTGGCTCTCTCAATTTCGTGGTCCGACGATAGCGGAACAAAGCGTGTAATAGCAAATGTGTGTTTGGTCTGCTGCCTATGCTAGACTACGTACGTACACGTGTACCTGTATGTATATATATATATATAAACATTTTGTGCATATGCAATGCAACTTTGCGAGCCGATGCGTGTAAACCAAACAGCGATTAGCATATACTCGTTCTACGAACAGAACATGTAGTCGTCCAACTTTAGTCCTGGTGACATTCTTTTTTTCCACCCCTGGAGAAATATTTCTAAATTGCTAAATTTGATTTTAGATTTTTCACATTCATCGTTTTTGTCTCAAGATTACGTCTTGATTTTTATTTATTTTTATTTATAAAAAAGAATGGTTTTTTATTTTTTAATTATGATTTTATAATATTTCAGTCTGTGTGTTTGGCAGAATATTATTTTTTATATGATTCATTTTTCATATCAATAATCATTTATATGATTATTATTTTTAAGGAATTGATCGGATGAATTATTTAATAAATTATTAAGTTATTTACTTAATAATAATTATTATCCGATTATTATTATTCATCCGATCAATTCCTTAAAAATAATAATCATATAAACGATTATTAATATGAAAAATGAATCATATAAAAATAATATTCTGCCAAACACATAGACTGAAATATTATAAAATCATAATTAAAAAATAAAAAACCATTCATTTTTTTTTAAATAAAAAATAAATCAAATCAAGACGAAGTTATTTACTTAATAATAAATTATTAAGTAAATGACTTAATAATTTATTTAATTTATTTATTTATTATTAGTAAATAACTGTTGAGTCTGTTAGAATATGTAATTGTTTTTATTAATTGTCTCTTAAGGGAGTTGATTATTATTTAATCAATACATAGTTTAGTCAAGTTTGAGTATTTTTTAAATAGAAAAATATTGATAAATAATAAAGTAATTATTATTTATTTGCGTATATTGTAGAATTACGCTAATTTACTTCGATAACCTCGACACAATATAGTATTTGTAATTTTAAGTGATGAAATATAATTCCAAAAGATCGAAAATTTTTAACTGAACTAACGGTGTGATTTTTTTTTGTGATGTTTCAGGTGAGTTTACGTTACCAACATTTTTCTCAACTTCTGTGGAATAACGTGAGTATAAGAGTCGTGAGAAATGGAATAATAATTCTCCATAATTTTCCATAAAAAACTTACGTATTCTCCGAATAATATTTTCTTTTTGACGAACAAAAAGTGCGCTTCGGATTCTTCTGCAGACTTGATATCTGAGTAATCAATAATAGTGAACTGTACTTTGCAATGTGTGCGGTCTTCATGCGCGATAGCACATCGTCCTGTTCGCCTCGAGTGGAAAGTTTGTTATAATGGCTCTGTACGAAGAATTAATGGAAATTACGATGCATCAGTTTTATTCTTAATTAACTCGGTTACCCACAACAACACACGTTCTACACATTATTTTTCGTTGACATGTACTCATGATTGAGAATATAACTTTTACTATCCATTTTAAGCCATACAGTTGCAATGCAAATAATTGTATCATACACAGTTACAATAATAAATCCAAATTTTAAATAATAATAATAGAAAAAAGTTTAAGTAAATGAAAAAAAAGGTAAACAGATAAATATTTTTTGTTGAACTCAGAAAAATCGTCGTACACCTGGCAACAATTAAATTATAAATATTATATTATATTATATTATATATTATATTATATTATATTATATTATATTATATTATATTATATTATATTATATTATATTATATTATATTATATTATATTATATTATATTATATTATATTATATTATATTATATTATATTATATTATATTATATTATATATATTATATTATATTATATTATTATTATATTATATTATATTATAATATATATATTATATTATATTATATTATATTATAATTAATACGTTGGCAACAATAAATTTAATTGTTGCCAATAAAATGAAAAAACTGGCAACCATTAAATTATAAATATTATATTATAATATGATATACTATATTAATATATATAATATTATAGTATAATATACTAATTATATATAAGGTATTCTATAGAATTATAGATATATAGATATATATATAGTTATAATATAGATATATATAGTTATATATATCTATAATATATATCCTAAATATAGGATATAGAATATATAACTATATAATATAATATAGTTATATATTCTAATCTATATATATATATATATTATAGATATATAGATATATAATAATATTCTATATAATTATATAAAATGTATTATTATATATAATGTATAGAATAATAATTAATTAATATTATATATATACTAATTATATATAATATAATTAGTATATATATAATATTAATTAATTAATATACATTATATTATAGTATAATACAATATTTATATTATAAACATTTCTACGTCTATTAAAAAAATAGCCAACACAATTTTTTTCCCTTCCTAATTCTTCTATTTATAAAATTACGAGGATTACGATGATTTTTCTTTTCTCAGTGTTAGATGCACGTGCGATGCATTAATAATCTGTCCAAGCAATGACAATCTCGATGGCAATAAAAAGCGATAACGTCTATATAACGTATAATACTATATGCTATGCATCCATTAAACATATGCCACACATCGGACCTACCGATTCTACGAAGAAACTTCATCCGCTATATCTGAGATGCTTCTTTGCTTCTCTTACAAAAGACTCTTTTTTTTTTTTGTCTTTCTTGCGTCTCATCGCTCGCCTCATCATCGACAACATTATACACGTACCGCGTAATTTGAGATTGATCGACCGCACGCCAAGAGTTTACGACGCTGTTCCGTGGAGACGAGGCTCGAGTGACACGAGCGAAATTCGTCCGGAAACGTATTATCAGACTGGAGCTAGGTGCGGTCGTCTCCCAGTCACCACTGACGTCTCTATGTTACTTCGTGACACAGAGCCGCGCGAAATTAGTGGCCGCATTCTGTCGCGAACGATTTATCTTTGACTCTTGAGACAGTAACGGGTCAAGGATTCCTTCGCGTAGATTACGATCGCATCGTTTTCCTACACATATCCTACACATATACTACCTATGTGGTATGTATATCACTGGTATGCGTATCAGCTATAAACCTGCCGTGATAATAATGATTTCCCGTCGTAATCGACTAATGAGAATCCATTCGTTATATATTCACCACTCTCGGTGTCTGACACCAGAACAACAGACATTGTACAGGTTGACAAATACGCTGCTATTAAAATATGCACATTGGATTTGGAAAAAAAAAAAATCGTTCATTTTGCAAAAATTTGCCATTTTAACATTTTATTCCATTTAAGGACAAAGACAAAATGAAGAAAAAATGATTTGGGTTCATTCTGAAAGATTTTGGAAAAATTTATCTTTACCTTTGCGGAAATTTGGAACTTAAACTTTTTTTTTCGATCCGAGTTTAAATATCTTGAGGCAAAAACAAAATGGAGAAGAAAAAAGATTTGTGTTCATTCTGAAAGATTTTGGAACCATTTAACTTTGCCTTTGCAGAAATTTGGAACTTCAACATTTTTTTCGATCTGAGTTTAAATATCTTGAGACAAAAACAAAATGGAGAGAAAAAGAAATTTGTGTTGATTCTGAATGATTTTGGAAAAATTTATCTTTATCTTTGCAGAAATTTGTAACTTGAACATTTTTTTTCGATCCGAGATTTAATATCTTGAGGCAAAAACAAAATGGAGAGGAAAAAACTTGTGTAGATTCTGAAAGATTTTGGAACAATTTATCTTTACCTTTGCGGAAATTTGGAACTTAAACATTTTTTTCGATCCGAGTTTAAATATCTTGAGACAAAAACAAAATGGAGAAGAAAAAGAATTTGTGTTGATTCTGAATGATTTTGGAAAAATTTAACTTTACCTTTGTAGAATTTGGAACTTAAACTTTTTTTTTCGATCCGAGTTTAAATATCTTGAGACAAAAACAAAATGGAGAAGAAAAAAAATTTGTGTTGATTCTGAATCATTTTGGAAAAATTTACTTTACCTTTGCAGAAATTTGGAACTTAAACGTTTTTATTTCGATCCGAGTTTAAATATCTTGAGACAAAAACAAAATGGAGAAGAAAAAAAAATTTGTGTTGATTCTGAATGATTCTGGAAAAATTTATCTTTATCTTGCAGAAATTTGTAACTTGAACATTTTTTTCGATCCGAGTTTTAATATCTTGAGGCAAAAAACAAAATGGAGAGGAAAAAAAGTTTGTGTGATTCTGAAAGATTTGGAAAAATTTATCTTTACCTTTGCAGAAATTTGTAACTTAAACTTTTTTTTCGATCCGAGTTTTAATATCTTGAGACAAAAACAAAATGGAGAAGAAAAAAAAATTGTCTTGATTCTGAAAGATTTTGAAAAAATTTACCTTTACCAATGCAAAAATTTGTAACTTGAAAATTTCATTCGATCTAAGTTTAAGTACCTTGAGACAAGAACAAAATGTCGAAAGAAAAAAATGGAAATTGAAAAATAATAGACGATAATAATTCTGGAAAAATATTAATAAATTAGTGGGATAAATTCTTTGCCTATAATTCGATACCTATTTTTGAAATCGCTTTCTACTGTTCTAAAGCAAAAAAAAATATGTCGTGCTAAAATAATTTTAAAAAAGTTGCCAAAATTTGTTGAATAATAATAAAATAATTATTTAAAGACCAAAACCTATACGTACTTTCGTCCCGAATAATCTTGTGTATCATAACAACATCGAGGCCAATTTATTTATAAGCAAAATACATCCCAATAGCAGATTTTATAGCCGAGTGTAAAAATAACAAAATCAATCATTGGCCCAAGCTGAGCATGTAGATATTTTTTGTCTGGCGCAGCGTCTGGGCTAAATCTCAACATCAGCGAAGAGATCTCTTATCTACAATTTCTATTTAATTTTCTGATCAGCAGAGAATATTTTTATCCTGCTTGCATAATTTTCAAGTTGGTACGAGGATATTTTCTCTCTTTGCCAATATTTCAAGATGATTTTTCGGCTCCTACAAATTGGTGTGAGGGTGGAATGCAACCACATACGTAGCTTTTGCCACACCTGCTATTCCACACACATGTACTACTATGTAACAGCAAAGTTGCCAAACTTTGCCACGTCAATTTATCATTCCATAGCGTTATATTCTATGTAACAAGTTTCCTTGACGCGAGATCGCCAATAATAAAGTTTGCCGACCTGTATTCAAGGCATCTACACCAGAAAAACTAAATAATTTTATTTAATTAAATAGAAACATCGAACAAAAAAAAAAGACGCACTTAACATTGATTTATGTAATAAAAATATTTGCCCATATACAACATTTCTATTTTTATTTATTTTATTATTATTTATTTAATTTAAATATGATCAAAATTTTGAATGAAAAACGATTATTTGCCATAAATTAAATTTAACTTGATTTATTAATAAAATAGGAAATAAAATAAATATAAATGTATTATTTAATTAGTGACAATAAAATTTCAATTAATTTAATACCACTGGAATGGAATATGGTATCAATAATATAAAAAAATAATGTTGAAATAAATACATAATTATTCCATAATTAATTAAGATTACAATTGTATTTTTTTGTTGATTGCATAAATTATTAACACGTTTGTAATTTATTAGAGAACAAAAAAAATGATGTCCAGCATCCAACATTTCTATTTTATTTTATTTTATTATTATTTATTCTATTTTTATTCATTTTATTTAAATATTATCAAAATTTTGGCGCAATGAAAAACGATTATTTGCCATAAATAAAATTTAAGTTGATTTATTAATAAAATAGGAAATAAAATAAATATAAATGTATTATTTAATTAGTGACGATAAAATTTCAATTAATTTAATACCACTGGAATGGAATATGGTATCAATAATATAAAAAATATAATGTTGAAATAAATACATAGTTATTCCATAATTAATTGAGATTACAGTTGTATTTTTTTTTTGATTCTATAAATTATTAACACGTTTGTAATTTATTAGAGAACAAAAAAAATGATGTTGTCCAGCATCTGGATAAGCAATGCAGTAGAGAGTGATGAATTTGCACTTCTATCCATCGGTACACTACTTATCTGCATCTATTTTTTAAACTCGTCACGCTTCATCGTACGTGTTCGCAATTCGATAAACGCAGCTGCGAGAATCGTGATCTTGGCGCACCTTTCGTCTCATCAAAACATCTGCGAGACCAGCGTACATCCTGTGCATCCTCTTAACACCTGATTACAAATTTTTTAAACCTTCACTCTTTGACATATCCGGTTTTCCGATCTTTTATTAAATACCAAAACCAAATCAATATTGTATTTTATAATATATATTTAAAACTTTTCAATTTCAACAAAGCTATAAAAGAAACAATTAAAATATTTTTTACTTAATTAATTATCTAAAATAATTTTGATCTTTTATTAAAAACCAAAACCAAATCAATATATATTTTATAATATATATTAAAAACTTTTCAATTTCAACAAAACTATAAAAGGAACAATTAAAATATTTTTGACTTAATTAATTATCTAAAATAATTTTGGCGTTAATTCTAGAAAAAAAAACATAATTTTTTAAAATCATAATAATAACAATGTGTGATATTTATTGGCCACTATTTTGAGTATATTTGTAGAAATAAGAAATTTGTATAATTAGTGAAATCAGAACTATCGGGAAAATGTATTTTTATTTTTCGTCCATGCACACAGACAAAGTCGATCGGGTAAGAATAAAATTAATGACAAATGAGGAAAATACAGTAGACAGCGAGAGAATAGTTATTCCAGACACAAAGAGTAGATGACAAAAAAAAAAGAGGGAACGAATCTTTAAAAGCAGAATCGGACTGCGGTCCAGCGAATCCAATCAATTATAGAATTCGTCAGAGTACAATTAGCTCCATCTAATATTTTTCTAATATTGTATTTTTAAAACTTTTAAATAAAAGGAAAAAAAAATATTTTTCACAATTAATTATCTAAAATTATTTTTTTTAAATGAAAATAATAATAATAATAATATGTGAGATTCATTGGCCACGACTTTGAGTATACTTGTAGAAATAAGAAAATCGTATAATTGGTGAAATCAGAATTATCGAGAAAATGAATTTTTATTTTTCGTCAATCACAGAAAAAGTCGTTTGGGTAGGAAAGGGAAAAAAAAGGTTGCAAAGTTCTACTTTGCAGCCTTGTTTTTTACATATTTAATATTTTTATATTGGCGAAAAGTGTTTGCAATTCCTTTCCATTTTTCAAAAACTTATTTCACCTCAGCTTAATGTGTAAGGACTACCTTAATAAAAATAACGAAAACGGAGCTTATCCTCCTCTTTTGTCTAAATTTTCATCTCGATTCGTCACGCCGTTCGAGAGTTATGAGCAATTCTATTTTGGGACAAGCACTCATTATAAATTTAAAAAATTTTCATAGCTGGACAGATCTGCGTCAAATTTGTACTCAAGTCTTGGGCCATCCTTGTCTATATGTGAACCAAACTTCAGATAATACTGCAAAAAATTTCAATTTTTGTTTTTTCATGACCGCATTTTTTTTTCTTTTTATGCAGCAAAATCTAAATTTACCGACTTAATGACCGTTTCCTTGACCAAATTCATCCTTGATAATCAATAAACGTAAAAACACGTTGAAAATTTCTGTCGGATGTCTCAGAATTTACAAGAGCTGAGGTACTTACAGACATTAGAAAAAAAATTAAAATCGCAATAACATTAGAACCAGTTTACCGATTCTTACCAAATTTGGTACAGGTGATGGTTTGATAATAGTCTATTTACATACAAGATTTCAGCCCGATATCTCTTAATTTGGGGAAATTATAGTGCCAAAACAATTTTTTCAAAATTTTCTAAATGCTGCGAAATCTGAATTTCGCTACCGATTCGCGTCCTGTACAATTCCAAACGTTGTGTTATGATAACCCACTTGCGTGCCAGATTTGATGAACATTCATCGAAAATTACGATAGTTATCGTGCACACAACGAAATCTGCACACACACACACACACACACACACACACACACACACACACACACACACACACACACACACACACACACATACAGGCATTTCGTACAAACCACTTTTCTCGACGTATTGGACCATTCTGAGTGTAGTGACATGAAAATCTCGAAAAAGAAAATTTTCACGAAAACAAAGCTTCCTCTACGAGGAAGCAAAAAATATATATTCTTGATAATTAATTATCTAAAATTATATTTTTTAATGAGAATAATAATGATAATAATAATAATCTGTGAGATTGATTGGCCACGAATTTAAGTATACTTGTAGAAATAAGAAAATCGTATAATTGGTGAAATCAGAATTATCGAGAAAACGTATTTTTATTTTTGGTCGATCACACAGAAAAAGTCGTTTGGGTGAAAATACAATTGATGGCAAATGAGGAAAATGCAGTAGACAGCGAGAGAAGAGTCATCCCAGACACAAAGAGTAAATGGCAATGAAAAAAAAAATAATAAAAGAGGGTACAAATCTTGAAAAGCAAAATCGGACTGCGGTCCAGCGAATCCAATCAATTAGCATTCGCCAGGGTGCAATTAGCTCCATCTCCCAATGAATTCTGACTTCTCTGTTAAGAGGGAAACAGGACTCATGCGCACTCAACTGTCTCTTTCGACGTTGCTCGAAGAATAGAGAACTTTTACGCCCCGAAAGATACTTTCACCCACTCTCCATCCGCCATTGTTTTTATTTTATTTCTCTCTCAATTCTCTCCCCTCCCCCTGCATTAATTATTTCCCCTTTCCTCTCAACATCGCACATAGATGAGATTAAGTGAAAGTACTTGCATATCACGATCAATAATATTCTGTACAATTAAATCAATGAGACGGAAGAAAATTTTTTTTTATTTGCAATGGTCCAAAATCGCCCTGGAGGATAAAATTACAAAAGTCGAGTGTTATAAAAGTCGCATAAAAAAAGTAGATTTACAAGGCTATAAAATTCAAAAGAGCCTAACCCTATAAATTAGCATAAAGGTCGTACTATTACCACCCGTTTATATGCGAAGTACCAATTTTAACCCTTCAACAGCCAAAGTGGCTTATTTGTGACATTGGAAGAGGATTTTTTTTTCAAATCATCTTTTTCATTCTTAATTTAAAAAATCCTGACAAAAAATTGTTAGCTACAGAATTTTTTTAGTAATGCATCCTTCGTTTTGATTTCATGAAAGAAAAACGTGATGATGAGAAAAATGGAAAAAGGGAATTTTTTAAACGTACCTTTTTTTTTAATTAAAAAAAGGAGCATGATTCTTGCAATTTTTGAAGGATTGTAAAAACAATTACTGGACTAACCCATGCAAATTTCGATAGTAGTTATTAAAGGTAAAAAATGTCAAAAGTCAGGGAATTAAAAAATAGTCACGAATATTAGGGGAAATAACCACGAAATTTAAAAAAAATGGCAATGAAATCACGCAATAGTCAGGAAATTAAAAAAATGATCAGGAGTTTAAGAGAAAAAGTACAATATAGGAGATCAAAAGATTAGCTTTGAAATGGCCAAAAAAGTTAGTGGACTAACCCATAATAAATTAGCATAGGAGTTACGCCCTTGTTTACCAGTTATCGATGGAATAAAGATGGAGTAAAGTGCCAATTTTCGGAAGAAAAAAGTTAAAAAAAAAGGAATGAAATTCCTGGAATTTTTTAGATAAACTATTGTCTTTATGAAAATACTTGTTTCGTTCTCCTTTGTTCGTGAAATCCACCTATATTCTTGTGAATATTTTGTTATAACAATTATGTTATAATTGTAAAAACAATTACTGGACTAACCCATTCAAATTTCGATAGTAGTTATTAAAGGTAAAAAATGTCAAAAGTCAGGGAATTAAAAAATAGTAAAGAAAATCAGGGAAATAGCCACGAAATAAAATAAAATGCCAGTAAATTCACGTAAAAGTCAGGAAATTAAAAAAATAATCAGTAGTTCAAGAAAAATATAGGAGAACAAAAAATTAGCTTTGAAATGGCCAAAAAAGTTAGTGAACTAACCCATAATAAATTAGCATAGGAGTTACGCCCTTGTTTACCAGCCATCGATAAAATGAGCAAAGTTCCAATTTCAGAGTGAAAAGAAAGAAAATAAAGAAATGAAATTCCTGGAATTTTTTAGATAAACTATTGTCTTTATGAAAATACTTGTTTCGTTCTCCTTTGTTCGTGAAATCCACCTATATTCTTGTGAATATTTTCAACGATGCAACTCTTCCACGAATATCCTGCAAATGATGTGATCTGGGGAGAATAGAAAGGGACACTGAAAGAGCTGGAGGTAAAAAATGTCAATAGTCAGGGAATTAAAAAATAATAAAGAAAATCAGGGAAATAGCTACGAAATAAAATAAAATGCCAGTGAATTCACGTAAAAGTCAGGAAATTAAAAAAATGATCAGTAGTTCAAGAAAAGTATAGGAGAACAAAACATTAGCTTTGAAATGGCCAAAAAAGTTAGTGAACTAATCCATAATAAATTAGCATAGGAGTTACGCCCTTGTTTACCAGCCATCGATAAAATGAGCAAAGTTCCAATTTCAGAGTGAAAAGAAAGAAAATAAAGAAATGAAATTCCTGGTATTTTTTAGATAAACTATTGTCTTTATGAAAATACTTGTTTCGTTCTCCTTTGTTCGTGAAATCCACCTATATTCTTGTGAATATTTTCAACGATGCAACTCTTCCACGAATATCCTGCAAATGATGTGATCTGGGGAGAATAGAAAGGGACACTGAAAGAGCTGGAGGTAAAAAATGTCAATAGTCAGGGAATTAAAAAATAGTAAGAAAATCAGGGAAATAGCCACGAAATAAAATAAAATGCCAGTGGATTCACGTAAAAGTCAGGAAATTAAAAAAATGATCAGTAGTTCAAGAAAAATATAGGAGAACAAAACATTAGCTTTGAAATGGCCAAAAAAGTTAGTGAACTAATCCATAATAAATTAGCATAGGAGTTACGCCCTTGTTTACCAGCCATCGATAAAATGAGCAAAGTTCCAATTTCAGAGTGAAAAGAAAGAAAATAAAGAAATGAAATTCCTGGAATTTTTTAGATAAACTATTGTCTTTATGAAAATACTTGTTTCGTTCTCCTTTGTTCGTGAAATCCACCTATATTCTTGTGAATATTTTCAACGATGCAACTCTTCCACGAATATCCTGCAAATGATGTGATCTGGGGAGAATAGAAAGGGACACTGAAAGAGCTGGAGGTAAAAAATGTCAATAGTCAGGGAATTAAAAAATAGTAAGAAAATCAGGGAAATAGCCACGAAATAAAATAAAATGCCAGTGAATTCACGTAAAAGTTAGGAAATTAAAAAAATGATCAGTGGTTCAAGAAAAGTATAGGAGAACAAAACATTAGCTTTGAAATGGCCAAAAAAGTTAGTGAACTAATCCATAATAAATTAGCATAGGAGTTACGCCCTTGTTTACCAGCCATCGATAAAATGAGCAAATTTCCAATTTCAGAGTGAAAAGAAAGAAAATAAAGAAATGAAATTCCTGGAATTTTTTAGATAAACTATTGTCTTTATGAAAATACTTGTTTCGTTCTCCTTTGTTCGTGAAATCCACCTATATTCTTGTGAATATTTTCAACGATGCAACTCTTCCACGAATATCCTGCAAATGATGTGATCTGGGGAATAATAGAAAGGGAGACTGAAAAATCTGGAGGCGAGAGGTATTAGGTAATAAATCTCAAAAATCAGGGAATTAAAAAATAGTCAAAAAAATCAGGGAAATAGTCACGAAATTTTTTTTAAAGTGCCAGTAAAATCACGCAAAAGTCAGGAAATTAAAAAAATGATCAGGTGTTCAAAAGAAAAAGAAAAATATAGGAGATCAAAACATTAGCTTTGAAATGGCCAAAAAAGTTAGTGGAACTCATAATAAATTAGCATAGAAGCTACGTCCTTGTTTACCAGCCATCGATAAAATGAGGAAAGTTCCAATTTCAGGGTGAAAAAAAGAAAATAAAGAAATGAAATTCCTGGAATTTTTTAGATAAACTATTGTCTTTATGAAAATACTTGTTTCGTTCTCCTTTGTTCGTGAAATCCACCTATATTCTTGTGAATATTTTGTTATAACAATTATGTTATAATTGTAAAAACAATTACTGGACTACTATCAAATTTCGATAGTAGTTATTAAAGGTAAAAAATGTCAAAAGTCAGGGAATTAAAAAATAGTAAAGAAAATCAGGGAAATAGCCACGAAATAAAATAAAATGCCAGTGAATTCACGTAAAAGTCAGGAAATTAAAAAAATGATCAGTAGTTCATGAAAAATATAGGAGAACAAAAAATTAGCTTTGAAATGGCCAAAAAAGTTAGTGAACTAATCCATAATAAATTAGCATAGGAGTTACGCCCTTGTTTACCAGCCATCGATAAAATGAGGAAAGTTCCAATTTCAGGGTGAAAAAAAGAAAATAAAGAAATGAAATTCCTGGAATTTTTTAGATAAACTATTGTCTTTATGAAAATACTTGTTTCGTTCTCCTTTGTTCGTGAAATCCACCTATATTCTTGTGAATATTTTGTTATAACAATTATGTTATAATTGTAAAAACAATTACTGGACTACTATCAAATTTCGATAGTAGTTATTAAAGGTAAAAAATGTCAAAAGTCAGGGAATTAAAAAATAGTAAAGAAAATCAGGGAAATAGCCACGAAATAAAATAAAATGCCAGTGAATTCACGTAAAAGTCAGGAAATTAAAAAAATGATCAGTAGTTCATGAAAAATATAGGAGAACAAAAAATTAGCTTTGAAATGGCCAAAAAAGTTAGTGAACTAATCCATAATAAATTAGCATAGGAGTTACGCCCTTGTTTACCAGCCATCGATAAAATGAGCAAAGTTCCAATTTCAGAGTGAAAAGAAAGAAAATAAAGAAATGAAATTCCTGGAATTTTTTAGATAAACTATTGTCTTTATGAAAATACTTGTTTCGTTCTCCTTTGTTCGTGAAATCCACCTATATTCTTGTGAATATTTTCAACGATGCAACTCTTCCACGAATATCCTGCAAATGATGTGATCTAGGGAGAATAGAAAGGGACACTGAAAGAGCTGGAGGTAAAAAATGTCAATAGTCAGGGAATTAAAAAATAGTAAGAAAATCAGGGAAATAGCCACGAAATAAAAAAAAATGCCAGTAAAATCACGTAAAAGTCAGGAAATTAAAAAAATGATCAGTGGTTCAAGAAAAGTATAGGAGAACAAAACATTAGCTTTGAAATGGCCAAAAAAGTTAGTGAACTAATCCATAATAAATTAGCATAGGAGTTACGCCCTTGTTTACCAGCCATCGATAAAATGAGCAAAGTTCCAATTTCAGAGTGAAAAGAAAGAAAATAAAGAAATGAAATTCCTGGAATTTTTTAGATAAACTATTGTCTTTATGAAAATACTTGTTTCGTTCTCCTTTGTTCGTGAAATCCACCTATATTCTTGTGAATATTTTCAACGATGCAACTCTTCCACGAATATCCTGCAAATGATGTGATCTGGGGAGGATAGAAAGGAAGACTGAAAGAGCTGGAGGCTAGAGGTAGTAGTATACGCCTGCCTAATTCCGCCAGACAGGTAAACGGCACCGTTCCACGTACTTTACGATCGCTCGAAATGGGATCCGACGCGAGCGACCGCCACATCTCTCCTTCCCTCTCAGGCTCACTCTGCAGCACCGAGTTATCTTAATTCCTCGCGGATGTATATATATCTGTATGAGAGACCGAGCGCTCTGCACGCAAGCTCGTCAATAAACTCAGACGCGAAAGAGTAAAAGAGTCACGAGTGACTTTACACCCGCCTAGCTCGTTGGTCGCCCGATCTCACATAGATAAAATTCTAGGCGCAGTGAAAGCGTATGGAATATACTATTTCCGCAATTTCGTCTTACAGACCCGGTTTTAAAAAAAATTTTCACCGAGTTTTGAATATCACTTTTCATTCCCTTGTTCTCATTCGTAATAATTCCGCTCTCATGAAATCCTTTTAACATCATTAGACGCGGTAGTCAAGTATTAAATTTGCCTTAATATTTTTGCAAGAAATTTTTTGTTTGCAAGCTTTTTTTGGTGTGTGACGATTTTTTTTTTTGGCGAGTAATTTTTTTGGTAGCCATTTTTTTTTCTCGGCGTAATTATGAGAATGCAAAAATGGTTTTATGCTGGACAACTAGGGTAAATCCAAAAAAATGGATTTGTTTTTATCATGACTCGTTTTTGTTATATTTTTTTTTTAATTTCGATTACTTAACAATTTGAAAAAAGTTGCAAAGTAGAATTTTGAGCTTTGAACCATTTTAAAAAATGGTCAGGGAGATCAGAGAAAAGTCAGAGAATAAAAAAATTGTCAGTGAAATTGAAAAAAATCTGCGTTCGACAATGTCAAAGAAATCACTGGATAGTCAGAGAATTAACACATTGTCAGTGAAGTCAGGGAATACAATAATTGTCAGGAAAATCCGTGAACATCAGGAAATAAAAATATTGTCAGTGGAATTGGAAAATAGTCAGTCAATTAGGAAAAAGTAAATCAGAAAATAAAAATGTAATACAGTAAATTTACAAATTTATCTAATCTTTTTCAGTATTGTTACTTTAAATATCTAATTCAGTTGGACAAGAAATTTATGATACAGAATACGGTTGTGAATAAAAACTTCCAGTCTGCTACTGTCATTTTTTTGATTATTTTTCCCATCCAAATTTCGACCAATGGAATTGCACCATTCGACGTCACGTGGGGCAAGCTACACGGTATTATACTGATAATTTTTTGATAATATTGCGTGTTGGTTATATATATAAAACAAAAAATCATTTAGCCGCGTCAACCATCTGTCAAACTGACAGATTGAATTTTATTGTGGCAGTCAAAGGATTTTTATTTGATATGAGTAGGTTTGGAGTTGAATCCTTGCAAACTATTGATGAAAAAGTAAAGGGAAATGTCCCTGTTAATACGATTAAATGGAAAACCTCAGTCTGGAATCAATATACAAACGTCTATAACAATTGTGTATTTAACTGCAATACTTTAAACATGAATTAAAAGGTTTTTGTTCTGATTATGAAATTTCCTTCTCAGAATGATAATTTTTGTCTCATGGTGCAATTCCATTGGTCGCAATTTGAATAGAAAAAATAATCCCCCGAATACCACTCGAGCTTCGAAATTAATCTGATATTTTCCTCCAGGTTCCCTGCAAACAAATAAACTCGTCAAGTTTTCCAGAAAAATCACTCGCGCTACGCGCTCGTGATTTTTTAACCTGGAAAACTTCACTCGTTCATTTGTTTGCAACGAACCTGTCAGGAAATATCCGATAATTTCAAAGCTCTTGTGATATTACAAGTGATAATTTTTTTAACAGGGTTGATATAATTGCAAATTTTTTTGATAATAAAAATATTTAGTTGAACAATAAAGATTAACTGTATATTTATCTCATGCTCCAAATTTATATCCTTTTCACCCACATGTCATTAGATAAAGAATTTCCTAGGTGCACTAAAAAAAATTCTGTTGCGGGCTGCCAAAAAGAAGTATTTTTGAATTAACTCTAGTTCTTATTCTTTCAATCCAAATTAACATTGAAATAATAAAATATTATTATGCTTATTTTAGAGTTATTGTTTCGATCTCGTATGGAATTGAAGGAATTAGAATTCAAATTAAATCAAAGTTTTTGGCAGCTTGCAAACAAAGGATTTATTGACATTTTTCTCAGTGTGTGTAATGCATCTAAGAAATTCTTTAATTCAAGAAATTTATGATTATATCATAAATTTCTTGAATTAAAAAATTCAAGAATCCAATAAAAACTTCCAGTTTGCTACTGTAATTTTCTTATAAACATTTTTTAACAATGTTGATATGATTGCAATTTATTTTAATAACAAAAATATTTAGTTAAACAATCCAGCCCGCAAACGAAGGATGTATTGACATTTTTTTTCAGTGTGTATAATGCATCTAAGAAATTTTTTAATTCAATAATCCAAAAAAACTGGAAGTTTTTATACACAACCATAGGTTGTGAATAAAAACTTCCAGTTTGCTACTGTAATTTTCATGTAAACATTTTTTAACAATGTTGATATGATTGCAATTTTTTTTTAAATAACAAAAATATTTAGTTGAACAGTCTGATCGTTTTCTCAGGATAGGATTAACTGTATATTTATCCCATGCTCCAAATTTGTGCCCTTTTCATCCACATGTCGTTAGGTAAAGATGCCGCACGACGAGCAGGCCATTGGGCTTCTCTCTTGAATACCAGTCAGTTCCGGGTTTGCCTGGGTGCAGCAGCTTCGGAGTATCAGGCTCCCATGAGTCCTCCCAGCAGGCGGTGCGTTACAGACACGAGAAAATGCCGTTCATGCCTAAACTAGGATAGTGTTCGCAGGCCACCATCACCTTTCTATGCCGGTCCCAGGAATCCGCCCGAATAATACAGACATAGGCACCCCGCAACTCTCCTGTGCATTGGTATCGCCAACACAGTCTCGTTTACGTGTTAGGCCATAGTCAACTACGCACGCGTTGCAAAATCGACGTGTTTAACACGAGCTAGACGAGTAAGCGTCGGCAGCGAATCTCCGGGCACTTCTCACTGCACCCGCGCGTTTGTTCGTCATCCTCTACTGAAGTATCACCACCATTCGTGCTATCGAATGTCCCAATTTTCTGTATTTTTTTCTCTGGTCTATAGAAAAACAAAGAGTGCTTCTGTACGTATTGAGTGAGATTGAAATTTTCGTTTTTTTAGGATTGGGTGAACCCTCTAACAGGCTCTGATTATTTTAAGTCACTGTGGGAAACCTCATCCAGGCCCTAATTATTCTCAATACCTAGAAGAGTTCTCTTCCAGACGCTAATTATTCTAAATAGCTCTAGGAGACCTCATCCAGGCCTAGATTATTTTCAGTTCCTGGAAGAGTTCTCTTCTAAGCGCTAATTATTATAAATAACTCTAGGAGACCTTATCCAGGCCCAGATTATTCTCAGTCCCTGGGAAAGTTCTCGTCCAGACGCTAATTATTCTAAATAAACTTAGGAGACCTCTTCCAGGCCCTGATTATTCTCAGTTCCTAGAAAAGTTCTCTTCCAGACGCTGATTATTCTAAATAACCCTATTAGACCTCATCCAGGCCCAGATTATTCTCAGTCCCTGGAAAGGTTCTCTTCCAGACGCTAATTATTCTAAATAACCCTAGGAGATATCTTCCAGGTTCTGATTATTCTCAGTCCCTGGAAAAGTTCTGTTCCAGACGCTAATTATTCTAAATAACCTTAGGAGACCTCTTCCAGACCCAGATTATTCTCAGTTCCTGGAAGAGTTCTCTTCCAGACGCTAATTATTCTAAATAACCCTAGGAGACCTCTTCCAGGCTCTGATTATTCTCAATCCCTGGAAAAGTTCTCTTCCAGACGCTGATTATTCTAAATAACCCTAGGAGACCTCTTTCAGGCTCTGATTATTCTCAGTCCCTGGAAAAGTTCTCTTCCAGACGCTGATTATTCTAAATAACCCTAGGAGACCTCTTCCAGGTTCTGATTATTCTCAGTTCCTGGAAAAGTTTTCTTCCAGACGCTAATTATTCTAAATAATCCTAAGAGACCTCTTCCAGACGCTAATTATTCTAAATAATCCTAAGCGACCTCTTCCAGGCCCTGATTATTCTCAGTCCCTGGAAGAGTTCTCTTCCAGACGCTAATTATTCTTAATAACCCTAGGAGACCTCTTCCAGGCTCTGATTATTCTCAGACCCTGGAAAAGTTCTCTTCCAGACGATGATTATTCTAAATAACCCTAGGAGACCTCTTCCAGGCCCTTATTCTAAATAACACTAAGATCTGTTTGCCGTGCCCTGATTATTCTGCATCTTTTTAAGAGCCCTCTCCCAGGTGCTGATTATTCTAAACCCCTCTAGGAGACCTCGTCCAAGCTCTAATTATTCTAAATAGCCCTGGGATCTGTCTGGTGGTCCCTAATTATTCTAAATCCCTCTAGGGTTTCCTCTCCCAGGCTCTGATTATTCCAAATAGCCCTAGAATCAGTTTGCTGGGCCCTGATTATTCTAAATCACTCTAGGAGATCTCTTCCAAGCCCTGATTATTCCAAATACTCCTAGGATTTCTCTGCTGGGCCCTGATTAGTCTAATTCCTTCTAGGCGTTTAATCCCTTAAGCTAGGCCTAATCACTCTGAATCCAAAATCCAGAATAATTCTTCAGGCCCTGATTATTCTAAAGAACTCAATTATTCTACATTTTTCCAAACACTTTTTCCTTTCAACTTTCGTTACATATATTTAGACATTCAAAATGGCACATTTGTCTAGAATTCCGATACATTATACGACCCTAAAAAAAAAAAAAGCTGGATCAATAACCAGCACTTAGCATCAGTCTCACTCGTTGTCCTTTAATACTAAAAGATTGTTAAACATACATGTGTATATCTCCTGTTCCATTTATTCCAATCTCCATATCGCGGTGCATTGTATGACGCTTATTTCTGGCAACTGGTATTTCATGACCAGCAAATAGAATACCTTGTTCCAGTTGGTTCAGTTTTGTCACTCGGTGATAGAGCTAACTTGAGAACAATTCGCCGTTACTATGTTGCATAAAATGCAATCAACGAAAGAACCTCCGTATTTTCCATGCGCAATGGCCTCGATGACAAGCGACGCTAATATTACTTCGACCCAAGTACTATCCATTCTTCATAGCTTTAACACAGCCAGTCTATTTTCAGGATCGGTAGTTCAGAGCACTCAGTTATTAGGACACTAGGTCAGCAATGAGATTCTACTGTGATAGCTCCTCCTTACTTCAAAACACCAACCAAGGAAGTATGAAGCTTTCATGGGAGAGAGAAGACATTTGAACTCTGAACAACCGAAGAAACCCCAACGCCACATTGAAGATTCTTAGATTCAGCGAAACACTTTCTTGTCATCGTGGTACGTTCCTCCCATTGTTAGCAAAGTAATAGCGCTTCGTGAACGAGACCAAGACAGAGAAAAGAGACCAGGAGAAAGCCATAAACCGAGACGAAAGCCAAGATAGAAGTTTGAATCGTCGTCGAGAGAAAAAGAAACCAATTCTCCAGCTCGCCCGGGTTCGTTCCACGCCGGATGACGTTCATCCGCTTCTCTAAGCCAGGATTACTCGCAACCACACGTTCACAGAATTTCGTAAGGGAGGAGTTGACCGGGTGAGGAAGAAAAAAGAAAAAAAAGGCATTCGGAAGAAAAAGAGCAGCTTTTCAGGATGACCACCTGGATTCCAGTACTGGGTTGAAGTCTCCGATGTTCACTTGTGGCTCTGGTAACAAATAAAAGATCCTAACTAATCAATGGGACTAACGGAACTTGGATGTTCGGATAATACATTGAATAGTTTTGGTCACAGTAGGGCGTAGTATTTTTTTGTGGTTAACATAATGGGCGGGTTTGTAATAGAGCTACTGTGGACAATGGTTATGAATGTTAATAGTTGATGAGTTTATAATAGAGATACTATGACACTAGTTATGAGTGTTAATAGTTTCCTAAAAGTCACTTTTGGTCGGTTCTGACTTCAGAATTTACAGATCCGACTTTTGATCGGAAAATCGAACCTAAAGAACCTAAATTTTTTGTTCTTCAAGATATCGAATTTTGACCTTCACCATCGTTCTCAAGTCGCATATTGTACCTCAGAAAGTACCGGTTACATGCCTCTTTACGATGATTTTTAAAAAAGTCACTTTTGGTCGGTTCTTCACAGATCCGACTTTTGGTCAGAAAATCGAACCTAAAGAACCTAAATTTTTTGTTCTTGAAGATATCGAATTTTGGCCTTCACTATCGTTCTCAAGTCGCATATTGTACCTCAGAAAGCACCGGTTACATGCATTTTTACGATGATTTTTGAAAAGGTCACTTTTGGTCGGTTCTGATCTCAAAATTCACAGATCCGACTTTTGATCGGAAAATCGAACCTAAAGAACCTAAATTTTTTGTTCTTGAAGATATCGAATTTTGGCCTTCACTATCGTTCTCAAGTCGCATATTGTACCTCAAAAAGCACCGGTTACATGCCTTTTTACGAGGATTTTTGAAAAAGTCACTTTTGGTCGGTTCTGATCTCAGAATTCACAGATCCGACTTTTGGTCAGAAAATCCAACCTAAAGAACCTAAATTTTTTGTTCTTCAAGATATCGAATTTTGGCCTTCACTATCGTTCTCAAGTCGCATATTGTACCTCAGAAAGTACCGGTTACATGCCTTTTTACGATGATTTTTGAAAAAGTCACTTTTGGTCGGTTCTGATTTCAGAATTCCCAGATCCGACTTTTGGTCGGAAAATCCAACCTAAAGAACCTACATTTTTTTCTCTTCAAGATATCGAATTTTGGCCTTCACTATTGTTCTCAAGTCGCATATTGTACCTAAAAAAGCACCGGTTACATGCCTTTTTACGATGATTTTAAAAAAAGTCACTTTTGGTCGGTTCTGATCTCAGAATTCAAAGATCCGACTTTTGGTCAGAAAATCGAACCTAAAGAACCTAAATTTTTTGTTCTTCAAAATATCGAATTTTGCCCTTCACTATCGTTCTCAAGTCGCATATTGCACCTCAGAAAGTACCGGTTACATGCCTCTTTGCGATGATTTAAAAAAAAGTCACTTTTGGTCGGTTCTTCACAGATCCGACTTTTGAACGGAAAATCGAACCTAAAGAACCTAAATTTTTTGTTCTTCACGATATCGAATTTTGGCCTTCACCATCGTTCTCAAGTCGCATATTGTACCTCAAAAAGTACCGGTTACATGCCTTTTTACGAGAATTTTTAAAAAAGTCACTTTTGGTCGGTTCTTCACAGATCCGACTTTTGGTCAGAAAATCGAACCTAAAGAACCTAAATTTTTTGTTCTTCAAGATATCGAATTTTGGCCTTCACTATTGTTCTCAAGTCGCATATTGTACCTCAAAAAGCACCGGTCACATGCCTTTTTACGAGGATTTTTGAAAAAGTCACTTTTGGTCGGTTCTGATCTCAGAATTCACAGATCCGACTTTTGGTCAGAAAATCGAACCTAAAGAACCTCAATTTTTTGTTCTTCATGATATCGAATTTTGGCCTTCACTATCGTTCTCAAGTCGCATATTGTACCTCAGAAAGTACCGGTTACATGCCTCTTTACGATGATTTTTAAAAAAGTCACTTTTGGTCGGTTCTTCACAGATCCGACTTTTGGTCAGAAAATCGAACCTAAAGAACCTAAATTTTTTGTTCTTCAAGATATCGAATTTTGCCCTTCACTATCATTCTCAAGTCGCATATTGTACCTCAAAAAGTACCGGTTACATGCCTCTTTACGATGATTTTTAAAAAAGTCACTTTTGGTCGGTTCTTCACAGATCCGACTTTTGATCGGAAAATCGAACCTAAAGAACCTAAATTTTTTGTTCTTCAAGATATCAAATTTTGGCCTTCACTATCGTTCTCAAGTCGCATATTGTACCTCAAAAAGCACCGGTTACATGCCTCTTTACGATGATTTTTTAAAAAGTCACTTTTGGTCGGTTCTGATCTCAGAATTCACAGATCCGACTTTTGGTCGGAAAACCCAACCTAAAGAACCTAAATTTTTTGTTCTTCAAGATATCGAATTTTGGCCTTCACTATCGTTCTCAAGTCGCATATTGTACCTCAGAATGTACCGGTTACATGCCTCTTTATGATGATTTTTAAAAAAAGTCACTTTTGGTCGGTTCTTCACAGATCCGACTTTTGGTCAGAAAATCGAACCTAAAGAACCTAAATTTTTTGTTCTTCAAGATATCGAATTTTGCCCTTCACTATCGTTCTCAAGTCGCATATTGTACCTCAAAAAGCACCGGTTACATGCCTCTTTACGATGATTTTATTATTGTTCAAAGTAAATTCGAAAAATTTGGAAAATATCAGGATATTTTTTTAGTTTTAGAGAAAGCTGAGAACTATCAGGGCATTTAAAAAAATTCATGGTATACAATGTCAAAGAAATCACGGAAAAGTCAAGGAACTAAATTCCTGCTGTAAATTCTCTTTTTTCCTTTCATTTAATTTTGTCGCATGTTGCATAGTCTCCACGTTCCCTTGTGGCTGACGGAAAATGAAAGACCCTAACTAATCAACGGGGCCAACAAAACTTGGCTGTACGGATAATACATGAAATACTCTCGGTCATAGTAAGGCATTCCTATGTATACCATAGAAGCCAAGTTTATAATAGAGCTGGTATGGCACTAGCTATGGCAGTCAATAGTTTCCTAGTTGCATGACACAATCGCGAATGCATCTGCGGCAGTCCTGGCGTGTGGTGAAGCAATATAACAAGAACTAAGTAGCTGCCACAAGCTTAATCCACTTTCGGTTAGCCACTCACCGATGCTTTGGTATCTCATTAATTACTTCCACTTCACTCAAGGAAATTATGGACTGCAGTGACTCATCTTTTCCTGACAGTCGCTTTTTTTTAACTTAAGGAATCTGCGTGGAATATTCAAAACAATTATTCCTTCCACTTTTTTTTTATTGCCGCCTCATAAATATTTTTTTATAGCAAACAAAATCGATCTTTGCTGTCTTTGTTTCTTAACTACTTATTTCTTATAATTAATTAAATTTTTGTAAGCCAGATTTAAGATCAAATTACATTTGTATCATATTTATCAGTCAGTTAAAGTCACAGATTTCTTTTTGCTGATTTGGCGCCCTTAACAGGGATTTTTAATCTTTTTTTTTTTTTGTTTACAAATTTCTGTAACTCGATTTTTAGAATTGCGTCGCGAATTATGAATTATAATAACAATATTTTGGAATAGTTTCATCGAATAAGCAGGAGATGGCTAAGAAATAGTGGAAAGCGATCTGAGGAAGATTTCGTTAGTGCTAGTTGGGCAAGTACATAGAAACCGGATCGTTGCAACGAGCAAAAGCTTGCAACAGCAACAAAACACACTATGAGCTGCAGTGCAGCTGGTAGTGCTGCGGAATTGCTGTTGTGGTCGAGGCTGTGGCAAAGTTCTGTTTCACACAATGCTATAAAGGGCAGAAGTCGACAACGACGTCAGAACGCAAGCGAGCTTCCAATGAACACACTGCGAGTGGTCGCCACACGCTGTTCCTTAGTCGCGTTTTCTGGATTACTTTCAAACAGCCGAAACCTTATAGAAAGAAAAAGCGTTACGTCAGAGGCGCTGTTCATACTACTATTTTTTTTAAGGTCGTCCCTTTTTTTGTTCACCTTTCTTTTTTAGTCTTTGCAACAATATAAAGCTTAAAGTGTTTATTGGTAAAAAAGAACTGTACAAAATTTCACGAGAAATAAAATTTTAGACATGAAATGATTTTATTTTGAGTAATCAGAAAAAGATTTTAAAATTTGGGTTAAAGTCGGGAAATAAAAAAACTTTAAGGAGGAAGCGTGAAAAAAGTTTATACATGAAATATTGACAGGTCAATTAGGAGAAAGTCCGGAAAATAAAGAATTGTCAGGACAATCAGGGAAATAAAATATCAGTGAAATTTGAGAATTAAAAAATTGTCAAGGAAAAACCAGAGAAGTGAAACATTGTCAGAAAAAGCGAAAGAATTACAAAATTGTCAAGGAAAAAACGGAGAATAAAAAAATGCTCAGAGAAAAGACAGAGTATAAACAAATTATCAGGGAAAAGACAGGGAATTAAAAAATTGTCAGGAAAAGTCAGAGAATAAAAAAAATTCTCCGGAAAAGCCAGAGAATAAAAAAATTCTCAGAAAAAAGACAGAAAATAAAAAAATTCTCAGAGAAAAGACAGAGAATAAACAAATTCTCAGGGAAAACACAGGAAATTAAAAAAGTGTCAGGAAAAGTCAGAGATTAAAAAAAATTCTCCGGAAAAGACAGAGAATAAAAAAATTCTCATCAAATAACCAGAGAATAAAAAAATTCTCATCAAATAGCCAGAGAATAAAAAAATTCTCATCAAATAGCCAGAGAATAAAAAAATTCTCAGCAAATAGCCAGAGAATAAAAAAATTCTCAGAGAAAAGACAGAGAATAAAAAAATTCCCAGAGAAAAGACAGAGAATAAACAAATTCTCAGGGAAAAGACAGGGAATTAAAAAAGTGTCAGGAAAAGTCAGAGAATAAAAAAATTTTCATCAAATAGCCAGAGAATAAAAAAATTCTCATCAAATAGCCAGAGAATAAAAAAAATCTCATCAAATAGCCAGAGAATAAAAAAATTCTCAACAAATAGCCAGAGAATAAAAAAATTCTCAACAAATAGCCAGAGAATAAAAAAATTCTCAGGGAAAATACAGGGAATTAAAAAATTCTCCGGGTCAAGCCAGAGAATTAAAAAATTCTCCGGGTCAAACCAGAAAATAAAAAAAAATTCAGAAAATAGCCAGAGAATAAAAAAATTCTGAGCAAATAGCCAGAGAATAAAAAAATTCTGAGCAAATAGCCAGAGATTAAAAAAATTCTCCGGAAAAACTTAGTAAATGAAATCCCGACCGAGAATTCTCTCTCTTTTTTTTCTTCCATTGTGTGTCGCAAGTTATATACTCATGTAGCCACAATAGGACTATGAGTTTGAGTTTTAGTTGGTTAAAAACAGTAATTTAGTCAGGTACGGTTAGCGAATTTTTTTCCAGTGTTTTTAGTCGCCACCTTGGAAGTACAAAATAGCTTGCAGACGAATTAAACTCATAGCTGTAGAGGCATAATGAATAGCACACACACACACACACTCGGAACTCCCAGACTAGGTAAGCTTGCGTGACCATAACCAACTGCTGTATTAGAGGGTAGCCTTTGGCTTACTACGTAGCTTCCTCAGCAGTAGGTATAAGCAAACACACAGGCTTAAGGTAGGAAGCAAAACAAGAATATATTGTACATTAGGTGAGTTGAACTATTCCATTCTCGTTTTACCAAAATACGTAATATGCGCGAGATGCTTAACGCGTCATAAAGATAGTAGTAGGTCAGGCTTGGAAGCCCTCGTTGACTTACTGGACTACAAGATAACAGAGGAGACTCTAGCCTCTCACTAGCGCCACGGGAAAGGGATATACTAGGAAGAACCTGGGAGAGCATCGCCCTTGTGGCATGTTGGTGGCATCCATCGCGTTGGGGTGTGATGAGCTGGGGGGGAAATAACCCTGCAAAGGGTGAGAAGCTCAACCTCCCCATCCTGATAATATCCAGATACCAAGAACGGGCAATATTCAAATAAAATTCCATTTTAAATTCTTTTTCCTCCAATTACAAGTAATAATGTTAAAAATTTCGGAATTATTACACATTTTTTGAATAACTAACAAATTATGAAAAAATTATTCTTTGAAAAAACGGATTATCGGGTTTTGTCAAGAATTATTTTATTTATTCAATTAATTTTTATTCGAATAATTGTGTTATTAGAGTTTATTTGTTGTATTTTAATGACGAGAGTAAATTATTTTGCAAGGATGGACAATATTGAAATTAAATTCCATTTTTAATGCTTTTTCCTTCAAATCGTTACGAGAAATAATGTTAAAAATGTCGGAATTATGACATATTTTTTTAATAACCAACAAATTATGGAAAATCATCCTTCGCAAATGCGGATTATCGGTTTTTGTCAAGAATTATTTTATTTGTTTAATTAATTTTTATTCGTATAATAATTGTATTATTACATTCTATTTATTGTATTTTAATGACGAGAGTAAATTATGTTGCAAGAATGGACAATATTGAAATTAAATTTCATTTTTAATGCTTTTTCCTCCAAATTGTTACGAGAAATAATGTTGAAAATGTTGGAATTATTACATATTTTTTGAATAACCAACAATTTATGGAAAATCATTCTTTGCAAATGCGGATTATCGGTTTTTGTCAAGAATTATTTTATTTGTTTAATTAATTCTTATTCGAATAATTGTATTATTCGATTAAGAATTATATATTAATTATTCGATTAAGAATTATAATTGTATAATAATTGTATATTACATTCTATTTATTGTATTTTAATGACGAGAGTAAATTATTTTGCAAGGGTGGACAATATTGAAATTAAATTCCATTTTTAATGCTTTTTCGTCCAAATCGTTACAAGAAATAATTATAAAAACGTTGGAATTATTACACATTTTTTGAATAACCAACAATTTATGGAAAATCATTCTTTGCAAATGCGGATTATCGGTTTTTGTCAAGAATTATTTCATTTATTCAATTAATTTTTATTCGAATAATTGTATTATTACATTCTATTTATTGTATTTTAATGACGAGAGTAAATTATGTTGCAATGATGGACAATATTGAAATTAAATTTCATTTTTAATGCTTTTTCCTCGAAATCGTTACGAGAAATAATGTTGAAAATTATTACAGTTCGGAATTATTACACATTTTTTTAATAACCAACAATTTATGGAAAATCATTCTTTGCAAATGCGGATTATCGGTTTTTCTCAAGAATTATTTTATTTATCAAATTAATTTTTATTCGCATAATTGTATTACACTCTATTTGTTGTATTTTAATACCAAGAGCAATTATGTTGCAAAATCAATATCGCGATTATGCAAATTTTCGTATTACCTTCAAAACGTATTTTCAATATTGATCCATTTCTCAAAATATTCAATTTTGTTACACACAAAAGAAAAAACAAATGCATAAGACCCTAAAAAAATCTACATCGCATTTCCACAATTGTCAAAGAATTTTCCAAAAAAAAAAATCGATTATTTCCGAACCACCAAAATGAACCAAAGTGAAAACAATAGTCATTAACCTAAATGAAAAACATTTCCGAAAAACCGACGTGAGATATTATAATATTCACCAGCCTGAAAATTGAATTATTATCCCGGTAGATATCTCATCTTAACAAGAAGCTAGTGACAGAGTTGGTAAGCAAGTGAGGGGAGGTAAAAGGGATGAACCTCACGATGAAGAGGCAAAGGGGTGAAGAGGAGTGAAGAGGCGCGGGGAGGGGGGGGGGGGAGGACAGACCAAGCGTGCAGAGAAAACTGGAGAACGAACGAGATACATAGAGATAGAGATTATGTTATATGTATCCTATAGTATATATGTACAATGAAATATATATATATATATATATATTCACGTAGATAGATGGCGGGAAATGGTGGGAGAAAAGTGTCGGGTCAGGTTGGACGATGCTGCTGCCGTTGCCGTTGCTGCACGAGGCCAGACGGGTTGCGGCAACCAGGCGCGCTCTCTGGCTGGGCCGGATGGACTAGCAGCGGCATAACAGTCTATAGGTTAGACGAAGAGAACCGAGGACGAGCGAACGTAGCGATCGATCGATACGTACCAGCCGTGAGCCAGTGGAGTTTCCCCCGCATAGTGAGGTCCTGCTCTATCTCTGTCTCTCTCACTCTTTCTCTTTCTCCTTCTCTTTCTCTTTCTCTCTCTCTCTTGGTTTCTCTGTTTTCTGCACCCAGTAGTCCCCACCACTACCACCACGTTTAACGTTGTTGCCACCACACCAGCGCACCCCCACGACGTCTTTGTATACCCGCGTTTCCAAGTTCTGTATCTACGCTGCAAGAGCAATTTTTAGCTACTTTTTATTAAAATCATTTTTTTTATCATTCAGATGATTATTTAGTCATTTAAGCGATGTGTGTAAAATTTATATATGGGCCGCTCCAAGCCAACTTGATACATTTTGGAAAGTGATTTCCTTTTTTTTTTTTTTTTGGCGATTGGATTTTTTTCTATTTACAAAAACGACCAAAAGTTTATTAAAGTGTCGGGCTTTGGGGATGTTAAAAGTGAAAAAGTATTAACAATTCTGTAGGGCATTTTGAGCGGTTGTTTATTTTTAAAATAGTCGCATTTTTTAAGTTCTGTATCTATGCTGCAAGAGCAATTTTTAGCTACTTTTTATTAAAATTATTTTTTTATCATTCAGATGATTATTTAGTTATTTAAGCGATGTGTGTAAAATTTATATGGGCCGCTCCAAGTCAACTTGATAAATTTTGGAAAGTGATTTTCTTTTTTTTTGGTAATTGGACTTTTTTTCTATTTACAAAAACGGCCAAAAGTTAATTAAAGCTTTTTTTTTTTTTTGTATATTGTACTGTGTCGGGCTTTGGCAAAGTTAAAAGTGAAAAAGTATTAACAATTCTGCAGGGCATTGTGAGCGGTTGTTTATTGTTAAAATAGTCGCATTTTTTAAGTTCTGTACCATCGCTGCAACAGCAATTTTAGCTACTTTTTATTAAAATAATTTGTTGATCATTCAGATGATTATTTAGTCACAAGTGAATATTTAAGCGACGTGTGTAAAATTTATATGGGCCACTCCAAGCCAACTTGATAAATTTTGGAAATTGGTTTTTTTTTTGGCGATTGGACTTTTTTTTCTATTTACAAAAACGACCAGAAGTTTATTAAAGTGTCGGGCTTTGGCGATGTTAAAAGTGAAAAAGTATTAACAATTCTGTAGTGCATTGTGAGCGGTTGTTTATTGTTAAAATAATCGCATTTTTAAGTTTTGTACCTACCTTCGCTGCAAGAGCAATTTTTAGCTACTTTTTATAAAAATAATTTTTTATCATTCAGATGATTATTTTGTCGTAAGTGAATATTTAAGCGACGTGTGTAAAATTGATATGGGCCGCTCCAAGCCAACTTGATAAATTTTGGAAATTGGTTTTTTTTTTTGTCGATTGGACTTTTTTTTTTCTATTTACAAAAACGGCCGAAAGTTAATTACAGTTGTTTTTTGTATATCGTACTGGGTCGGGCTTTGGCAATATTAAAAGTGAAAAAATAAAATAGTCCGTAAAAAAATAATTTGAAAAAATCTTTTTTTTTTTAATTGTACGTTTCAATTATATTAACAATTCTGCGGAGCATTGCGAGCGGTTATTTATTGTTAAAAAACTTTTAGCTACTTTTTATATAAAATAATTTTGGATAATTTATACGATTATTTATTCATAAGTGTGAATATTAACTCGATAAACTTTGAAAATTAATTTTTTTTTTAATTCGCCTTTTTTCTATTCTGATAATTTGTAACACCCGAAAAACGACCAAAAGTTAATTAAAGGTTTTTTTGCTTCCTCATAGAGGAAAGCTTTTTTTTCATGAAATAAAAAATTCCTCTAAAGAGGAATTCATTTATCCATAACCAATAGTTAAATAAATCTGTATGCTTGATAACTGCAGGTTTTATACAAATACTATAAACCATATTTTTTGCAATACTTACAAAATTGTAAAATGATTATTATTTATTTAGCAATTTTGGTTTAATGAAATTCACTTTAAAAATATGTGTCTAAAGAAGTTGTTATAATATTAAATTTTTTAGTTAACATTTATCTTATTATCGTCGCAATATTTTAAAATAATTGTTACAAGTACAAAATTTCCATAAAATAAAAATTGAAGGCATAATTGTCATTATATAACCAAAGCAGGTTATTACAAGAAACTAAACATACACCACCAGCGTTTATGTCATAAAATAACGACTGCTCACGACTCCATTTAAAATACCTTGCAGCTTGTAGTAATATATTACATAATAAATAAATAAAACGTTTAAAAAAAATATCTGCGCGCTACTGCGGCTCGTTATATGTTATTTTCTCTCGTTCCTTCAGCTGCCGGTTACACAGAGTCGACTCATTCATTTTCTGTATATTTTTCGTCTTTTTATCCCATTTCCTTTATTCCCTTCCCGTGAGCTTCTTTTGCTCTTCCACTTGGCCCAATGGCCCATCACTAACCAATCTTTTCTGGTAGTCAACGATTTTTCCACTTGATTTTTTCTAACGATCGTTAAAAAAACGCCCAGTATATTATTATTTTTAAATAAAATATAACATAAAGATTTTTGTCACAAAATAACGGTAATTAATTCAAAAAAATAACAAATACATAGAATAACGTATAAAATACGTAAAAAATATTTACTAGAGAGTAAATTCATAAATATAATAAATAAATAAAGTAATGTATAAAATACGTAAAAAATATTTACTAGAGAATAAATTCATAAATATAATAAATAAATAAAATAACGTATAAAATACGTTTAAAAAAAATAATCTGTCTTCGCTGCTGCGATTCGCATTGTGCGATTTTTTTTCTTCCCCTCATTCTCATTATGAAATAAAATATAACATAAAATTTTCTGTTATAAAATAACAGATGTTTACAACTTTATTTATTAGACATAATAAATATAATAAATAAATAAAATAACGTAAAAAATATTTACTAGAGAGTAAATTCATAAATATAATAAATAAATAAAGTAACGTATAAAATACGTAAAAAATATTTACTAGAAAATAAATTCATAAATATAATAAATAAATAAAATAACGTATTAAATACGTTTAAAAAAAATCTCGTCTTCGCTGCTGCGATTCGCATTGTGCGATTTTCTTTCTTTCCCTCATTCTCATTATGAAATAAAATATAACATAAAATTTTCTGTTATAAAATAACAGATGTTTACAATTTTATTTATTATACATAATAAACATAATAAATAAATGAAATGACGTATAAAATATGTAAAAAATATTTACTAGAGAATAAATTCATAAATATAATAAATAAATAAAATAACGTATTAAATACGTTTAAAAAAAATCTCGTCTTCGCTGCTGCGATTCGCATTGTGCGATTTTTTTTCTTCCCCTCATTCTCATTATGAAATAAAATATAACATAAAATTTTCTGTTATAAAATAACAGATGTTTACAACTTTATTTATTAGACATAATAAATATAATAAATAAATAAAATAACGTATAAAATACGTAAAAAATATTTACTAGAGAGTAAATTCATAAATATAATAAATAAATAAAGTAACGTATAAAATACGTAAAAAATATTTACTAGAAAATAAATTCATAAATATAATAAATAAATAAAATAACGTATTAAATACGTTTAAAAAAAATCTCGTCTTCGCTGCTGCGATTCGCATTGTGCGATTTTCTTTCTTCCCCTCATTCTCATTATGAAATAAAATATAACATAAAGTTTTCTGTTATAAAATAACAGATGTTTACAATTTTATTTATTATACATAATAAACATAATAAATAAATGAAATGACGTATAAAATACGTAAAAAATATTTACTAGAGAATAAATTCATAAATATAATAAATAAATAAAATAACGTATAAAATACGTAAAAATATTTACTAGACAATAAATTCATAAATATAATAAATAAATAAAATAACGTATAAAATACGTAAAAAATATTTACTGGACAGTAAATTCATAAATATAATAAATGAATAAAATAACGTATAAAATACGTAAAAAATATTTACTAGATAATAAATTCATAAATATAATAAATAAATAAAATAACGTATAAAATACGTTTAAAAAAAATTTGTCTTCGTTGCTGCGATTCGCATTGTGCGATTTTCTTTCTTCCCCTCAGCTGCCGTTTATACAGAATCGTCTCATTCATTTTCTGTATATTTTTCGTCTTTTTATCCCATTTCCTTTATTCCCCGTGAGCTACTTTGCTCCTTCACTTGGCCCAATGGTCCATCACTAGTCGAGCTTTTCTGGGAGTCAACGATTTTTCTAGTTGAACCCCTCGGCGCCCTTGTGCAGTTCTATATATTTTCCTCGTCTACACCCCCGCCTACAGACGGACACACAGACAGACGCAGAATGGTCGAGGGACATGAGCAGAAGCAGCTGTTCCCCAGGGAACGAAACGGCGCGGCTAACACGCCCGAGGGAACCTAGAGGAGAAACAGAGAAGGTACTACTTAAGCGTCCCAAGGGTGTGTCAGCGTTGCATTCAGAATTCTCTCGCATTAGACGGGCGAACGGTGGCGTAGCAGCAGCAGCAGCAAGAGACGGAGGAGTCCAATTGTATAGTCCTAACGTCGCCAGTGAGTCATTCGAGCCGACTGCCACGTCTACGAACATAAGGGCACGCGAATGGGCCACACGTGGAATTTCTAAGTAAAATGTTGTGGCAGCCGTGCGTATGCCCCAGAGATCGGGAGATCTCTTTGAGATAAACCAGAGAACGTAGAAGTAGGTAGTAGTAGACCCTTTAAATCTCAAGTCTGTTGTTTTTTCTTGTGTTTTTTTTTCTACTTCGAAATAATTCGTAAGGACAGGAACTTTTGTTTGATAATTATTGAAGTGTAAAAAAAATTATAATTAGATAATTGAGTAATTATTTATGCACAATGTGTGTTTATTTATTTGTTAATCAATTAAATGTGCATTTATAAATATGTATTTTTTAAATTATTTTTATTGGGTTGGTTGGATTTAATATAACACTTTGGAATTGTATATTTTGTATGGTTGTACATATATTATATTATATTTTGAAATCTCAAGACTGTTGTTTTTTCTTGTTTTTTTTTCTACTTCGAAATAATTCATAGGGACAGGAACTTTTATTTGGTAATTATTGAAGTTTAAAAAAAATGATTAATTAGATGATCGAGTAATTATTTATGCACAATGTGTACTTATTTATTTGTTAATCAATTAAATGTGTATTTATAAATATGTATTTTTTAAATTTTTTTTATTGAGGTTGATTGGATTTAATATAACACTTTGGAATTGTATATTTTGTATGGTTGTACATATATTAAATTATATTTTGAAATCTCAAGACTGTTGTTTTTTCTTGTTTTTTTTTTTCTACTTCGAAATAATTCATAGGGACAGGAACTTTTATTTGGTAATTATTGAAGTTTAAAAAAAATGATTAATTAGATGATTGAGTAATTATTTATGCACCATGTGTACTTATTTATTTGTTAATCAATTAAATGTGTATTTATAAATATGTATTTTTTAAATTATTTTTATTGAGGTTGATTGGATTTAATATAACACTTTGGAATTGTATATTTTGTATGGTTATACATATATTATATTTTGGTATCTCAAGTCTGTTATTTCTTCTTGTTTTTTTTTTTACTTCGAAATAATTCGTAGGGACGGGAATTTTTGTTTGGTAATTATTGAAGTGTAAAAAAAATTATAATTAGATAATTGAGTAATTATTTATGCACAATGTGTATTTATTTATTTGTTAATCAATTAAATGTGCATTGATAAATATGTATATTTTTTTTTGTTATTGAATTTGTCGGTGGGGATCAAAATAGCGAAAGAACCAAATAGCGAAAGGTTAAAATAGCGAATTTCAAAATAAGAAACGTCTAGATATAGAAACGCCATCATTATGAAATTCACTATTCTAGCCTTCGCTATTTTGAGCATTCGCCATTTTCATTGCATTTTAATAAGATTGGGAGTCAAAATAACGAATGATCAAAATAGCGAATGGCTGTAATAAGCAAATTTCATAATGATGGCCATTCTAGATTCAGATGTTCCTTATTTTTAAATTCGCTATTTTAACCATTCGCTATTTTGGTCATTCGCTATTTTGACCCTCACCCGAATTTGTTTGGATTTAATATAACACTTTGGAATTGTATATTTTGTATGGTTGTACATATATTATATTATATTTTGGAATCTCAAGTCTCTTGTTTTTTTCTTTTTTTTTCTACTTCCAAATAATTCATAGGGACAGGAACTTTTATTTGTTAATTATTGAAGTTTAAAAGAAATTATAATTAGATAATTGATTATTTATTGATGCACAATATGTATTTATTTATTTATTAGTCAATTAAATGTTCTTTGATAAAATTGTTTTTTTTTAAATTGAGGTTGCTTGAATCGATTATGACACTTTGGTATTGTATATTTTGTACACTTATATATTATATTATATTTTGGAATTTCAAGCCAGTTGTTTTTTTTTGTGTTCTGCCTCGAAGGGATGGGAGTTTTTAGGTGGCAATTATTATTGTACTTTTTAAATTATTAATTATTAATTAAATAACTAAATGTTCATTGATAAATTTGAATTTTATAAAAAATTGTTAATTAGATAATTGATTATTTATTGATGCACAATACATATTTATTTATTAGTAAATTAAATGTGCATTGATACATTTAAAAAAAATTATTTTGTTTGGATCTATGATGACACTTTGGTGTTATATATTTTGAAAAATGAGCAAATACTTTATTATAGTTTTACGTTACACTTTGATGTAATTACACACTGAACGAGAAATCTGGTATTGGTAACCACAAATAATAGGTTTTGAAGTCGACTATTATTTTTTATAGCTACTTAGAGTAATTAGTAGTTACTCGAAGTGTTTAATGGTTAGTAATAACTAGTTAGTATATGGATGGAAGAGTGTGGTAAGAATTACCATGTCGAAATACCATGGAAAAGGTAAAATACCTAAGAAACATAATTTTTGTGGTTTTCACTTCAAATTTTGGAAATTCTGACGAAACTATCGCCAGTTTTGTAATTAGCAGAAATTTTCCAATAATGATAAGTAAAAACCGAAAAAAAAAATGGATTCGACTTCGAATCCCGGAAAAGTCCGAATGACTAAAATTTGGAATATTCAATTCGTGATAAAATTTTTTTTTATTTCGACTGACTTCCAATTTTTTTTTTTAGATTTTACGCCAAAACGAAGAGAAGAATTTATTCTATATTCATAATCAAATACAACATCACATTAATTTCCTCTTTAAATTATGCAATAAACATTAAATAAATGAATTTATCTACAAAAATAAAAAGTTATTCCAACATCTTAATAATACGTGTCGAGCAACTATCTGATCAAAATTATCCATCCCATATTATCCTGGCTGTGCTTATCTTCAAAGTAAATCCGATCAACCCTTAAGCTTGCCCATATTAGAGATAAAATCATCCAAAACGTGATTAGCAATAATTGCCCGGTGCTGAAGACGAGATTAGGTACAGACGTAATAGAGATCTCAAATATTTGAGCAACCTTAAGATGCAACCCCCGAGGTCGTCACTAACGAGCGGTTTCTAACCACAGCTATAAACAGTCTGCCAGGTTATCGACCGAGAACTAATCTCAGTGTCCTTCATGTATTTCACACCGCACACTAAAAACTAGATTGACTTTTTTTGTACTATTCACAAAAAAAAAAATCTGCAATTTATAGTCGCACAAAAAATAATTTGTAAAACTGGACATTGTTCATAAATTCTGTCAAATTGAAAACAAAAAAATTCTGTGATCTTTTGGGAATTTTTTTTTTTAGCACAAAAAAAGTTTATTTTGTTTTTACTTTGTTAAAAAAACAGCTTATTTTTCATTTTTATATAGACTGTTAAAAATTTTTGCGAATTTATATTACCGGAAATTTTGATCAGCTTCTGATTAAATACACGAGTATAGTAAAATTATAAATTTTTATATTAAGTTTCGTAATTTTCATAGGAATTAGTAAAAAAATACTGTTAATCAACATTTTATATCAAATCAAATTTTATATACCAATTTTTGTATATTTTTTTTTATCTTCATTAGTTTCTGATTAAATATAATACAAGATTAAAATTTTTAAATAAATTTTAATATGAAATTTCTTAATTTTCGTAGGATTTAGTAAAAAAAAATATTGTTAATCAATATTTGCCTCGTATGTCAAATTCTGATAAAATTTAATACACAAGTAAAATTTAAAAATAAATTATTATATTAATTTTCTTAATTTTCATAGGATTTAGTAGAAAATTCAACATTTCACATGCATTTCAAATTTAATATACCAGTTTTTGTATATGAGTTTTGTTTACCTTCATCAGCTTCTGATTAAATTTAATACACGAGTAAAATTAAAAAATGAATTTTAATATGAAATTTCTTAATTTTCATAAGATTTACTGGAAAATAGTGTTGATCAGCATTTCGCGTGCGTTTCAAATTTAATATTCACCAGTTTATGTAATTGAGTTTCATTTACCCTGAATGCACAATATTTTTAATAGTTTAGAATTCTAGACCCAATTGGTTCTGTTGTCCAGACTTTACCCTTGAAATCTTCTATACCTTCAAGCGCACCGAGAGAAAAAGTTTCATTGATTCACGGAAATCTTTGCCAATGAAATAAAATACTTGAATTTCAATACTATCTTTTCTTTGAATGATCTCAAACTCAATGAAAAGTAGTGACATTGATTCGAAGAAACATTTCTTTAAACCAATGAACCTTTTTCATTGATTTCAAAGATATCGTCTCTGATTCAATGAAACCTTCTTCTTACCACCTCAAAATTTCGAAATCTATTTTTTCCTGAAGTACGCGGCAGATAAAGTTCAAATTTTGTGAGTATGTAAGGAAGTACGGCAGAAATAGGCTAAGCTTCTGGCTCCTCGAAACTCGAAGCCGTTCGTTCGGGAGAACCGAAAAACAAAAAAGTGAGGTTAGATGCGAGAGAGAAATCAATGAAAACGTTTCTTCGAACCAATGAAAACGTCTCTTTAAAACAATGAAACTGTTTCTTTATTATATGCTCACTAAGTAAATCTTTATTTACAGGCAATGAAATGTTCTCTTTGAAATTCAAATGCACTATTACATTAAAATCAAAGAAATATTTCGTTGAAATCAATGAAAAAAAAAAATCAATCCACCCATTCCTTTAGTGTCAATGAAATCTTTTCTCTCGGTGCGTCTACGTCGATTCTGACCCTCAGGGCACTTCTGTACTCAGTACAACTTAAGAACGTCGTAGATAACGATATCGACGAGTACTTTCAGGTTGGTAAGCAGCCAGCCATCAGGTCACGTGAATAGGTCGCAGGTATTAAGGCCGTTCGATGCCAATGACGCACGTCTGCTTCTCTATATATGTATAGGTGGTGGTGGCACCCCGCGGCACGTATTCAACCCTCTCCGACAAGTATCTGTATCAGTATAAGTGCCACAGATATATATATATATAAGTAACACCACTTTCACAAATGGGAACGATAACTATGGCCACGTATATAACCAGCAAAAAAAAATCTACTTGAAATTTAATGCACAAGTACTGCAATTTCTTATGCATAAACTGGACGACTAAAATTCACATGGACGATGTAAAATTAATTTCTGGGATGGTAGAAACTCGTCAAGTTCTTTATTTATAATATTGTATTTTTTATAATATTACTGTAAAAATACAGTTATTTTAAGAATTTTTGGAATTTTGTTTTAATTTATTCATAAAGTTTCCAATCATTTTGGAATTAATTTATGAAATGGTAAAAATACTTGAAAACCTTTGATTTATATAATTTATTTTATTTTCACAGGAAAAATATTGTAGTTTTATAATATTACTGCAAAATTACTGTGATTATAACAATTTTTGGAATTTTTCTTTAATTTATTCATAAAAATTTTCAATCATTTTGGAATTAATTTATGGAATGGTAAAAACACTTCAAAACTTTTGATTTATATAATTTATTTTATTTTTACTCTGAAAATACTTGAATTTTTATAATTTTACTATAAAAATACAGTGATTTAAAAATTTGTTGGAATTTTGCTTTAATTCATTAATAAAAAAATTGCAGTCATTTTTATCATTTCAAAAACAGAGAATAAGCCACCAATGGATATCTGCTCTGTAATATCATTTTTTTTTTATCATACAAAAAGATTTATTGTTATCCACAAGAAATTGTGATTTTCGCAAAAAATAAAAATAAAACAAGTATTGTTTATCAGTGATAAGCACATGACTTTCTCAGTTATTTCTGACAAATTGCACGTATTATATACTCATGTTTAACGATGACTGAAGCTCGGATTCTTGATTGGAGAAGAGGCTCGGGAATTTACAGCCTCGAGCTGGAATATATCCATGAGTGACTAGAGGGTTTATTTGTAGCATCGTTATCTCTGTATCGAGGCTTGATCAACTCGACCACCACTAGCTTGTGTACCAGTGCTGACTTTGGCAAATAATAATAATGAATATATCTACATATATATATATACATGACTTTAGTCGAGGTCGAAGAGCACTGCAGAATTAATAATCTCCTTTTTTTTTTTTTTTTTTTTTTTTTTTCGTTGTCGTTATCGTCGTTGTTGTCATGGCATTGTAGCAGCGAGTCGTGTCGATATCTCGATTAAAGTCGATCGATTGGGTTGCATTCTAGCCCCAAGCTAGTGACGCAAAACCCACATATTACCACGTGGATGATAATGCATTGGTTTAAAATGTTTTACCCTCTATACTTGTTTGCTGCTTTTGTCATTTTTGCTCGTGATTTTTTAATCACGTTGTCAAACTATTATTCTCGATATGTAGCGAATTGTATACAAGGAAATAAATATATCCTCACTTTGTCCACGACAGAAAAAATTAAATATTGCGAAAAATGTATTTTATATACAAATTAAATATTGCGAAAAATGTATTTTATATACAAATTAAATATTGCGAAAAATGAATTTTATATACAAAATAAATATTGCGAAAAATGTATTTTATATACAAATTAAATATTGCAAAAAATGTATTTTACATACAAATTAAATATTGCGAAAAATGTATTTTATATACAAATTAAATATTGCGAAAAATGTATTTTATATACAAATTTAATATTGCGAAAAATGTATTTTATATACAAATTAAATATTGCGAAAAATGTATTTTATATACAAATTAAATATTGCGAAAAATGTATTTTATATACAAAATGAATATTTCTACATTTTTTTATGGGAGGCAAAAGTTTACTTGGATTATTTTTATATGTAGACATGAAACAAAGTCGAATTAATTGTAAATTGGTGATATTCTTCGGTCAAAAACAATTTTACTTTTTTTTTTTTTTTACAAAAAGTAAAAATTGACCGGAGTGAATTATGAACGGAAACAAGGAAAATATTTTATTTTGTTTTTTATTTATTTTTACCTTCTATACTTGTTTGCTGTTTTGGTCTTTTGTTAGTTTTGCTCGTGATTTTTTAATCACTTTTTCAAACTATTATTCTCGACATATAGCGAATTGTACAAGACGAAATAAATGTATCCTCATTTTGAACACAAAAAAAAATTAAATGTTGCGCAAAATATGTTTTATATATGAAATAGATATTTCTGCATTTTTTTTTTTTTCACGGGGTCAAAAGTTCACTTGGCATATTTTTATATATAGACATGAATCAGAGTCGAATTAATTATAAATTGATGATATTCTTCGTTCAAAAATATGTATATATTTTTTTTACAATAAGTAAAAATTCAACGAGGCGAATTATGAAAGGAAACACGGAAAATATAATGGCATGGATAATTGAAGAAGCTGAAATTCTGCACTGAATGAAAAATTCGAAAATAAAACCAACTGGGCTAATTTAAAAATAATTGAATGCAATTAGTGCTACAAAATTTTTATTGAGCTAAATGAGCTTTACATTTTTTTTCCCCGGTGCAAAGTAGCACCACGTTGCTGTTCTTCAGGATCGTAAATGATCCAGCATCTCTTTGTGACTCCAGACGGAAAATGACGAATTATTCAAACTACTTACATCCTTCAGACTTGTCATTTTCTACTTCAAGTACTTCCTGTTAAAACTTTCACCTGTTAATGTCACCGAGAAAAGCTTGCTTATTTTTTGATACCAGATTCATTTTCTCTTCTTGTCTTCCAAGACATATCTTCTGGTAGACAGGAAATCTTCATATCAACGTTATAGACAAGCTGTTGAAAAGTAACACGAGATTTCTGTTAAAAAAACAGCTTATTTTTCATTTTCATATAGACTGTTAAAAATTTTTGCGAATTTATATTACCGGAAATTTTGATCAGCTTCTGATTAAATACACGAGTATAGTAAAATTATAAATTGTTCTATTAAGTTTCTTAATTTTCATAGGATTTAGTAAAAAATATTGTTAATCAACATTTTATATCAAATCAAATTTTATATACCAATTTTTGTATATGAGTTTATTTTTATTTTCATTAGTTTCTGATTAAATTTAATACAAGATTAAAATTTAAAAATAAATTATTATATTAAGTATCTTAATTTTCGTAGGATTTAGTAAAAGAAATACTGTTAATCAATATTTAAATCGTATGTCAAATTCTGATTAAATTTAATACACGAGTAAAATTTAAAAATATACTATTATATTATTATTATATGTCTTCCAAGACATATCTTCTGGTAGATAGGAAATCTTCATATCAACGTTATAGACAAACTGTTGAGAAGTAACACGAGATTTCTGTTAAAAAAACAGCTTATTTTTCATTTTCATATAGACTGTTAAAATTTTTTGCGAATTTATATTACCGGAAATTTTGATCAGCTTCTGATTAAATACACGAGTATAGTAAAATTATAAATTGTTATATTAAGTTTCTTAATTTTCATAGGATTTAGTAAAAAAATACTGTTAATCAACATTTTATATCAAATCAAATTTTATACACCAATTTTTGTATATAAGTTTTATTTTTATTTTCAATAGTTTCTGATTAAATTTAATACAAGATTAAAATTTAAAAATAAATTATTATATTAAGTATCTTAATTTTCGTAGGATTTAGTAAAAGAAATACTGTTAATCAATATTTAAATCGTATGTCAAATTCTGATTAAAATTAATACACGAGTAAAATTTAAAAATAAATTATTATATTATTATTATATGTCTTCCAAGACATATCTTCTGGTAGACAGGAAATCTTCATATCAACGTTATAGACAAACTGTTGAGAAGTAACACGAGATTTCTGTTAAAAAAACAGCTTATTTTTCATTTTCATATAGACTGTTAAAAATTTTTGCGAATTTATATTACCGGAAATTTTGATCAGCTTCTGATTAAATACACGAGTATAGTAAAATTATAAATTGTTATATTAAGTTTCTTAATTTTCATAGGATTTAGTAAAAAAATACTGTTAATCAACATTTTATATCAAATCAAATTTTATATACCAATTTTTGTATATAAGTTTTTTTTTTTTTTTCATTAGTTTCTGATTAAATTTAATACAAGATTAAAATTTAAAAATAAATTATTATATTAAGTATCTTAATTTTCGTAGGATTTAGTAAAAGAAATACTGTTAATCAATATTTAAATCGTATGTCAAATTCTGATTAAATTTAATACACGAGTAAATTTTAAAAATATACTATTATATTATTATTATATGTCTTCCAAGACATATCTTCTGGTAGATAGGGAATCTTCATATCAACGTTATAGACAAACTGTTGAGAAGTAACACGAGATTTCTGTTAAAAAAACAGCTTATTTTTCATTTTCATATAGACTGTTAAAAATTTTTGCGAATTTATATTATCGGAAATTTTGATCAGCTTCTGATTAAATACACGAGTATAGTAAAATTATAAATTGTTATATTAAGTTTCTTAATTTTCATAGGATTTAGTAAAAAAATACTGTTAATCAACATTTTATATCAAATCAAATTTTATACACCAATTTTTGTATATAAGTTTTATTTTTATTTTCAATAGTTTCTGATTAAATTTAATACAAGATTAAAATTAAAAAATAAATTATTATATTAAGTATCTTAATTTTCGTAGGATTTAGTAAAAGAAATACTGTTAATCAATATTTAAATCGTATGTCAAATTCTGATTAAATTTAATACACGAGTAAAATTTAAAAATATACTATTATATTATTATTATATGTCTTCCAAGACATATCTTCTGGTAGATAGGAAATCTTCATATCAACGTTATAGACAAACTGTTGAGAAGTAACACGAGATTTCTGTTAAAAAAACAGCTTACTTTTCATTTTCATATAGACTGTTAAAAATTTTTGCGAATTTATATTACCGGAAATTTTGATCAGCTTCTGATTAAATACACGAGTATAGTAAAATTATAAATTGTTATATTAAGTTTCTTAATTTTCATAGGATTTAGTAAAAAATACTGTTAATCAACATTTTATATCAAATCAAATTTTATATACCAATTTTTGTATATAAGTTTTATTTTTATTTTCAATAGTTTCTGATTAAATTTAATACAAGATTAAAATTTAAAAATAAATTATTATATTAAGTATCTTAATTTTCGTAGGATTTAGTAAAAGAAATACTGTTAATCAATATTTAAATCGTATGTCAAATTCTGATTAAATTTAATACACGAGTAAAATTTAAAAATAAATTATTATTTTATTATTATATATCTTCCAAGACATATCTTCTGGTAGACAGGGAATCTTCATGTCAACGTTATAGACAAGCTGTTGAGAAGTAACACGAGATTTCTTTCCTCTTATTTTCTTTCTTTCTTGATTCTCATCCTTTCTTTGAAGCTCAACGTCGTCAGCCTTCAATATCTGCTGTAAAATATTATCTCCATTGTTTCCAGCTTATGTAACCATAGGATGTTTCCTGGAAGTTAACCTGCAGAAGACAAGGTTGAAGTAAAGCGAAACGCGGATGCAGGAAGATTAAAGGAGATAAAAGTAGAAGATAAAAGTGAAGAATGCTGTCCTTCACTTTTATTGGATTTAAAAATCCAACCAGAAGTGCAAAGGTACATAAAAAAAATAGCACTCTCATTACGAGACCCATTAATTTTTACGTACTTCGTTAAAAAAAACTTCACCTCCTATTGGCTAATTGATTTTATCGATCCAAAGTTGCCTAGCAAATCTTTGCTAATATAATTTCCTAGCAAATCTGTGCTAATATAATCTACTAGCAAATCTGTGCTAATATATTTTCCTAGCAAATCTTTGCTAATATATTTCTAGCCATTATTTGCTAATGTAATTTCCCTAGCAAATCTTTGCTAATTTATTTGCCCAGCAAATCTTTGCTAATTTATTTGCCCAGCAAATCTTTGCTAATTTATTTGCCCAGCAAATCTTTGCTAATGTAATTTCCTAGCAAATATTTGCTAATTTATTTGTCTAGCAATTTTTTGCTAAAGTAATTTCCTAGCAAATCTGTGCTAATATATTTGCCCAGCAAATTTTTGCTAATATAATTTCCTAGCAAATTTTTGCTAATATAATTTCCTAGCAAATTTTTGCTAATATAATTTCCTAGCAAATCTTTGCTAATATAATTTCCTAGCAAATCTTTGCTATTATATTTTCCTAGCAAATCTTTGCCAATATATTTTCCTAGCAAATCTTTGCCAATATATTTTCCTAGCAAATATTTGCTGATATAATTTACTGCCAAATCTCTGCTAATATAATTTCCTAGCAAATCTTTGCTAATATATTTCTAGCAATTATTTGCTAAAATAATTTCTTAGCAAATCTGTGCTAATATATTTGCCCAGAAAATCTTTGCTAATATAATTTCCTAGCAAATCTTTGCTATTATATTTTCGTAGCAAATCTTTGCTAATATATTTTCCTAGCAAATCTTTGCCAATATATTTTCCTAGCAAATATTTGCTGATATAATTTCCTGCCAAATCTCTGCTAATATAATTTCCTAGCAATTCTTTGCTAATATAATTTCCTACCAAATCTTAGCTAATATAATTTCCTACCAAATCATAGCTAATAAAATTGCCTACGAAATCTTTGCTAATATAATTGCCTACCAAATCTTAGCCAATATATTTGCCTACCAAATCTTTGCTAACAATACTGCACTTACACACAATCTGTAAAAAAAAATTCAGTACGGCAAAAATCCCTTCCATTTTTACACGATCGTCGTCCTTTGAAGCTGAGCGTCGTTAGCCTTCAATCCAAGCTGCAAACCATCCGCACCTCCATTGTTCCCGTCCTATGTATCCATTGGATATTTCCTGAGAGTCTACGAAACCTGTGCAAGACAAGCCCGGACTTAAAGTAAAGCAAAACGCGAATGAACGATGTATAAAGTAGACGAAAGCGTACAAAGACAAAGAACCGAACCAGAATTCCAAAGAAACAACAAAAAAAATTGGTATCCTTATTACGAGCTTCGGAATTTCCCGCGGCTCTGCCGCTGCTGCTGCTTTAGGGGACTAAGGAATATCGACTTTTTTTCAGAGCGTCTGACGCTCGTCTGGATGCAGACATTTTTTTTCTTTTTTTTTCTCTTCTTGTCAGGCGTCGCTCTTCTTCTCTTCGTGTTCTGTTGTCTATACTCCCTGAAGCGAAATTAATTCGAGCAGCGTATCAAGGCTGTGGGGCTGACAAGGATACAATTACGCCCAGGACTCTCACTCACTCTGCTTAATTTTTTATTATTTTTATTTATTTGGGTGGGGGTAAAAATAGCGAATTTCAAAATAAGGAACGTCTAAATATAGAATGGCCATCATTATGAACTTCGCTATTTTAGCCGTTCGCTATTTTGATTGCATTTTAATAAGATCGGGGTAAAATTACACAGAGAGAAAAAGTTTCATTGATTCACGGAAATCTTTGCCAATGCAATGAAATACTTGAGTTTCAATACTATCTTTTCTTTGAATTGATTTCTTTTCATTGATTTCAAAGAAATTGTCTCTGATTCAATGAAACCTTCTCCTTACCATAGCTAGAAATTTCGAAACCTATTTTTTCCTGAAGTACGCGGCAGATAAAGCTCACACGGAGAGAAATTTCTGTGTTGTGACAACAAAAATCGTTACGTTAGGATGGCAAATTTTTTGTTCGGCTGAAAAATCAGTTTTGCTATGCTGACAACTCTTTTGTTCAGCTGACAAATCTTTTTGCTGGACTGAGCAATTTTTTTGTTAGCCTAACGTAACGATTTTTGTTGTCCTCATTTTATGTTGTCAGAACACAGAAATTTCTCTCAAATTTTTTGATCGGCTGACAAATCAGTTTTGCTATGCTGACAAATCTTTTGTTCAGCTGACAAATCTTTTTGCTGAGCTGAGCAATTTTTTTGTTAGCCTAACGTAACGATCTTTGTTGTCCTCGTTTTATGTTGTCACAACACAGAAACTTCTCTCAAATTTTTTGTTCGGCTGACAAATCAGTTTTGCTATGCTGACAAATCTTTTGTTCAGCTAACAAATCTTTTGGCTGGGCTGAGCAATTTTTTTGTTAGCCTAACGTAACGATTTTTGTTGTCCTCGTTTTATGTTGTCACAACACAGAAATTTCTCTCAAATTTTTTGTTTGGCTGACAAATCAGTTTTGCTATGTTGACAAATCTTTTGTTCAGCTGACAAATCTTTTTGCTGGGCTGAGCAATTTTTTTGTTAGCCTAACGTAACGCTTTTTGTTGTTCTCGTTTTATGTTGTTACAACACTGAAATTTCTCTCAAATTTTTTGTTTGGCTGACAAATCTTTTGTTCAGCTGACAAATCTTTTTGCTGGGCTGAGTAATTTTTTTGTTAGCCTAACGTAACGCTTTTTGTTGTCCTCGTTTTATGTTGTCACAACACAGAAATTTCTCTCCGTACAAATTTTGAGAGAATGTAAGGAAGTACGGCAGAAATAGGCTAAAACGTTTCTTTGAACCAATGAAAACGTCTCTTTAAAACAATGTAACTGTTTCTTTATTATATGCTCACTAAGTAAATGTTTATTTACAGGCAATGAAATGTTCTCTTTGAAATTCAAATGCACTATTTTATTGAAACAAAGAAATATTTCGTTGAAATCAATGAAAAAAAATCAATCCACTCATTTTTTTGGCGTCAATGAAATCTTTTCTCTCGGTGTAGCGAATGATGAAAATAGCGAATGGCTGAAATAGCGAATTTCATAATGATGGTCGTTCTAGATTCAGACGTTCTTTATTTTGAAATTCGCTATTTTGGTCGTTTCCTATTTTGACCCCCACCCATTTATTTTTTTACCCTCTCGCTATGTTTCCCTCAAAAACTATAGTATCTTTCTATCATCAGTTTTTCCGCTACGTCAGCAAATTCTCGCCACAGAGCGCGCCCTCAATATCGGTCAATCCAATTAAATAATTAAATACACCTTGTTAGCGTTGAATCGCGATCACGCTGCACATTCACGGCTTCTCCGTGGCGAACGTTGCCGACGTCGTTTCGCTGCATTCGGAATATTGCGATTCCATTCGTACAGATATTGATAATAGAATACATAATCAAAATCCGGGAATGAGAAGGATTTTTCACTGTATTGTTTGTTGAAAAAATGGGTATTAAGAATAAACGGTTGAAAAATAAAATGAACATGTTTTTACCTGATTTTCTACATTGTATATTTTTACGTATATGCATGCTGTTTATTTATATTAAATTTCATTCTCAAAGCGAATAAATTTTAAAAAACCGTTCAGTGAATTTTTATTATGAATTATGATTATTGTGATAATGGGTATTAAAATATATATTGTTTAAAAAAAATTATCTATTTTTATCATTTTTATATTTGTACATTTGTACATTGTTTATTTAAATTACGTTTTATTTTTATAGCGATGGAAAATAGATACATAAACAAAAACCGAGGATAAGACTTCAGTGGATTTCTACTATAAATCATATTTTCACTGAATTGTATATTCCGAAAAATGAATATTAATAAATATTAAAAATAAATTATTAAATTTTTTTTTATATTGTTAATAATTATTATATATTATTTTTCAATTATACGCCAAATGCCTTTAATAATATTGTACTCTACTTTAAGGTATTTTATTTTCTATAAATAAATTAATAAAATACAAAGTCCGCCTTTTTAAATATTAAATGACCAAGTATATTATAGAAATGTATAAAGAACTACGAAAACTCGTTTGAATATATTTTGACGCTTTTAATTCTATATTAACAAAATGGTGAAAAATTATTAACAAAACTTAAAAATCGCTAAATCATTTTAAAAAATTTAATTTTCTTTTATATGAAATATTAATGAACATATTTATAGATACAAATAAAAATTATTCGGAAATTATTTTTTGTTATTTTGAATATATTCCAATTATGCAATAAAAGGTTTAAAAAATATGTTGTTTTTTTTGGTTAACGATCGAAGATCCAATCTTCATGATAAATTCACGTTCGCCGGTTAAGCCGAATACAATATTTATAGAATACAAATAGATATAGATTTTAAGCCGGATCAACCGAAATTATCCAAGCTTATAAACATTTCGTGTATAGGTTTAACTTATTTGCTCTTTTCTGCTCTACTATTCCGAAGTACGTTTCAAACCGAATTACCACATCGTGTGCATCCGTTCTATCTTCGTAATCACGCTTCGATTAGAATGCGAGGATAGATCCTGCGCCGATGCGCTTCATGCGTCAGCGTCGTGCCAGATTAGCTGCACTAATGAATTCTATTTCAACATCGTGTTTAATATCGTCAGAGACTTCGTCCCTTCCTCATCGCCTAAGTTATTTCATGGCAGAGTGAAAATCTTGTGCCTCTCGGTTGTCACGGTCACGCTACTGAATTTCAAAGTTTCTCTTGCGTTTTCTTGCGAAAAACGACAATATAAATAAACGAGTCAAGTGGTTAGTAAAAAAAACAGCTTTCGCTGCATTGAAATTTCGACTTTGTACGTTCAAAGAATCGAATCAGTTGAAAATTATAAAAATTAAATTGTGAATATTTAAAATTTTTGCATCTTTATGAAAAATATTAATCAGGTAAAAAAAAATTGTATATGGATTTGAGTATTAGTCTGTATAAACTCTACATAAAATCCATATGCAATTTATATGTATTCTATGTATAATTTTTTTTTTCTTTGACAAGCATAATTTTTTTTTTCCCAATTTTTTGCCAATTCCGTTCGTCGGTTTTTAAGAATTTTTATTTCATGAATATATTTTTACTTCTGAGGAATTTTTTTTTAATTTCTCTTTTCTTTAAAAGAATAATTGATGCACAAATTTAAATTCGGTGATAAGCTAGAAATATTTTTTTTTTTTATTTACTAATAATAAAAAAAAAGAAAACCTGAAAATTTGCCGAAAAACTTAAATAAAATCTTGCGAAAAACGACAATGTAAATAAATGAGTCAAGTGGTTAGTAAAAAAAACCGCTTTCGCTGCATTTAAATTTCGACTTTGTACGTTCAAAGAATCGAATCAGTTGAAAATTATAAAAATTAAATTGTGAATATTTAAAATTTTTGCATCTTTATGAAAAATATTAATCAGGTAAAAAAAAATTCTATATGGATTTGAGTATTAGTCTGTATAAACTCTACATAAAATCCATATGCAATTTATATGTATTCTATGTATAATTTTTTTTTTCTTTGACAAGCATAATTTTTTTTTTCCCAATTTTTTGCCAATTCCGTTCGTCGGTTTTTAAGAATTTTTATTTCATGAATATATTTTTATTTCTTAGGAATTTTTTTTTAATTTCTTTTTTCTTTAAAAGAATAATTGATGCACAAATTTAAATTCGGTGATAAGCTAGAAATATTTTTTTTTTTTAATTTACTAATAATAAAAAAAAGAAAACCTGAAAATTTGCCGAAAAACTTAAATAAAATCTTGCGAGAAACGACAATGTAAATAAATGAGTCAAGTGGTTAGTAAAAAAAAACAGCTTTCGCTGCATTGAAATTTCGACTTTGTACATTCAAAGAATCGAATCAGTTGAAAATTATAAAAATTAAATTGTGAATATTTAAAAATTTTGCATCTTTATGAAAAATATTAATCAGGTAAAAAAAAATTATATATGGATTTGAGTATTAGTCTGTATAAACTCTACATAAAATCCATATGCAATTTATATGTATTCTATGTATAATTTTTTTTTTCTTTGACAAGCATAATTTTTTTTTCCCAATTTTTTGCCAATTGCGTTCGTCGGTTTTTAAGAATTTTTATTTTATGAATATATTTTTACTTCTTAGGAATTTTTTTTTAATTTCTTTTTTCTTTAAAAGAATAATTGATGCACAAATTTAAATTCGGTGATAAGCTAGAAATATTTTTTTTTTTTTATTTACTAATAATAAAAAAAAAGAAAATCTGAAAATTTACCGAAAAACTTAAATAAAATTTTGCGAAAAACGACAATGTAAATAAATGAGTCAAGTGGTTAGTAAAAAAAAACAGCTTTCGCTGCATTGAAATTTCGACTTTGTACGTTCAAAGAATCGAATCAGTTGAAAATTATAAAAATTAAATTGTGAATATTAAAAATTTTTGCATCTTTATGAAAAATATTAATCAGGTAAAAAAAATTGTATATGGATTTGAGTATTAGTCTGTATAAACTCTACATAAAATCCATATGCAATTTATATGTATTCTATGTATAATTTTTGTTTTCTTTGACAAGCATAATTTTTTTTTCCCCAATTTTTTGCCAATTCCGTTCGTCGGTTTTTAAGAATTTTTATTTTATGAATATATTTTTACTTCTTAGGAATTTTTTTTTAATTTCTTTTTTCTTTAAAAGAATAATTGATGCACAAATTTAAATTCGGTGATAAGCTAGAAATATTTTTTTTTTTAATTTACTAATAATAAAAAAAAAGAAAACCTGAAAAATTGCCGAAAAACTTAAATAAAATCTTGCGAAAAACGACAATGTAAATAAATGAGTCAAGTGGTTAGTAAAAAAAACAGCTTTCGCTGCATTGAAATTTCGACTTTGTACGTTCAAAGAATCGAATCAGTTGAAAATTATAAAAATTAAATTGTGAATATTTAAAATTTTTGCATCTTTATGAAAAATATTAATGAGGTAAAAAAAAAAGATGCAAAGTAGAACCTTGCACATTGCTTCCTCATTATTTTTCGCTTTTTACAAAGCTCCCTCTGTGAGGAAGCAGTATGTTATTCAATTTTGGCTTCCTCATAGAGGAAGTTTTGTAAAAAGCGAAAAATAATGAGGAAGCAATGTGCAAGGTTCTACTTTGCATCTTTTTTTTTTATACCTTGTGTCTCTTTTGCAGAGGTGTTTTATACAGCTATAAATCACCTCTGCAAACACCGTTACATCTAATTTTGATTAGATACAAATTTTTGTCGTACTTTCTCAACGTTTCCGGAAGTTATAGCGAAAATCTACATTTTTTTAAAATGAAAAATGGTGTAAAATCCGAACGACTTTACCGATCATCACCAAATTGCGTACACAGCGGGGCTGTATGTTATTTTCCGACTGTACAACATTTCGGTTCATTTCTCAAGATTCGACGTAATTTAGAGCAAAATGTATTTTTTTCGAAAAATTCAAAATTCTATAAAATCGGAACCGCTTTACCGATTTCGCTGAAATTCAATACCAAACGTCATTTAACGTGTCTTCATTTATAAAGAACTATTTAGCTAAATTGGCGAACTTTTACGAAAGTTAGAGCGATCACGACATTTTTTGAAAAAATTAAAAATTGCATAAAATCTGTTTACATTGATACATTTAATTAAAAATCACGTCAATAACAGAGGAGTCAATACTCTACCTGCGTGCAAAATTTTAGCTAGATCCATCGTGCCGTTCGTGAGTTATGGGCAATTGAATTTTCAGTGTCTGGATACATACACACACACACACACACACACACACACACACACACACACACACACACACACACACACACACACACACACACACATACACACATACAGACATATTTTCTAGACCACTTTTCTCGAATTTTTAGGTGATTCTAAGCATACTGACATGAAAATCTCGAAAAAAAAATTTTCACGAAAACAAAGCTTCCTCTATGAGGAAGCAAAATTATATATGGATTTGAGTGTTAGTCTGTATAAACTCTACATAAAATCCATATGCAATTTATATGTATTCTATGTATAATTTTTTTTTTCTTTGACAAGCATAATTTTTTTTTCCCAATTTTTTGCCAATTCCGTTCGTCGGTTTTTAAGAATTTTTATTTCATGAATATATTTTTACTTCTTAGGAATTTTTTTTTAATTTCTTTTTTCTTTAAAAGAATAATTGATGCACAAATTTAAATTCGGTGATAAGCTAGAAATATTTTTTTTTTTTAATTTACTAATAATAAAAAAAAAGAAAACCTGAAAATTTGCCGAAAAACTTAAATAAAATCTTGCGAAAAACGACAATGTAAATAAATGAGTCAAGTGGTTAGTAAAAAAAAAAACAGCTTTCGCTGCATTAAAATTTCGACTTTGTACGTTCAAAGAATCGAATCAGTTGAAAATTATAAAAATTAAATTGTGAATATTTAAAATTTTTGCATCTTTATGAAAAATATTAATCAGGTAAAAAAAAATTATATATGGATTTGAGTATTAGTCTGTATAAACTCTACATAAAATCCATATGCAATTTATATGTATTCTATGTATAATTTTTTTTTTCTTTGACAAGCATAATTTTTTTTTTTCCCAATTTTTTGCCAATTCCATTCGTCGGTTTTTAAGAATTTTTATTTCATGAATATATTTTTATTTCTGAGGAATTTTTTTTTATTTCTTTTTTTTTTTTTTTTTTGATAATTTATGCACAAATTTAAATTCGGTGATAAGCCAGGGATATATATTTTTTTTAAATTTACTAATAATAAAAAAAAAGAAAACCTGAAAATTTGCCTTTTTTATTTTCATGTTTTTGGGATGACAATTCCCTTAATTTTTAATATCAGGTATTTGTGTATTTTGTATTTGTGTGTGAAATTTTTGTTAAAAAAGCGAAAGAAGAATTCCCGAAATTCTTAATAACGGAAATATAAATCTTGTCGACAAATCTTCACCATTACGCACTGCAAAATGAATGAAAAATAAAAGAAAAACACGCTGACGCCTCTGTTTTCGAGATCCAGGTCTCCGAAACGTCTGGAGACTTGCCAAAATGTGAACTGATCGTATCCAAGAGTAGTACATGCCGCGTTACTCTTCAAGGGATTTTCTCCTTTCTCCCACTAGTCGTTCTACATGTTATATAGTCTTCCACCGATGTTAGCACGACATTCGTAACAGCTTAGCCTCGCTCCGCATTCTCTTATCTCAAGGTCCTCCACCGAAATTGTCATTTTCTCCGAATTTTCCGAAGTTGGCAATGCTTCACGTCCATTAAGACACTTGTAGAGGACTCAGCTATGTTCTTGCTGGAAAGTATTGTTCGAAGAACCTTGACAAAAATTTATGTGGATCTGTAGGTCAAAGTCAATGTAACTGTCATGACATATACATCATCTTTGTCATATTCTAAACTAAATTTCGTGCAATGAATTTCCAACAATATAATATCAATTTTATTAATTTATTTCGTAAATAATTTTTTATAATAGTTTCGTAATTACAAAAATAGAAAATTTTGATGAAAAAGGAAATTAAAAAGATAAAATGAAAATTAAATTAAAAGGGCCATGAAAATTTAGTTAACAGGCAATTTTTACCTTTTGTCCACTTTTTTTTTCGATACAAAAAAATGAATATGAAATTTTGGAGTAGAAAAAAGGGCATGAAAAAATAATATAATGTTAACAATTTTGCCATTTATAGTATGTTTTTTTTTTTAAAGTAATTTACATTTTTAAGTTGAAAAAAAATATGGAACAGGGGAAATAATGAATTCCTGAATTTTAAAATGAATTTATGTATAAATAATAAAACATTAAATATAAATAAATAACTATTGAAAATAATTTTTTTACAATAGTTCAGTAGTTACATATATATACAGACTTATTAAAAATGAAAAAAGATTTTAAAAAAATGTCAGGAAAATTGAGGTAACAATTTTTACCGTTTAACCACTTTTTTCATGGCATTATTCAACGAATCTACAAGGAAATTAATATTTTTTTTAATTAAAAAAAATTAATATAAAATTATGGGATATAAAAAAATAGAGTGAAAAAATAGTATAATGTTAACAATTTTGCCATTTACAGTATTTTCTTTTTTTCGTTTCTATTTACATTTTTATATTAAAAAGGGATATGCAACAGTGAAAATAATGAATTTCTGAAGTTCAAAATGCATTTATATTTAAATAATAAAATATTAAATATAAATAAGTAACTATTGAAAATAATTTTTTTACAATAGTTCAGTAGTTACATATATATACAAAATTTATTAAAAATGAAAAAAGATTTTTAAAAAATGTCAGGAAAATTGAGGTAACAATTTTTACCCTTCAACAACTTTTTTTTCATGGCATTATTCAACGAATCTATAAGAGAATTACTATTTTTTTATTAAAAAAAAAAATTATGGAATATAAAAAAAATAGAGTGAAAAAATAATATAATGTTAATAATTTTGCCATTTACATTATTTTCGTTTTTTCGTTTCTATTTACATTTTTATATTAAAAAGGGATATGCAACAGTGAAAATAATGAATTTCTAAGTTCAAAAAGCATTTATGTTTAAATAGTAAAATGTTGAATTCTTCGTATTTCGTGTTTGTTTTCTGCATTGCGAAGAAAATGTCAGAACCTTGTGAAAGATGCTGAAAGCCGTCAACAACGCCGGATGATGGCTAAGTATTAGTATTTAACCTTAAGGTCGTTCGAGTAATTGAAGTAATTACCAGACCGAAAATTACTTGCGTTAATAGTGACTCGACTGCGCTTCTCGCACGAGCGTTTCTGTATTGCGTCATCGTCCAGGGAATTCCGCACTGAGGCGTTGAGCCGGTTAACGAACCGGGCGCAGACTGTATTTATACATATGGTTTATTCAGTATGTCACTTTAGCCTCCAAAAGATTAAATGTCTCTTAAAAACTGTAGAAAATTCTTGACAATATTTTGACACTAAGAATAAATAGTGCGACAGTAAAATTTATGAACTTTCTATTGGCACAAAAATTCTTCTAAATAAATCAAGACAATAACACTTTTTGATTTCTCGAAGAAAAAAAAAATCCGGATTTTTTTTACATTTCAGCAAAAAAATCAAGTTATTATTAAAATGGCTATAATTTTTTTAAATAATGTTAAGCTTAGTAATTGATCAAACTTCAAAAAGTCATGTGGCGATTTGGAATTTGTTGAAATTTGAATATTTTATAGATTTTTTAAGTTGAATCACCGAAAATTTAAATAAATTCCATTTTCCTTATTTTTTATTATTTTTCATAATCGATCTCGAAGGTGCAAAAGTTGAGGTATCTTAATAATATTCATGTCATTCTCTTCGTTTCGAAGAAGTCTTTTGATCGACAAAGAAAAATTAAAAATTGGTCATCTCAACAAAAAGTTAACCCCAGTTTAAAAATTCGGATTTTCGTGATTGTCAGTTTCCTGCAGATCCGAAGTCGAAAAATCAAATTTCGATTTTGACTGAAAGCCCATTTGATCGGAAATTTCCCGCTAATTTTTAAACTATCAATTTTATTGCCGTCTTCCCAAAAATTTAAACTTAAAATCTCAAAAATTAAATTTTTTTCCTGTTTTCCACGTTTTTCCATGGATTTAAAAAAACACTTAACAGAAAATTTGTAAATTTCATAACCAGCAAGAACTTTCAATCTCACAGTCTTTTAAAAATATGTAAAAAAAAACAATTTTCTAACATATAAAAAAATTTCATATAAAGACCAAAAAACGATTTTTTTAAAGTCTCATATTCGAAAATTTAAAGTTGGACATTTTTTCCCTGCATTATTCATGTACCAGCCTATTACTTGGGAAGTTCACAGAATAATACATTATTCCATTATATTCCCGAACAAATTATCTTATAGTCAAGGTCATCCCCTCAAAATCTTCCACAAAAGGAAAGGAAAGTATTTTTTTTTTTTTTCTTTAGCTACGTACTCCGCTTTCTTATGTTGTTACCAGTAACCATAGCACTATGTATATTTTAAAGTATCGACAGAGCAGCAGTAGTAAAAGGTTGAATAGTGTGTCCGTCAAGCTGTGACCATAAAACCCCTGCAGTGATTAGGGTCGTCACGTATAATCGGCCACAATTCCCTTCAAAGAAACTTGGCTTTCATGTCAACGCCTGGTCCACCGGATGTTATCTTATTCCTGTGTATCTTTTCAAAGTCCACCCAAGAAAAATAATCCAAAGACACACCGGAACCGAGCGAATTTTCTGTCCCTTATTTATAACAATAACAAATCCTATAGCAAGCATAGAATTTCAGATCAAAGGTCACTAAAAAAAAAATACAACTTGCAATATTGTATTGGTGTAAAGGACGAAGTTCCAACAGGTGAAGACTATCAGACTGTAAATGCAACAAGAGTGAAAAGAAGATGAAGAAGAAGAAGAAGAAGAAAAAGTAAAAGGACAGAGAACAGGTTGAACGTCGTAGAACGATGACGTAGAGTCAGAAGAAGAAGAAGAAGAAGAAGAAGAAAACTGAGAAAGATCAGACAGTCTTTAGAGAAGAGAACGAGAAACCGACGAGAATGCATAGCAGCGAAAGACGAGGTCAGGTCTGCCGTACAACTCTGGAATCAACTGCGCCGGATGAACAGCAGAATGAAACGAACCCACGCGGAGAAGAGAACGTGGTTTAAATTTTCTAAACCCGATATTACAAAAATTTAGAATTACGACATAGACATTTTTATAAGTGGTAGAGACATTTTTACTGAGATAATATAGGCATTTTTTTTAGAATACCAATTTACATGGATTTGCGGTCTGTAACTTCATTAAGCATTAAAAATTTTTAAACTAATAAATAATGATATAAGAGATAAAAAGTTTTTGTATTCTTTGGCAATTCAGTCACAATGATATTTGAAAAACTGTTTTTATCCCTTCAAATATTTTTGGTTCTCTTGACAATTTTTTTTATCGGTTCTGAAATACCACTACAGATATTATAAAAGAAAGACCAAATTTAAAAATGTCCGGGTATGTGAAAAATATATATAATACATTTTTTAAATTTGATTCTGTTTCTTGTGATTACGTTGTCATAATCATGGTGAATAACAGTCTCGTTCGGACCCAAAGAACCGAACGTTAGAGACGAGTAAAAAAAATGAAATAAATAAAGAAATAAGAGATACTAATTCTCTGTAATCTATGGCGCATTTGGTGTATTAATTCGTTAATTCAGAAACAGATAAATCTCGAAAAATTTGAAAAACTCTTTTTACCCGCAAATCCTATAAAATTAAGAGCAAATAAGAAAACATCCGAACATGTGGGGAAAAAATAATAACATTTTGTTAAGGGGACCCATGCACCTAAGAAAAGTCATAAGAAAAAAATTCTGTAGATGATACTCTTCTTTAAAAAATTCTTACATTTAAACCTTATTAAGTAGATATCAAGTATTATAATTCTGCAATTTTGTAAAGACATACAATGCACCCTTCGACAGATAAAATAAAACATTGAACACTAAAATTTGTTCACCGATTTGTTCTGAAAGCTGCGACAAGTAAAAAAATGTACTTTTTGCCTCACACCATTCTAGTGTGTATTGTACGTCTTTACAAAATTGTAGAATTATGGTACTTGATATATACTTCATGAGGTTTAAATGTAAGATTCATCGCAAAAAGTGTACCATTAATACATTTTTTTCTTATCATTTTTTTAGGTTATTGGGTTCCCTTAAATCATATTCTCCTTTCTGTGCATCACATCATCGTAACTACAGTGAATAACAGAGACAAAGCATATCAGTAACAACTAGCTGACTTCTATAGTCTCGTTCGGACCCAAAGAACCGAACTTTAGAGACGAGTAAAGAAATGAAATAAATAAAGCATTCTGGTGCGAGTGTAGGAATTTTTATTTCAGGTCTTTTTGACAAAGCTATGATTTTAAATGTGTAAATAAATCTTTTTTTACTAAAAACTCACTAAACAATTGGTTACAATAAATTCAATTTACACTATATCCAAGATTGCTACACACATACCAAAATGCACTCTTCGACCAATAAAATAAGATATTGAACACTAAAATTTGTTCACCGATTTGGTCTGAAAGCTACGACAAATAAAAATTTTTACTTTTTATCTCACCATTCTGGTGCACTATATGTTTTCACAAAACTGCAGAATTATTATACTTGATATATAATTCATAAGGTTTAAAGAACGATTTTTTACAAGAAGGGTATCATTAGTACACTTTTTTTTCTTATGATTTTTTTAGGTTACTGGGTCCCCTTAAATCATATTCCTCTTTCTGTGCATCACATAATCGTAACCACAGTGAATAACAGAGAGAAAGCATATCAGTAACGACTAGCTGACTTCTATAGTCTCGTTCGGATCCAAAGAACCGAACGTTAGAGATGAGTCAAGAAATGAAATAAATAAAGAAATAAGAGATCCAAATTCTCTGTAATCTATGGTGTATTTGGTGTATCAATTCGCCAATTCAGAAACAGATGAATCTTGAAAAACTTGAAAAACTGAAGAATTATAGTCCTTGATATGTAAGATTTTTTACAATAAGGGTATCATTAATACACCTTTTTTCTTATGATTTTTTTTTAGTTTACTGGGTCCCCTTAAATCATATTCCTCTTTCTGTGCATTATATAATCGTAACCACAGTGAATAACAGAGAGAAAGCATATCAGTAACGACTAGCTGACTTGTATAGTCTCGTTCGGACCCAAAGAACCGAACGTTAGAGACGAGTAAAGAAATGAAATAAATAAAGAAATAAGAGATACAATGGGTCGGGGTCCGACGAGAGAGTCCGCGGGGTTAGTGCTCGATCCCAAGGCTCTCTTCTCTCTCTCTCTCTCATCGCGCGCAGAAACATGCGAGGGATATGCCGCGGTTGAAAAAGAACAAAATAAGTGACGGACGCGCGAGCCCCACGTACCGACTCTTCGTGAATGTAAGATGCCGGTGAAGAGCGAGAGTCGGCTATCGCTACCCGAGAGACCAGACCGGCTATTATGCTGGACGCCGCTATAATACATGGACGTCGCGGCTCTCGAATCTTGATATTCTTCCTCGAGCGAGAAAGCCGCATTTTGCCGTTCTTCTTCTTGTTTTTCTTCTTCGTCTTCTTCTTCTTCTTCTTCTTCTTCGGCTCCGATCACTTACTCTTCTTCGCCCACGCGATCAGTGAATTCACCGTCGTTACTACTTTCTTCACGAGAGTCATCCAGCTGCTCACTTTCTCTTATATTCACACGCATTAATAGCCATTGTTACTCATTTACTTCCTCTTAAAGGATGTTTTGTTTTTGTCGAAAATTTCCACGATTTTTAATGTCAGGATACACGAAAAATTATCCGAAAAATGTGAAATTGAAAAATTAATTTTAATAGTTAGAGTAACATTAATAGCCATTGTTACTCATTTACTTCCTCTTAAAGGATGTTTTGTTTTTGTCGAAAATTTCCACGATTTTTAATGTCAGGATACACGAAAAATTATCCGAAAAATGTGAAATCGAAAAATTAATTTTAATAGTTAGAGTAACATTAATAGCCATTGTTACTCATTTACTTCCTCTTAAAGAATGTTTTGTTTTTGTCGAAAATTTCCACGATTTTTAATGTCAGGATACACGAAACATTATCCGAAAAATGTGAAATTGAAAAATTAATTTTAATAGTTAGAGTAACATTAATAGCCATTGTTACTCATTTACTTCCTCTTAAAGAATGTTTTGTTTTTGTCGAAAATTTCCACGATTTTTAATGTCAGGATACACGAAAAATTATCCGAAAAATGTGAAATCGAAAAATTAATTTTAATAGTTATAGTAACATTAATAGCCATTGTTACTCATTTACTTCCTATTAAAGGATGTTTTGTTTTTATCGAAAATTTCCACGATTTTTAATGTCAGGATACACGAAAAATTATCCGAAAAATGTGAAATCGAAAAATTAATTTTAATAGTTAGAGTAACCTTAATAGCCATTGTTACTCATTTACTTCCTCTTAAAGGATGTTTTGTTTTTGTCGAAAATTTCCACAATTTTTAATGTCAGCATACACGAAAAATTATCCGAAAAATGAGAAATCGAAAAATTAATTTTAATAGTTAGAGTAACATTAATAACTATTGTTACTCATTTACTTCCTCTTAAAGGATGTTTTGTTTTTGTCGAAAATTTCCACGATTTTTAATGTCAGGATACACGAAAAATTATCCAAAAAATGTGAAATCGAAAAATTAATTTTAATAGTTAGAGTAACATTAATAGCCATTGTTACTCATTTACTTCCTCTTAAAGGATGTTTTGTTTTTGTCGAAAATTTCCACAATTTTTAATGTCAGGATACACGAAAAATTATCCGAAAAATGTGAAATCGAAAAATTAATTTTAATAGTTAGAGTAACATTAATAACCATTGTTACTGATTTACTTCCTCTTAAAGGATGTTTTGTTTTTGTCGAAAATTTCCACGAATTTTAATGTCAGGATACACGAAAAATTATCCGAAAAATGTGAAATCGAAAAATTAATTTTAATAGTTAGAGTAACATTAATAGCCATTGTTACTCATTTACTTCCTCTTAAAGAATGTTTTGTTTTTTGTCGAAAATTTCCACAATTTTTAATGTCAGGATACACAAAAAATTATCCGAAAAATGTGATATTAATAAACGATTTTTTTTTTTTTTTTTTTTTTTTGTTTTTTCAGGATATTTATTCTTATAATTTGATAAGCGTCGATAAATGACATGCCAGTGAAGCATATATTCCTCTTTTTCGGAATAATTTTTATGAAAATTCGCACAATTATTAAAATTTTTGATGGTTTCAAAAAACGAGAAATTGGATTAATCAACTTACTCGTGCAAATTACGAGCCATCGAACTGAAAGTTCCTACACACTTGTAGTTGTAAACAGAGTTGGTCGGTATTCAATTTGACCAGAATCTGTAAAAGGGTTTAAAAGTTATGAATTTTTTTCCAAAAATAAAAAAAATTGGATTAATGATCATAACTCATGATTGGTTGGACAGATCGGATTTAAATTTTGCACGCAAGTGGAGCATTTAATATCCAATTATCATGATGAATGTAGTTTATATTAATGGAATGACGGAATTTTTATGGAAGTTTTAATTTTTCAAATATGTAAAACAGTGTAACCTCGATAACTCATGGGAATATGAAGCTATCGAACTTAAATTGTTTGCACAAGTGTAGTTCCGAACAAGGTTAGTTGGTAATAACTTTGGACCGGATCGGGGTTTAAAAGTTGAGAAACTTGTTATTTAAAACAAGGGTGTAAAGTCAAACCTTACATATTATAGCTTCCTCATTATTTTCAACCACAAAGCTTCCTCTGTAATGAAGCCAAAGTTGATCAATATAGTTCTTCAAAGAGTTAGCTTTGAGTTTCACTGTGTACCAGATACTTAATAAAATAAAAATAGTTTCAAAAAATATAAAAATTCACCCACTAAAAATCAATTTTTTTAACTCAAAACAGAAAAACTAGAATTATGCAATTTTGAAATAAAATAATGTAAATGATAAGAATATAAATATAAAAAGAAGATCAATAATTGACCAGATTAATATAATATAATATAATATAATATAATATAATATAATATAATATAATATAATATAATATAATATAATATAATATAATATAATATAATATAATATAATATAATATAATATAATATAATATAATATAATATAATATAATATAATATAATATAATATAATATAATATAATATAATATAATATAATATAATATAATATAATATAATCTCTCTATATTATAAAAAGATCTCGCCGCCGCCGCCGCCGCCGCCGCCGCCGCCGCCGCCGCCGTGTCAAGAATCGAGGGACTTAGAATAATTCGGGCTCAGGGCTTGGTGGAAGGGGGGGGGGGGGGGTGGCACCCTACGGGGGGCACCCTTCGGAGGTGGCACCCTTGGGTAGGGGGCGATTGCGAGCGCGCGCAGCGCGCGAGCCACAATAAAATCCTAGTATAATATAATATAATATAATATAATATAATATAATATAATATAATATAATATAATATAATATAATATAATATAATATAATATAATATAATATAATATAATATAATATAATATAATATAATATAATATAATATAATATAATATAATATAATATAATATAATATAATATAATATAATATAATATAATATAATATAATATAATATAATATAATATAATATAATATAATATAATATAATATTTTTTATCACTTTATGATTATATATATATAATACAAATATAATCATAAAGTGCTAAAAAAATAAAAATCCCTGATCTGATTGGTCACTTAATTTACATATATTTATTATATCTTCAACTTCAGATTTCACTTCCGGCTACAAAAAAATGTGCATATTTCTTACAAGTTGTTGCACAGTTTTTATTCATTATTATTTAATAAACAGGAATGTTTTTCCTCTCTTTTTAAGCCTTTTCGTCGCTACATAAATTCTTCTTTGTCGCAAGTGGAGTCTGCTTACCACAAACAAAGATTTCGCTGAGATAAAGTTGGACAGAGAGTCGACCTGAGTGGAATCGCAGGAGAGGGCGCTATGTATAGTGTCGTAAAGTCATGACGCGACAAGTGCTGCTCTGACTCAGAGGGAATCTTTGTTACGTTTGTGTACGTATATATATACCCGATGCTTCGCTCTACATCTATATATATATACTGGGATAACGATAAAATGCCCTTGCGTGGACGGCTCACCGAGAGAAAACCCTCGCAAAAGCAATGTGGGGCAAAAGGGAACTATTAAAAGGGGTCTCGTGCTACTTTCTTCATTTCCCGTAACACAAGAAGAGCCTGACGCCCTCTGCCTTATTTTTTTTGCAGCTTTTCTCGTAGCTAGTGGCGACATTCAGCCCCAAAAAAAGTCCTCCGGTTTATCCAGACATTTTGCAGCCTCGCCTAGTGCAAGGAATTCTTTGAACCTTTCTTTTTTACAGGCGTATCTGAATAACGTAGTCTTTACCTTTCATATGCACTAAAATGCACCTTGCTGAAATACAGGAAACTTAATTCTAGGTCATTTTAGAGAATTGGGGCATTTTGTGCACTAAAATACTTGTCGATATATGTGCACGATTTATTAATTGTTTTCTATAAATTTTGTCAACTTTTTACTAAAGATGTTTAAGGTAATCGATTTAAAAAAAAATTAGTAGTGGAAAGTATTTTTAATTTATTGGTTTTATGCAGAAATAATTGTTTCTCTTAATGTATAGAACGAAATTAATTTTAGGATGCTGATAGATCCTATTATTTAGAAGAAAATTAGAAATTCATAATGAAAGCCTTGTGTCATATATTTAATCAAAATAAACTGCAATAATTCAGTCATTTTTTTGTTTGTTTTTGTGCAGGAATAATTTATTTCTTAATATATAGAACCAAGTTAATTTCGGGGAGCAGAATAGAACCTATTATTTAGAACACAATTGTAAATAAAAAAATCCGTCTTATACACCTGATAAAATAAATTTTAAAAATGATAATTTAATGTTGACTTTTTTTAATTTGGCTTTTGTGCAGGAATAATTTATTTCTTAATGTATAGAACCAAGTTAATTTCGGGAAGCAGAATAGAACCTATTGTTTAAACACAAATTATAAGTTAATAATCTAAGTCCTAGATATTTGATATAATTAAAAAACGAGAATTTAATGTTTTTTTTTCCCGTAACACAAGAAGAGCCTGACGCCCTCTGCCTTATTTTTTTTGCAGCTTTTCTCGTAGCTAGTGGCGACATTCAGCCCCAAAAAAAGTCCTTCGGTTTATCCAGACATTTTGCAGCCTCGCCTAGTGCAAGGAATTCTTTGAACCTTTCTTTTTTTACAGGCGTATCTGAATAACGTAGTCTTTACCTTTCATATGCACTAAAAATGCACCTTGCTGAAATACAGGAAACTTAATTCTAGGTCATTTTAGAGAATTGGTGCATTTTGTGTATTGCAATACTTGTAGATATATGTGCACGATTTATTAATTGTTTTCTATAAATTTTGTCAACTTTTTACTAAAGATGTTTAAGGTAATCGATTTAAAAAAAAAATTAGTAGTGGAAAGTATTTTTAATTTATTGGTTTTATGCAGAAATAATTGTTTTTCTTAATGTATAGAACGAAATTAATTTTTGGATACTGATAGATCCTATTATTTAGAAGAAAATTAGAAATTCATAATGAAAGCCTTGTGTCATATATTTAATCAAAATAAACTGGAATAATTCAGTGATTTTTTTTTTTTTTAGTTTTTGTGCAGGAATAATTTATTTCTTAATATATAGAACCAAGTTAATTTCGGGAAGCAGAATAGAACCTATTATTTAGAACACAATTGTAAATAAAGAAATCCGTCTTATACACCTGATAAAATAAATTTTTAAAAATGATAATTTAATGTTGACTTTTTTTTAATTTGGCTTTTGTGCAGGAATAATTTATTTCTTAATGTATAGAACCAAGTTAATTTCTCGAAGCAGAATAGAACCTATTGTATAAACACAAATTAGAAATTAATAATCTAAGTCTTAGATATTTGATAAAATTAAAAACGAGAATTTAATGTTTTTTTTTAATTTAACTTTTGTGCATAAATAATTTATTTTATCTATAATATACAGAACCAAATTAATTTAAAAAAGCAGATGGAACCTATTATTTTGAACACAATCATAAATTAATAATCCAAGTTTTATACACCTGATAAAACTGTAAAAAAAACGATAATTTAATATTGGCTTTATTTTTAATTTAGCGTTTGTGCATAAATAATTTATTGTATCTACAATATACAGAACCAAATAAATTTCAAGAAGCAGATAGAACCTATTATTTAGAACACAATTATAAATTAATAATCCAAGTCTTTATACACCCGACAAAATATTTAAAAAAAACGATAATTTAATTTTTTTTTGATTTAGCTTTTGTGCATAAATAATTTATTGTATCTACAATATACAGAACCAAATTAATTTCAGAAAGCAGATAGATTTAGTACACAACTATAAATTAATAATCCAAGTTACTAATAATTAAAAATCAAGTTCCAAAATACACTTAATAAAATAAAATAAAAACTATAATTCAATGTTGTTTTTCTCTTTGTTTTTAATTAAGGTTTGTGCAGAAATAAATTATTTCTTAATGTATACAAGCACGGAATAGGAGGTTATTGCATACATTCTTCTGTGACATCGTTTGCTCTCCATTCCAGAAGTCTCGTGCCATCTAAAGTAGTTCTATACGAAGAAGTGAGGTATATATAACGAAGCACACCGCAGTGGTGGTTATCTCGGGCATCCGCCGATGGTCTGCGACGAACAGCTCACGCGCGCACGCCCTTACTCTTCGTCTCTCCGCTCTTGCCTCTCTCGCCTCCCTCGCCTCCTCGTTCCGTGAATAATTCCTCGTATCTCGTTGACCCATCTCGGAAAATATTTCAGGAGGCAGCAATAGTGCACCGACGCCATCGGGCACAGGCCCTGTGACGCCGAGTGTCGTTATTATATTTCCCACCGAGTGTAATTCTAGTTCTATGTCTCATCGAGTTACTTCGCTTGCTTCTGAATAAAATAGACGTTCTCGTCCACTAAAAATATTAAATCCTAGAATATACACTTCAAAAAAAAAAAATGTCCTTTTATTGAAAGTTTTTATGCATAAACTATTACACCGAGAGAAAAAGTTTCATTGATTCACGAAAATCTTTGTCAATGAAATGAAATATTTGAATTTCCATACTATCTTTTCTTTGAATTATCTCAAACTCAATGAAAAGTAGTGACATTGATTCGAAGAAACATTTCTTTAAACCAATGAACCGTTTTCATTATATTTCCCACCGAGTGTAATTCTAGTTCTATGTCTCATCGAGTTACTTCGCTTGCTTCTGAATAAAATAGACGTTCTCGTCCACTAAAAATATTTAATCCTAGAATATACACTTCAAAAAAAAAAAAAAATGTCCTTTTATTGAAAGTTTTTATGCATAAACTATTACACCGAGAGAAAAAGTTTCATTGATTCACGAAAATCTTTGTCAATGAAATGAAATATTTGAATTTCCATACTATCTTTTCTTTGAATTATCTCAAACTCAATGAAAAGTAGTGACATTGATTCGAAGAAACATTTCTTTAAATCGATGAACCTTTTTCATTGATTTCAAAGATATCGTCTCTGATTCAATGAAACCTTCTTCTTACCACCTCAAAATTTCAAAACCTATTTTTTCCTGAAGTACGCGGCAGATAAAGCTCAAATTTTGTGAGTATGTAAGGAAGTACGGCAGAAATAGGCTAAGCTTCTGGCTCCTCGAAACTCGAAGCCGTTCGTTCGAGAGAACCGAAAAACAAAAAAGTGAGGTTAGGTGTGAGAGAGAGAGATCAATGAAAACGTTACTTCGAACCAATGAAAACGTCTCTTTAAAACAATGAAACTGTTTCTTTATTATATGCTCACTAAGTAAATCTTTATTTACAGGCAATGAAATGTTCTCTTTGAAATTCAAATGCACTATTTCATTGAAATCAATGAAAAAAAAAAATCATTTCACCCATTTCTTTGGCGTCAATGAAATCTTTTCTCTCGATGTTTATTAAATTTAATATACAAGTGTAATATAAAATTAACCTATAGTACAGCACATTCAATAATTTACTTGAATTTTTTAGTAGAAGTACTTAAATTTTTATAATTTACTTTAACTTTACTGGAAAGGACATGAATTTTATACCACAATTGTATATTAAATTTCGATTACGAGTTTATGCATAAAAACTTGCAGTTTTTTCTAACAGTGTTAGAAAAAATGTTTTTTTCTATGCAATGTTAGAAAAAATGTTTGGAAAATTCATATACTGTTATAGTTATTTAATGAATTGTATTTTTACTGAATACGTGTAGGAAATTCAATTTAATATACGAAAGAAAAATGAAAATTCAATTTACGTGTGGTAAAATTGAAATTTTAACTTATATTTGAAAAACGACTTTTGTAACAAATTTAGAAAGTTTTACAGCAATTTTACGTTACACTTGTGTAGTAAATTTTCTATACTCGTTTATGCAAAAAACCTTCCTGCACAGGTGTAGTAATTTTATCTTAAATATTTTTAATAGTGCATATTTATCAGAATTTTATATAAATGAATACAAAATCAACGAATTTTTCAACTAATTTTCTATTTATTTAACTATTGTAAATATTTCTTGTCTGAATATAAGTAAAAGTGGTCCAGCGGTTCGGGGATGATATTTATGCTGTTTTTCGATTATTACAAATATGGAAGTATTTTTACGAAAAATTTTATGAATCGTAATGATGATACAAAAAAATCGAAAAAATGTAACTTTTTTGGGATTTTTGTTTCATTTGTTGTAAAAATTAATAGTAAATTCGTGTCCAGCGTGGCAAAATATTTAGAAATATTTTTGTAAATAAGCAGATTGTGTCATTTTTTAAATTCGATTTTGGATTTTCCAATTATGGAAATCACGAAAAAACTTTAAAAAATAGGTAGATTGTGTCGATATTTTTTCGATCCTCTTCAGATCCCCCAATTATGAAAATCTAAAAAATTCGGGCTTTTAAATTAGCGGCAACTTACATAAGAATAAATAAATAAAAATTATTGCATACATTTATGCGTCTACTTTTTTTTTTACTTACAAATAAAGTGTCTCTGTGTATATATACAGGTATAAAAAATTTGCATCTGGCTTTTCTGGCGTGTATTATGCGCCGTTTTTTAACCCTTTTAAAAATAAGTAAACTTCGTTGATTTTTATCGTTTGAATTTTCAATTAACAATAATAAATACAAATAAATAAATAAAAATTATTTCATACATTCATGCGTCTACTTTTTTTTTACTTACAAATAAAGCGTCTCTGTGTGTGTATAGATGTATAAAAAAATTGCATCTAGTTTTTTTGGCGTGCGCTTTGCGCTGAGGAATGAAAACCAAATGACTATAGCAAATTAAAAGTATAAAATGGTCGATCTTTTGCAGCCGTCTTTGTCTTTATTGAACACCCGGTAGATTCTCCACGCCCACGATTGCCTGGCTCTTCCTCTTCAGGGTCGAGGCCTTTTTTCCAACGTCAACTCCGCGCCCAGCGAGCGCGAACCGCGTCGCTCGATCGAAGCTACTCTTGTATATATATATAGGTATATATTATATACATAAATACATCGTCTCGTACTCACCGGAGTCTTCGGAACACCGAGTCCTCTTTACATCGTATTACACGAGGCTCTCCTGTCGCTAATGCTTGTCATCATATTTTATACATATATATATATATAGTATATAATATACAGCTGCATGTACGAAGTCTCCAATATACATTACCTTCCGTTTCCTCTTTAATTGCCTTTCGACACTGTAGCCGTCCCTTTTTATTGCCTCAGTCATCAACGAAAGGACCTCGTGTTTCTTTAACAAACTCTCTTGAGTATAATATCGATCGAATCTAAACATTTATACATTCCTAAGATACAGTTGCGATATTTTATGAAAGAGGAATAGTGACATCACTTAAAGTAATAATAATAATTATTATTATTACTTAAATTATTATTATAATTAAAAATTAAATATTAAATAAATTAATAATTAAAAATAAATTGTTATTATAATTATTATTATTATTTTATTTTATAATTAGTAATAACAATAATTATTATTATTACTGTTATTGTAGAATTTAAAAAAAAAACTTCTTGACCATTTTGCACTGACAAAAAAATATGTTTAAAAAAATAGAATATCGATTTCCATCAAGTCACGAAATCAAATTATTTTCCATCCCATTTTTGCTCTATACGAAAAGTGCACCTTAAGGTGATATAAGGTTTTATTCATTTTGATGCCAATATTGTATTTTTCATCTGTAGATAAATTTCAGTTGATTTGGTGAGATTTTACGTGAGTTAGAGCAAAACGAATATTTTTTGAAAAATTGAAAATCCCATATAAAATGGAACTTTCTTACAGATTCATTCCAAAGTCAATACCGATCCTTCTATAACATAGCTACATTCATAAAAAATTATTTAGCTCAATAGCTAAAAGTTGCGGATGCTAGAGAGCGTATAGACACTTTTTGAAAATTGCAAAGCCAATTAAAATTTGAACATACAAAATTGAACATGAACTTTTTTTGAAAATTATCATAAACAAAGACCTGCTTGACATGTTTGCTGAATTTCAGCCCGATGGTTAAAGCAGTTCTTGAGATATGTAAGTTTGAACACACGCACATCCAACCATACATTTTTTCTAAATCACTTTTCTCAACATTTTGAACCATTTTGAGTGTACTGACATAGAAATCCCGAAAAAAAATTTTCGCCTTAAAACAAAGCTTCCCCTACAAGGAAGCAAAAACATATATTTTTTTACCATTTTTGCACTGATAAAAAAAATATTGTTTAAAAAACGAGAATATCGAATCAACATCGATTTCCATCAAGTCCCAAAACCAAATTACATATTCCAAAATTTAATTGTGGTATAAATAAAAATGTAATTTGCTTACAATTTCATCATATTCCAAAATATAATTGTATTAGAAATAAAAATATAATTTGGTTACAATTTCGTCATATTCCAAAATATAATTGTATTATAAATAAAAATATAATTTTGTCATAATTTCGTCATATTGCAAAATATAATTGTATTATAAATAAAAATATAATTTTGTCATAATTTCGTCATATTTCAAACTTTCAATTATTTTGAGTGTACTGACATAAAAACCCCGAAAAAACATGTTCGCCCTAAAACAAAACTTTCCCTACAAGGAGGTAAAAACATATATTTTTTTACCATTTGCCACTAACAAAAAGAATTGTTTAAAAACGAGAATATCGAATCATCATTCATTTCCATCAAGTCCCAAAACCAAATTACTTTCCGTCCCATTTTTCTCCTATAACGAAAGTGCACCTTCACCTTATACTGTTTTATTCATTTTCTTGCCAATATTGTATTGCGTCCCCCCCCCCCCCCCCATCAAGATGTGTAAAGAAGTACATACGACGTCACGACGTGGCCAACGCGGGAACGTGCCGCGAAACGCAGGGATGCGCGTTAGGGGAAACTCGCGCACGGTGTGCGCGCGAATGACCCATTGACCCGGTTAGCTCCACATGATCCCAGGCCACCAGTACCTACCTCCCTCCGTTCACACAGTTGCAATTCACTGATGCACCAGCAGTGCGGGTACTTATTCGTTGTTCTTATAGGTATAGCCAACTCCACATATATAATATATATACACATACATATATATGCAATAGCCGAGTCAAGGTGAAATGGTTTCCGTTCTAGCTTTACTATACTAGTGTATAGTAGTGTTCTGCTCCGGTGCTAGCCAAGTCCTCTCGCCCCTTCACCCATCTTTGACCCGACCAGCAGCACTACACTCGTCTAAAGAAATTCGATACTCGCTAGCTGCGCACTTTTACGGATGCGTCGGCGTTCTTTTTGCGACCAAGATGTATATTGTATTTTAAGGAGGTTGAAGCGCTCCACACTAGTCAAATCAGTGCTAAATTTTTAAAAGCGTTTCTACAATTTCACACGGAGAAAACGGGTTAGTTGAGAAAACTAACCTTTAAATGCTTGGAGCGTTAGATGTAGTTTGGTTAGCATTACCAATCGGTTGGTTGGCGTCACCAATTAGTTGGCGCCACCAATTAGTTGGCGCCACCAATTAGTTGGCGCCACCAATTAGTTGGCGCCCCCAATTAGTTGGCGCCACCAATCCGTTGGTTGGCGCACCAATCGGTTGGTTGGCGCCACCAATCGGTTGGTTGGCGCACCAATCGATTGGTTGGCCCCACCAATCGGTTGGTTGGCGCCACCAATCGGTCGGTTGGCGCCACCAATCGTTTGGCGCCACCAATCGGTTGGTTGGCGCCACCAATCGGTTTTTTGGCGCCACCAATCGGTTGGTTGGCGCCACCAATCGTTTGGTTGGCACTACCAATCGGTTGGTTGGCGCACCAATCGGTTGGTTGGCGTCACCAATCGGTTGGTTGGCGCTACCAATCGGTTGTTTGGCGCCACCAATCGGTTGGTTGACGCCACCAATCGGTTGGTTGGCACTACCAATCGGTTGGTTGGCAGTACCAATGGGTTGGTTGGCGCACCAATCGGTTGGTTGGCGCCACCAATCGGTTGGTTGACATCAATCGGTTGGTTGACATCAATCAGTTAATTGGCACTACCAATCGGGTAGTTGGCGCACCAATCGGTTGGTTGGCGCCACCAATCGATTGGTTGACATCAATCGGTTGGTTGACATCAATCGGTTGGTTGACATCAATCGGTTGGTTGACATCAATCGGTTGGTTGACATCAATCGGTTGGTTGACATCAATCGGTTAGTTGGCATTGCCAATCGGTTGGTTCTGACACGCAATAACTTGCTAAAGCCATATTTTACCATGCCTGTTGGTTGGCACGTATCAATTCCGTAGTTCCTACAACGACATCCTATTCTCTGTGCAGATGGTTTAATAATCTGTTCCAAGGTGTTAATCGCATGGCAGCATTAGTTCTTGATATTCAAATACATTTACAGCTTTGATATCAACAGTAAATCGATCAATATCTGCAAATTTCCGATGTTGTGTTTTTTCATCCAGTTTTTTAAAAGGGTAAACCGTAATATCAGTCCGATTATGACGACCAATAGCTCATTTTGTTTACTAAAAGATATTCTATCGATTGGCCGTCTATTTTTTTACATCGTATTAGTAGTTCAAAAGATACAACCGTTTGTTTATCCTATCATAACCTAACATCAAGTATACATGTTTATCCTATCATAACCTAACATCAAGTATATTTATTTTATTTATCCTATCATAACCCAACATCAAGTATACAAATGGCTGTAACTTTTGAACGCCTGATACTATAGAAAATCCGGACGGTCAATCGATTAAGGATCTTCCACTGATCAAAATGAGCTATGCTTCGTCATAATCGGACTGATATTACGGATTACCCTTTTACAAAACTGGATGAAAAAACATGACAACGGGAATTTGGAGATATTGATCGATTTACTATTCATATGACAGCTGTGAATATATTCGAATATCAAGAACTAATGCTGCTATGTGATTAACATCTTAGAACATATTATTAAACCACCAGAAATTGTAAAAACGTTTTTAAAAATTTAGCACTCATTTGATAAGTTTTATAGAAAACGCAACAGTTTATTTCCCTCTTTGACTTTTGTTTGAGTGTTCTAAAATCGATGAGACGAAACTATGACTAGTCATGACTAATCGTCTTTGTTATATATAGTCGTAGGAAGCACAATCATGGGGGTTAAGTCATTCTCTGGAAATGTTAACATACCATTTTTGTCGTTGAAGTAAAAGATTTTAGTTAAATTAAGCAACGTGTTACAAAAAACTGAATTTTTTTTTCTTGCTTTTTTAATATTGCGCTTTTATGGTTTTTTTTTCGTAGGAAAATGAATTTCACTTTATGGCACCTCGAGTTTTAATTCCTGTCACAATATTCCGAGAAAATATTCCTACTCTCTAAAATATCACGTTCGGAAAATATCCGGGATTCCAATAATATCACATGTCACGTTTTCTATAATTGGAACGGAATTTCTCAATGTTCCATATCGATAATTGAAAATCAATATCGAATACATCAGTGGAAAATTGATATAAATAAGTTACTATCTATAATAACTTAAACTTTCGTTTCTCATGCAAATGTTATTTTCATCTTGCAATATAATTTCAATAAATAATTAAAATTAGTCTAAACAATTTTATATATAACCTCAATTATTTTATTTCAAGCATAACTGGTAGAAAGATTAAAAATATTTTTTTTATAAAACTTTAAAAGAAAGTAGAAGAAAAAAATTACAAGACTGAATTTGGAGTGAAATGTCAATCAATATTAAGATTTCTAATGTGGTTATATTTCAGGTGAAAATATTTTCATATTTTGTGATTTTCTATTAAAAAATCGAGTCCATCACTGTAGTTAAATCTCATTGATAACAGAAAATATGCTAATCGTTATTTATTACTTCCCGTGCGCAGTGGAAACCGAAAATAGTAGCTCCGGAGAATTCCTGCCCGAAGCAGTGTTACAACTCACGGCAGACAATTTGTTTTCGTGAATACGTTAGCGAGGATTTACCGATTTATATTCCGTGCGCTATGGACGTAGAATACACACAGTCTACAGCATGTATGTACATATATATATATCCATATATACAAACCGATTCGAAAAGTTGGCGTCCAGTTTGGGGCCAAACGAGGATTAAAGGAATTCTGTCGTTGAGAGACAAAGAATTCCCGAGCTGAGCTCGTAGAGGAAGCAAAGGAGCCCATAAAAATCCCATGAAGGAAAAAGAAGGAATAAAACATGAATTCTGCACTCGAGGAGATGATTCTCACCAAGGACAGAATGGAAATATCTTACAATAAAGGCCAAGGGACGTATTGAACGAATTGGGACAAGATTTTTCATCCCCTTAAGAAATTCCTCTTCGTTTCATTGCTCATTCTTGTATTGACTGCAGCAGATTGAACTGAAGAATTACGTTGTCCCTTTAACTTCCAACGTAGAATATTTAAGAAGATTTTTTATTTTAGAAGAAATTAAAAGAAAAAATGAACATTTTTCTTAATTTTCCTAAAAATATTCTGAAAAAAAAAAATCAATGTTCAGAAATGTATGCAACATTTTTATTTTAAGAAAAAAAAAAATTAATCTGCACGTAAAAGTCGAAAAATAAAAAATTTGATCCTTTTTCCACTATATTTAAGATCTTTTATTTTCGAAGATTTTTTAAAAAAATTAACATTTTTAAGATCACTTTTCTTAATTTTCCTGAAAAAATTCTGAAAAAAAAATCAAAGTTTAGAAATGTATGCAATATTTTTATTGTGCGAAAAAAAATTAATCTGCACGTAAAAATAGAAGAAAAAAAATTTGATTCTTTTTCCACTATATTTAAGAAGATTTTTTATTTTCGAAGAAATTTAAAAAAAATTAACATTTTTAAAATCATTTTTCTTAATTTTTCTGAAAAAAAATCAAAGTTTAGAAATGTATGCAATATTTTTATTTTACAAAAAAAAATGATCTGCACGTAAAAATAGAAGAAAAAAAAAATTTGATTCTCTTTCCACTATATTTAAGAAGATTTTTTATTTTCGAAGAAATTTTAAAAAAATTAACATTTTTAAGATCATTTTTCTTAATTTTCCTAAAAAAATTCTGAAAAAAATCAAAGTGTAGGAATGTATGCTACATTTTTATTTTACAAAAAAAAATTGATCTGCACGTAAAAATAGAAGAAAAAAAAATTTGATCCTTTTTCCACTATATTTAAGAAGATTTTTTATTTTCGAAGAAATTTTTTTTTAAATTAACATTTTTAAGATCATTTTTCTTAATTTTCCTAGAAAAATTCTGAAAACAATCAAAGTGTAGTAATGTATGCAATATTTTTATTTTACAAAAAAGAATTGATCTGCACGTAAAAATGAAGAAAAAAAAATTTGATCCTTTTTCCACTATATTTAAGAAGATTTTTTATTTTCGAAGAAATTTTTTTTTAAATTAACATTTTTAAGATCATTTTTCTTAATTTTCCTAGAAAAATTCTGAAAACAATCAAAGTGTAGTAATGTATGCAATATTTTTATTTTACAAAAAAGAATTGATCTGCACGTAAAAATAGAAGAAAAAAAAATTTGATCCTTTTTCCACTATATTTAAGAAGATTTTTTATTTTCGAAGAAATTTTGAAAAAATTAACATTTTTAAGATCATTTTTCTTAATTTTCCTGAAAAAATTCGGAAAAAAGATAAAAGTTTAGAAATGTATTCAATATTTTTATTTTACAAAAAAAAATTAATCTGCACGTAAAGATAGAAGAAAAAAATTTAAGCCTTTTTCCACTATATTGATTATAAAAAATGCACCATGTATAAAAAATTTGTTTTTAACGGGAAAGATTCTTAAAGGGTTATTCACACTTAGGACAACGACCAATTACAGGATTATGGTCATCGCGTAATCTCTGCTGAAGAAAAATAAAAAATCCCATAAAAATCCCATGAAGGAAAAAACGAGGAATAAAACATGAATTCTGCACTATAGGAGATGATTCTCATCAAGGACGGAATGGAAATATCTTACAATCGAGGTCAAGTGACGTATTGAACGAATTGGGACAAGATTTTTCATCCCCTTAATAAATTCCTCCTCGTTTCATTGCTAATTCTCGCATTGTCTGCAGCAGATTGAACTGAAGAATTACGTTGTCCCTTTTACTGCCAACGTAAAATATTTCCTACCTTTAGGCAAAAAGAAATATTTCAAATCTTAGAAAAAATTTCGAAAAAAAAAAAACAAATATGAAAATTTTTAGTCATCTTTCTTAATTTTTCTAAAAAAAATTAATAAAAAAACTAAAACTGTACGAATGTATGCTACATTTTTATTTTACAAAAATAAAAAAATTAATCTGCACATAAAAACAGAAGAAAAGAATTTTTATCCTTTTTCCACTATTTTGATGTATAAAAAGTAGAACTTTGCAAATTGCTTCCTCATGATTATTGGATTTTTACAAATCTACCTCTATGAGGAAGCATGTTAATCAATTTTGGCTTCCTTATAGAGGAAGCTTTGTAAAAATCCAATAATAATGAGGAAGCAATTTGCAAAGTTCTACTTTGCAGCCCTGTTTAAAAAAACTTTAAATGGCATTAGTTTTGAACCCCTTGCCAGATTCTCGTCAGATTCGAACTGATGCTTAGTTTACCCACACTCTACTTATGGACCAAATTTAAGCCCGATATCTTAAAAATTGCGGAAGTTAGAGCACGAACAAAAAATTCAAAATGCCATAAATTGTGAACCCCTTAACGGATTGCCACCAAATTTAATCCCAAACACTATTTGATAACAGTCCACTTCTGGTCCAAGTTTGAGCCGGATATCATAAAAATTGCGGAAGTTAGAGCCCGAGCTGACATTCTCCAAAAAATTCAAAATGCCATAAGTTTTGAACATCTTGATGGATTAACTCCAAATTCAATCCTATACCTTCTTTAACGATAGTTTACTCGTGGTTCAAATTTGAGCCCGATATCTTAAAAATTGCGACAGCTATCGTGCTAACAAAAAATTGTGCACCTACACGCACACACACACACACACACATTTTTTCTAAACCACTTTTCTCGACGTTTTAGACCATTCTGAGAGTCCTGACATGAAAATCTGTAAAAAAAAAAAAATTTCACGAAAACAAAGCTTCCTCTATGAGGAAGCAAAAATGTACAATGTATAAAAATGTTGTTTTCAACTTGAAAGACGCTTAAAGGGTTATTCACACTTGGGTCAAGGACTACGTTGACCAATTACAGGATTATGGTCATCCTGTAATATCTGCTGGAGAAAAATCGTCGGAAACGAGTGGAAATATTAATTTCTATTTCACTGAACAAACCGTTCAAGTCCGTTCGTTCGCTTTCGTTCTCCTTAAGTCTTTCCCTCTCGTTTACCCGGCCTCGGAAAATCCCTGAACCTGTGGCTAGTGCACGCGCGTAGCATCGTAGACACTGGGATCCATATATATATACATATATATATGTATATATACATACAAACTGTTAAAGAGCGAATGTATAAAGCAGCTGCAACGCTGCTGTACACGCGGCTCAAGAAAATAATTGGAGCGGCCTCGTGCGACGTACGTGGCAATCGTTACGTTCTACATAGTGAATTGATTGAGCCATTGTCGTGACAGAAAATGGCCACCAAACGTAAATCCAGCTTTCTTCGCGTGGTACATTACAACGTCTCCTCCAACAACCACTCGTATACCTTTAATAATACCATTCGCGCCTAGGTTTTCACTCAGCGTTCAGTGGTCTCACGCAAGATGACCGCTAGGTATGATTCCACATTAATTTACGTGTTCAACAATCGTATCTCGCTCACACGAAATAAATTTAAGTAAAAAGAAACTGTATTCGTAGAAAAACAAATATATATGTACCTTTGTTTTATTTTTTAATATAATTTTTTCGTAATTTCGTTATACTTCAAAATTTTATTTTGCTATAAGTAAAAATATAATTTTGTCATGATTTCGTAATATTTCAAAATTTTATTGTGTTATAAGTAAAAAAAATAATATTTTCATAATTTCGTTGTATTTCAAAATTAAATTTTGCTATAAATAAAAATATCATTTTGTCATGATTTCGTAATATTTCAAAATTTAATTTCGTTATAATTAAAAATATCATTTTGTCATAATTTCGACATATTTCTAAATTTAATTGTGTTATAAATAAAAATATAATTTTGCCATAATTTCGTCATATTTCTAAATTTAATTGTGTTATAAATAAAAATATAATTTTGTCATAATTTCGTCATATTTCCAAATTTAATTGTGTTATAATTAAAAATATAATTTTGTCATAATTTCATCATATTCCCAAATTTAATTGTGCTACAAATACAAATATAATTCGGTCATAATTTCGTAATATTCCAAAATTGAATTGTGCTATAAACAAAAATATAATTTTGTCATAATTTCGTCATATACCAAAATTCAATTGTGCCATAAATAAAAATATAATTTACGTCATATTTCTAAATTGAATTATGTTATGAATAAAAATATAATTTTGTTACAAGTAAAAACATAATTTTTTTATCACATTACAATTTTTCTTTGCAACTCAAAATATAATTTTATTATAATTAAGAATATATAACTTTCTTATATATATTTGCAACAGAAATATATCTTTAGTCAAGAGAAACTGTATTCATCGAAACGCAACAGAATTGTAACTCAGTGATGCTCGGCGTATGACTAATGAAGGCATAATACATTCATATGTGTATAGAGGATTAGTGCATTGAGATTGCTGATCGGAGTATGAATCAAAGCGAGTAAAATCTTAATGAAACAAAGTATTAATGATAAGTTGAATTAGTCATTAGGCTTTGAAATGAATGAGTTAATTATGAGCAGTTTGCATTCCTTTGGGAAATATCTAGAACGTAAAGTTGCCTCATACAGGCACTTCTATGTCAAATATCACTAATACATCTTTGAGTGAATAGCAAATTAGTATATTGATATTTCCGGCATTAGAATCAATGGCAATAAGTTGAATCTTTATTACATCAAGTACAGAGATTTAATTAGTTACGTCATGCATTTAAAAATAGATAAAAGTAGACATTGAATAAATACCTACATTTCTTTAGATATCTTTCAAAATTTCATTCCAAAAATTAAGAAAAAATTTGATAAGTAGTGAAATTTTTTCCGGAATATATCTTATATTTTTATTTAATTGAAAAATCCCAAATTTACATATAAAAAAATAAGGCGTGAATTTTGTTTAAACCTTTTCCTCCATTTTTGTACACCGAGAGAAAAGATTTCATTGACGCTAAAGAAATGGGTGGATTGATTTTTTTTTCATTGATTTCAACGAAATATTTCTTTGATTTCGATGAAATAGTGCATTTGAATTTCAAAGAGAACATTTCATTGCCTGTAAATAAAGATTTACTTAGTGAACATATAACAAAGAAACAGTTTCATTGTTTTAAAGAGACGTTTTCATTGGTTCAAAGAAACGTTTTCACTGATCTCTCTCTCGCACCTAACCTCACTTTTTTGTTTTCCGGTTCTCCCGAACGAACGGCTTCGAGTTTCGAGGAGCCAGAAGCTTAGCCTATTTCTGCCGTACTTCCTTACATACTCACAAAATTTCAGCTTTATCTGCCGCGTACTTCAGGAAAAAATAGGTTTCGAAATTTTGAGGTGGTAAGAAGAAGGTTTCATTGAATCAGAGACGATATCTTTGAAATCAATGAAAAAGGTTCATTGGTTTAAAGAAATATTTCTTCGAATCAATGTCACTACTTTTCATTGAGTTTGAGATCATTCAAAGAAAAGATAGTATTGAAATTCAAGTATTTCATTACATTGGCAAAGATTTCCGTGAATCAATGAAACTTTTTCTCTCGGTGTAGTCTAGGCGATTAAAGGGTTAAAATAACTTGTTATGGTATTACAAAGCAGCATCACGTTAATGTGAGATTTGCTATGTACCACATAAGCAAAATATAGTTTTGATATGATAAAGTTGTGATACATTACAGATTTATTATGCTAGTGCGATGTTCCCTCGAGTAGAAATTAAGGAGAGGGAGTCAGGTAAAAAAAATTGATTTTGGAAATTCAATATCATCCAAATCCTATTGCATATAAAAATGCCCAACGCACTATATTGTTGGTACTCGATGAATGGATTTTTTACTGTCGTCTGACTTGCATATGCTTTTCAATATTATCTTAAGCAAAGTTCTTGGGTTTTCCATTCTACGCATGATTCAGATCAAACTACTAGACAGATTAGAATGGTTGACGTCTCATTTTCTTCTTCATGAAAAGATACACCGGCTAAATGGAGTAAATGTTAATAAAATGTAATATTTTTTAAGTGACATAATTATTAATAAATAAAATTTATGCTATTTTCTAAATCAGTGATTAACTTTGCTTTCAGAATGAAAAAAAATAGTTTGCTCCATTAAGCCGGTGTATCTTTTCATGAAGAAGAAAATGAGACGTCAACCATTCCAATCTGCCTAGCAGTTTGATCTGAATCATGCGCAGAATGGAAAACCTAAGAACTTTGCTTAAGATAATATTGAAAAGCATATGCAAGTTAGACGACAGTAAAAAATCCTTTCATCGAGCACCAACAATATAGTGCATTGGACATTTTTATATGCAATAGGATTTGGATGATATTGAATTTCCAAAATCAATTTTTTTGACGTGACCCCCTCCCCTTAAGGAATAGTTATTATAAGGTGTTAGAAATATTAGTGACAGAGTTTGCATTCCTTTGGGAAATATCTAGAACGTAAAGTTGCCTCATACAGGCACTTCTTTTTCAAATATCACTAATACATCTTTGAGTGAATAGCAAATTAGTATATTGATATTTCCGGCATTAGAATCAATGGCAATAAGTTGAATCTTTATTACATCAAGTACAGAGATTTAATTAGTTACGTCATGCATTTAAAAATAGATAAAAGTAGACATTGAATAAATATCTACTTTTTTTTTAGATATCTTTCAAAATTTCATTCAAAAAATTCTGAAAAAATTTGATAAGCTGTAAAATTGTTTCCGGAATATATTTTACATTTTTATTTAATTTAAAAATCCCAAATTTACATATAAAAAAATAAGGCGTGAATTTTTTAAAACATTTTCCTCCATTTTTGTAGTCTAAGCGATTAAAGGGTTAAAATAACTTGTTATGGTATTTCAAAGCAGCATCACGTTAATATGAGATTTGCTATGTACCACATAAGCAAAATATAGTTTTGATATGATAAAGTTGTGATACATTGCAGATTTATTATGCTAGTGCGATGTTCCCTCGAGTAGAAATTAAGGAATAGTTATTATAAGGTGTTAGAAATATTAGTGACAGAGTTTGTCACGTGCGCAGAGTTCTGAACTAGCAGATATACGTTTTCCGCAGTTGAATTAGGGTAGAGTAGTGTTTGGGTATAGACGTAATTCAAAGCACGCGTATCCTCTTTGCTACTCCACTCGCATACCCACTTTAGGGCTTGGGATGCCATTACGCTTCGCTCACTCGAAGGTCCTAAAATAATAGACGTCCAAGGTACTCAAAGTGTTGATACGCATAACATTTGCCAGTTCGCAATTCAACTGAGGCTTTCGTTCTCCTGTTTTTGCATATCTATGGAAATTATACTAAAATAACTCTTGCAATTTTTCACTTAAAAAAATAATAGAATTATACAATGAAGAATTGACAAAGTGCAATATTAAACAGCAAAACGTAGATGATTTTTTGGAATTTATTTCAATAAGATTTTTAATTTTTTGTTACAGCGGAAAATTTTTAAAAAATTACGGTATTCAAAGGTACAGAAATTTATAATAATTGAAATGTCAAAAATGTATTTAAAAAGTAGAAAAAAAAAAATTTGCCTCATTTTTCGAAGAGATATGATTTTATTAAAAATTTAATTACGATTTCGAAATTTCTGTTTCCCAGAATATTTTGAGAATTTTTTTTTGTGATTCAATGAAACTGAAGTATAATATGAAACTTTTCTATAAACGCATATACAAAATACACGAATTTTCTATACGAAAGTTACTATATTTTTAGCATAATTCAGTAAATTATGCAAATATGCAAAATCATAATATTATTTTACAAATAATAAAAATGTAAAAAAATGTCTTAAATTTCAAATAATTTTAGGTACTTGCACTTAATTATTCGATATACCTAAAATCATAATTATTTCACAAATAAACAAAATAAAAAATAGAAGAAACGTCTTAAACGAAATAACGGATTTTCCACCATCGATCACCATAGACTATTCAGTTAGCTGCACAAAACCACATTGATGGTCTTATCGGTGGTTATCGCTTTGATACGGTCAGTAACTTAGCGTTGGCGGGTAGACGCAATTTATGAGCAGACCTCAAGTAATTGACGAGTGGTATCTCGCTCTCTCTCTCTCTCTCTCCTTCTCTTTAGAAGCATCTATCCGCTTTGCTTTGGTGGTGTATAAGCGTGTTACTTCGATACTGCACCAAAACACTCGGTGTAGCTCAGTAGTGGTCAGGTCTGATGTTCTGGTCGACGAACAAGCCAGAACAGAGTGCAGGCAGTGTATTGTGGATAGAATGTGTACCAAGCTCTTGGCCACACGGAGAAAATAATTTTGTTAGGCCAGCAAATCTTTTGCTAAAATAATAATAATAACATTGCATTATCTTCTAGTCTTCACTGAAAGAAAAATACATGATTGAGACAACAATACTATACTTTTACCATATAGTATACACTGTAAAAAGGTTTACTTGAAATTTAGTGTACTTTTACTGGAAGTTTTTATTCATAAACTAGTATTAAATTTAGTATACAAATGTAATGTAAAATTAATGTATGGTACAGCACATTCAATAATTAACTTTAATTTTACAGTAAAAGTACTTGAATTTTGATAATTTGCTTTAATTTTACTGGAAAAGAACATGAATTTTATACCACAATTGTTGTATATTAAATTTAGATGACGAGTTTATGAATAAAAATACTTTTCTCTCAGTGTCACAATTTTTTTGCCCAGTTAGCAAATTATTTTGCTAGGCTAACAAATTGTCGTGCTAGGCTAATATATTCTTTTGTTATTCCAACAAAAAGTTTTGCTAGGCTAACAAATTGTTCTCCTAGGCTAATACATTTTTTTGCTATTCGAACAAAATGTTTTGCTAGGCTAACAAATTGTTCTACTAGGCTAATATATTTCTTTGCTATTCCAACAAAATGTTGTTGCTAGACTAACAAATTGTTCTGTTAGGCTAATATATTTTTTTGCTACTCCAACAAAATGTTTTGCTTAGCTCACAAATTGTTCTGCTAGGCTAATATATTTTTTTGCTATTCCAACAAAATGTTTTGCTAGGCTAACAAATTGTTCTGCTAGGCTAATATATTTTTTTGCAATTTCAACAAAATGTTTTGCTAAGCTAACAAATTATTCTGCTAGGCTAATATATTTTTTTTGCTAGGCTAACAAATTGTTCTGCTAGGCTAACATATTTTTTTTGCTATTCCAACAAAATGTTTTGCTAGGCTAACAAATTCTTCTGTTAGGCTAATATATTTTTTTGCTATTCCAACAAAATGTTTTGCTAGGCTAACAAATTGTTCTGCTAGGCTAATATATTTTTTTGCTATTTCAACAAAATGTTTTGCTAGGCTAATATATTTTTTTGCTATTTCAACAAAATGTTTTGCTAGGCTAATATATTTTTTTGCTATTTCAACAAAATGTTTTGCTAGGCTATCAAATTGTTCTACTAGGCTAATATATTTTTTTGCTATTCCAACAAAATGTTTTGCTAGGCTAACAAATTGTTCTGCTAGGCTAATATATTTTTTTTTGCTATTCCAACAAAATGTTTTGCTAGGTTAATATATTTTTTTGCTATTCCAACAAAATGTTTTGCTAAGCTAACAAATTGTTCTGCTAGGCTAATATATTTTTTTGTTATTCCAACAAAATGTTTTGCTAGGCTAACAAATTGTTCTGCTAGGCTAATATATTTTTTTGCTATTCCAACAAAATGTTTTGTTAGGCTAACAAATTGTTCTGCTAGGCTAATATATTTTTTTTCTATTCCAACAAAATGTTTTGCTAGGCAAACAAATTGTTCTTCTAGGCTAATATATTTTTTTGCTAAACCAACAAAATGTTTTGCTAGGCAAAGAGCCACTGTGTTAACTAAAGATTTGCTGGCCTAACAAAAACGTTTTCTTCGTGCACAGTCGAAACTGTTCCAAAGATTTTTGCCCGTCTCGATTGTGTGTTAGCTGCAGGGAAACAAAGATTTTTCTATGTCGTTATACTCAAGTGACATTACAGCTGAACGCTGAAAACGTGACCCAGAATTCTAACGTCATAAGAAGTCCGTGTGTGTCTTATGTACCTTTCATAGAAACTCGTCGCGACTACCTGCTTGATATGGTATCTCGAGAACATCTGGACTTTGATGTACCAGTCGGTGATGTCACTTACGGTTTGTTGGTATTTCCACTTAGAGTCTCATAAGAGACAAGAAAGAAAATCCACTGACTCTTTAGATTCTTATTATCTGCTGCAATTGCACATCATAATTTATTCATGCATTATAATATCGTTACAAGTGCGACTTAGCCGTTTTTTTAACCATTTGCTGTTGAGAAAACAAATGACTGAAAAAAGTGTTGAAAGAATTTATGAATTGGACAAATATTGTTTAGAAGTTTAAGTTTATCTTTTTATTGTATGCAATTAAAATTTCCTAATAATATTTGGTCAATTCATTAAGTCTCTTCACACGTTTTCCGAAAATAAGAAAAAAATTGTGTAATAATGTCCCATCATTTTTATTGATTCTGCACAATTAACGATTTTTCATTTATTTATTCAGAAAATTATTTTCCTTTTTTTAAAATATGTATTACAATACTTTATGAATTGATTAAATATTATTTGGAAGTTAAAATTTATCTTTTCATTGTATTCAATAAAAACTTCCAAATAATATTTGTTCAATTTATGAAGTCTTTTTATACGTTTTTCAAAAATAAAAATAAATAATGTTTAATAATATCCCGTCATTTTTGTTGAT